>VWZY01008945.1:8297-50593 GCA_013399075.1 Chloroceryle aenea
AGAGAGGTTCTTCTCCCCCTCTACTCTGCCCTGCCGAGGCCAAGTCTGGAATATTGTGTCCAGTTCTGAGCCTCTCAGTTTAAGAAGGACAGGGAACTGCTTGAAAGAGTCCAGTGCAGAGCCACAAAGTTGATTAAGGGAGTGGAACATCTCCCTGCTGAGGAAAGGCTGAGGGAGCTGCCTCCCTTTAGCTTGGAGAAGACTGAGGGGTGGCCTCATTGATGTTTATAAATATGTAAAAGCTGAGTGCCAGAGGATGGAGCCAGGCTCTCCTCAGTGATGTCCCATGTTAGAACAAGGGGCAATGGGCGCAAGCTGGAACATAGGAGGTTCTATGCAAACATAAGGAGAAACTTTTTCATGTGAGGGGGTCAGACACTGGAACAGGCTGCCCAGGGAGGTTGTGGAGTCTGCTTCTCTGGGCACATTCAAAACCCACCTGGACACGTTCCTGTGTGACCTAATCTAGGTGATCCTGATCTGGCAGAGGGTGGGACGAGGTGATCTTTCAACCCCTAATATTCTGTGATTATGATATCAGGCTGGACATAGAGGAAAATATAGCTATTTTAGTGCAGGTCTTTTCTTTTCTAGAAAGATTGTGTTTGAATCAGTCTCTTTCTGCAGAAAGAAATGAAAAGTTCATTGCAGTTTATCTAGTTCACCATAATTTCGACCAGGTAAATGCAGAGAGGTACCAGAGCATAGCTACATAGATGAGATGTTCAGCTGACTGTCTACCCAGTGTGTTCTACAGTCTCCCAGATGCTAAGGGAGAAGGGCCGATAGCAGTGGTCGTGGGGAAACACGTGCAGTGCACTATTTCCTTTTAGTTTAAGGCCCAGAGAGCATTAGTCTTACTCAGGATCTTATATTCTGCTAAACTAGAGATGCCATCAGATGAGTATAACAACACAACTGATGAACAATTGTTCACCAGCTACAGCATGGATTTATTCATAACTTAATTAGAATAAGAAAATCAGAATTTCAGCCAGGCAGTATCTACCTTATATTAACTGGCTTTGTCTAGAGAATAAAAGAAAACAAACAAACAAACCCCACGTCAATTACAAGGTATACAATACATGTACGAGAAGTAAAGCATAAAACTGCTCATTAATAACGCACAATTCCCAAAGGGAAAAAAACCCTTACAAAATACAGTAAGTCACACAAACCAGTATCTAATACAAATTCCTTCATGAACATAAGCTTTTTACAAAGCTCTCTGGGGCAGTCATCGCCTCACCGTGAAAGTAGGTGCTGGTAGAAGGTAAAAGGAGCAGTTACTGTAAGACTGATTACTGTAGATATGCACTTGGTTGGCTATCTGCAGGGATTATGGATTTTGGAGCTGATGTGGAAGTGTGGAGGAGATGTGACTTGGCAGAAGCACGGGTGGCAGTGCTTCCAACTACTTTTGCTTTTCTTGCAAGTTGGCACTCATAGCACTGCCTTACATCTCCCAGGATCAGCTCTCCCACTACCAGGAGCACGGACCCTTTCCCTGCCAAAGCTCTCACCATCAAGGAGCGAGCAGTCTGTGCTGTCTGCCAGTGCCTGTAAGCTACTCTCAGTGTGCCTTTGTCCCAGGTCCTTTTTCTTCCCAAGCTGAAGCGCTCTGAATGGTTCTGCAATGCCCTGATGAAATACTCTTTTTAGAAAACTAGCATTTCTTAGGTTTAGTGTGAATCGAGGTTTCAAAAAATACTGACTCTGTTTTCTTTGCAGTGCTAAGATTCTTGCAAGGTAGAACACCCCAGTGGCACTGTGGCAGCCCTGTTAGGGCTCTACGAGCTGAGCTGCATGCAGAGGTGTGCATGTGAGATCTTCTGTGAAGAGAATGGACCAGGCCTTAAACTCACCTAGAGGAGGATGAAGTCTAGTGCCTGCAGGGTGGCACTCCCACCTGGGGCTCTTGAATTCTTTTGTAGCAGCTCTTGCCTGCCCTTATTCAGTGATACTGGGCTTTTTTTTCCCCTAGTTGGTTTGCAAAGAAAAGGGGCATGTGTATATTGGGACCTTGCTCAGATTGGGCCTTCCTTGAAGACAGGGCACTCCTGTGGTCTCCAGCCTTGTTGGGTCCCCCAAAGCTATGTATTCCTGCATGGCCTTAGTCATGTACCATCGTGCACCCTGGTAGCTGTGAGTTAGCTCAAATCACTCAGTAGTCTATCCCTTTTCAGTTAACAGATGACTAAAATTCACTCGCATCCAAGAGGTACAAAAGGAAAGCTGCATTGTTCATGACAAGGTGTCCCTCATGTTGGTCATACAGTAAAAGTTATGGTTATTTTATTAAGTTCTTTCAGATTTGCAGGACAAAATATTAGGCCTGAAAGATTAATTTGGTATTAGCACAGCTTTGTGTTACGATTTCCAGAGGAACTCCTCTGTTTGGTTTCATTGCCAGGTTCTCCAGGTATAGATCATTGAATTTCAGAGGATTTGCTCACATAATCAATATCCTATAATATTAAAATAAACCTGTCCTGTGGAAAGTTATGTCAAGCTAGTGCAACCTAGTCACCAAGTATTTCACACATTTCTGTGGCAGCATCATTGCCCTTCTGGCTGACGTGTGGATTCTTAGACTCATGAGGAGTAAACTCTGAAGCCAGTTGGTGCTGAAAGAATTGGATTATTGCCTTGTAAAGCATAGGGATGGTGGTATTATTGCTTTTTAAACATAGAGTTTGTTATTTTTCTCCTGTTTCTCTTTGAGCTTCAAGGAATATGGGGGTGGAATGTGGTGTCTATGGTGTTTCTTAATAAAGCTCCTCTCTTTGGGGGGCGTGTGTGTGTGAAGCTGAAGTCAAGATGTGTTCAGATGTTTGGTGTCTTAACAATGTTAATAAAATGTGTATTAAGGTTGAAAGGATTGCTACCCTGCAGTTTAACTCAATGAAAGGGCTTCACTTACTTTGTAATGCACATGACAACATGATTAACAGGGATGGAGATTGCCAGCATCTACCCTATCGTGACAAAATATTCACCAGAGAACTTTGGAAAAACTTACATTCAGTATTCTGACACTTAGATTAGGCTCAAATGGCAATAGATGGATGGGGAGGCAAAGAAAAGTTATCTACCAAAGGTTTGTCTTGTGATCTTTTTCCACCTTTGTGTGGATTTGCCAGAGCAACTTAATTTTCTCCCTGTTGAGCATTTCCTCAAATGTGATGCTTCCTTTCCTAGATAATGTTGTCAGGCTAGAATGAAAATATTGCTTACAGACTACTTTCTTCTGGAGACTCTTTCTGTATTGTTTGTCTATAGAAGTTGTCTGAATGGTGTTCTCTTCAGGTGACTTGCTCAATGTCCCTCTTGTAGTCTCTTCCTCCTGCTTATCCATCATTTTTTCTTCTCTTGTCATTTAGTTGATTTTCGTGAAAGCTGCTCCTTGAAGTCCAATCTTACCTCTCCCATCTTGAGGCACATCAATATAATTTTCTGGAAGACATAAACCACAGATATGCCCATAACGTTTCATGAGCACAGCACCAAAGTGTGTTCTGTAAATTGTTGTTTTCTCAGTTGTGGGTTTAATTTGGGGAGGCAAGAAAGAAGAATCAAAAGCATAAGAAATGAGGCTTCTACCTTCCCTCAATTCCCATTATTTGGCCGTGGATGGTTCATTCACCTTCTCTTTTTTTCTGTATAATCAGAATGGGAGGCTAACCTTGTTTTTTCCTGTTCATGTTAAATGGTTCTGGTTCTGCAAAATACACATCACACAGTAAGTGTGCAAGTTGCTTATTCCTTTAACCGGAGGGAACAGGGAGTGCTGCCCAGCTCCTGGGGCTGGATACGTACCCAAGGTGCTGATAAATGCACCAGGCCAACCCCTGGGTGAGTATCAGCAAGAGGGAGCCCTGATAACTTAACAGGCAGGGGATGGGATGTTTTCCTGCAGGTCACAGAGCTTTGGCTGCTGGAGACAGCAAGGCTGTATACAACATGATAACAATCAGATTTCACTCCAAATCCCTCTTGCTTTCTGTATGCCAGTCTACCCATTCTACATTGTCATGCTGTCCACTACCTGTGAGATGAAAAGATCAAATACTTGCCTAAAAGGTGAGAGAGAAATGCAAAGAACTACTAAGCTCTTAATTTATACTGCTTGTAATCTATTCCAAAAGCATGAAGTACAGAAGCCTGCCTTCTGCAACCATAAATTTACTTTGAAGTAAATCTTGGGTTTTTTCCTGTGGACAATCTCACTGGAGCTGTTTATAGGAGTGAAGTGTGCTTGTGACCAGATGGCAAATGACTTTATCAAGTGGTGTGGTGTCTTCCTATTGCACTCATTACCAAGGTATACAACAGACCAAGCACAGGCTGCTTATTCTGACCCCTATTCCCCTCACACAATGAGAAAATGCACTTCTGTGTTGACAATATGTAAATGACTAAAAATTACATTCGTGTGCTCTTCATACAAATGTTGTATTCATATTTTTTTGCTTGCAGTGCCTCCTAGACATAACAAATGCTTTACAACTGCCCATCTTCACCTTGTAGTGGGCTGTGTGATCCATCCACAGATGAACAAACTATGGCAGCGTGTTGGTAAACTGGCTGAGAGACCAACTAGGGGAAGTTTTGAGGTAAACCAGATTCCTAATCAGAATAAATTAAAGCAATGCATCTGTTTGCTCAAGCAGGCAAACATAATGGTATAAATACAAGCTGGTTGGAGGCACAATTTGGTATCCTAATAGCAGCAATGCTTAATTAACTTCTCCCACCAGAATTCTTTGTGTATTGGGTATTCCCAAGTCGACGTGCTACTTTATACATATTGCATAAAATGTATAAAATATAAAGAAACATCTGGTTCAGCAGCAGAAAACTTGGTGGGGATCAGCATGTTTGAGCTTATCTAGTGTTTTATCCATCAAATCTACTCAGCATATGAGGCTCGAGTCTCAACTTTTGCATTGAAATCTGCTCAGAAGTGCAAGGTTGGGCAGGCAGCCACCTGAGCTGTAGCTCAACTGTAATATCTTAATTCAGATTTAGGCATTTCTAGGTAATGTCTCTGAGCAGAAATAGGCAATTCTCTCATAACTAACTGAGGAGTTAAGCCTGCACCCCAAACTCAATCAAATTTGTCGAGGTTTGACAGCTAATTGCTTTCTAATAATCAAATAGCTTAGGCAGCTTTATCCAACTTAGAAATAATAATAATTAAAAAAATTACTTGGCATTATTTAATTCTGTCACTGTCCTTTTTTTGACGTGGGTGGAAATAGTTGTTAACAAAACATGCAAACCTGCCTCTTTAGAGGTCTACAGGAAGAAAAAGTTTGTATCTAGAAGAGTCTCCTAAGATTTACTTAGAATTCATTTTAAAAATACCTGGGGAGACACAAACTGAAGAGTATGAGCACATATGTCTTGGAGCCACCTATGTCCTTCACAGCACCTTAAGGTATTTCTTTTCACTGGAGTCCAATGTGTGTTTTATCTCAGATGAAATGTTTCACTCATCTACAATCTGCATAATTTAAATCACTAGACTGAGAGGATGTGGTTTCAATCAGCTATTTCTTTATTTTTAAAGAAATGTTTAGAGATGGAGCAGGTATTTATGTGCTCCAGGACAGAATGAAATTCTAAACGTGTCAGACCCATCAGGCAGCTACTTTTCTTCTGTAGCTGAGTCACAAAGCAGCTCCTGGACAGATCCTTCTTCCAAGGTTAATGTAAAATCAAGAGTGTCACCAAGGTGGTGTAAAATGAGAGTTCCTGGATGCAAAGACCATAGGAAAGTTTATGAATATTTATATGGAGCAAGAAGATAAACTATCACTCATGTGAGTAGCTTCAATTCTCTGACAGTTCCCCTAATGTGTGTATAAAGCTATGGGAGATTGTGTGGGAGGATGTGAACAGCAAAGCGAGCAACACAGAGACCGCACTCGGCTCGGAGAGCGTCTTACATCAAGTATGAAGTGTTCACCCTGCGTTTTCTGAGCTCATGGCTGAGCCTGGTGCTGAAGCAATAACTTCTGCGTGAAACTGAACCCTGACAGGACACGTGCCAGCCTAAAAAGTCATCTTCCTCTAGGGAGAAGTGAAGTGGGGGGGTATGATTGACTGACTGACGGCTGGACCCATAGAGTTGGGAGGTACTGCTTGAGATCATTTTATAACAGTGGATCACTGAAAATACCTGCAGTTTTCTAAGGCAGACAAATGCTCATTTCCATGTGCAGTTAGCCAGGCTACCACATCCCAGCTTCCCAACACAGCATGCTTGGCAACAGAAACCCCCTATTTGTCACTTCTGGACATATCTACATCTTTTAAATGTATTTAGACCTGAAGTGTGTACTCTGGAGGTGGCTTAGGTTGCTCCTACTCACTAGCAAAGGTTCCTGTCGTTGTGCAGCACCATTGCTGCATTGGATGCTCAGTGAACAGCATCCAGTCAAGCTGCATTGATGTTCCTTGCCTGGCAAGGCAGTAGCTAACTAAAAGATTGCCTCCCCTTTCACAGCAGTGACTTTGCATGGGCAGCTTAGTACCACTGGAAAAAAAAAAATGGCATCCATTAATAATGAAGGAATGATTCAGTCTTTGGAGACAAGTTTTTTTCAGGGACTTTTGTCATTTTCTGACAAATGAAGTAAACAGTGGCCACGTTCACCATTCCAGGGTCCCTTGCTAAGTCAGCATTCACATAAAAGCACCATCAGTCACTGCAGCCCCTTCAGACCTCCGATAACGTAGCACAAGCACTCTCTGTAAATGTCCAGATCTCCCTCTGGCATAAAACTGTATCCCACTCATCTAAGCAGACCTCTACTGATCTGTGCCTATTGAGGTTCTGATGCAATGCCTTCAAATTTGGTCATGCTGTGAGTGGAAGAAAAGCTTTTGCTCTCTCTGCTCAGAGGAAGAGTCTGGATCTCAGGCTAACAAACAGCTTTCTGCAACAAGAAGCCCTTGGCAGCCACGCTGACTATTACAGGCAATAGGAATGTCCTCCTTCCCCATAAATGGAAGGACAAAAGAGGACAGAGCACAATGCGCTAGACTTTGAAAAAAGCCTCAGAAGACTGAAAGGAAGGATCTGAGAAATGAATTGCAGGACAAGCACTAAACGAAAAGCCATTCAGTTGTCTAAATATATTACAAACAAGAAAGAAATAGAACATATTCTAATTCCTCTGCCTGTGGAGTCTGCCAAAGAGCAAGGAAATAATTTTTAGAGCTTTGCATCTGCACGCTCCTAGGGCTATATATTATACATAGCATTTAACATTATATCCAAAAGGCTCCTCGGGTCACTAAGTCTAATTCTTAAAAGTTAGGAAATGCCAGAACAAATGCTGATGGTGCAGTCTCAATTTGGCCCTCTCTTTTCTGTTAAAAAAATCAGAAAGTCTCCACCTTAACAGGTGGAGCTCATCAGCTTCATTTCTTAGGAGAACATCAAAAGAGCTGAATGATTTCAGTCTTTTCTGATGTAGGGGAAACTTCAACAGCAACTAAAATTTGCTTCAGGTTGGCTCAGTCCTCAGAGTTCAAATGGTTTGGGTTTTGAATTGCTTAGGTTTCAGCATTAAGCAGTGTCACTGGATGTTGCCATCTTGCCATAAAGGAGCAGTAGTTTGGCCCCTATTTTCATCCCCAGGCTGAGTGATCTTTTCCTGGCTTATGTAGCACTAATTCTCCTCTGGTCTAGCAGTGAAATGCATCATGGCACCTGCACGAGGTCAGATGAGAGGAGTGCCTTAAATAGTGGCAAATCAGTTTTGTCCCAGACACTGTGTGAAATGACCACTATCACTGGGAGCCATCACCAGTGTTTCTGAAATAATAGCTGGCTCAGGGAAGAGAGACATCTGGTGCTGGAGAGTTTAAACAAGTGCACTGAGCTGGTAGCCAGAGAGCTGGGAAACAAATTGCAACTGGTTGGAAATTGCCTCCCAGCCCTTCTCTGCAATTCAGGGAAGGGCCTTGCATCCATGCTGGTTTTGGCAGGGTGTATGGTCTCGTTACTGAAATCTCTCTGCTTTTTTGGGAAGTGAAGCTCGGGATCTGCTCAGATCCCAGGTCTGTCTCACAGACGGATGCGGGAGGGGACTTGGCACTTGGAGGAAGCCTGGAGAGCTGCTGCAGGCAAGGACTTGTCTCCCCCACCTCCTCCACCAGACCTGTGGGTGTTAGAACAGCAGCTGGCTTAACTTTTGTTATTAATATGGCTGCCTGGCTAACAGACCAAAGCTAAGAGAGAAAACAGGTTTCCTGTAGCATTTCTGGAATATCTATAATTGCACAAATTAAATACATCTTTTGTCCAATCAAACTGGGTTGGGTGGGAGAGGAATGAAACCACACAGGATACAATTTTCTCCATTTTTTACTAAAGGCCTTATTCTACAATTCTCACTTACAAAGAGTAGTGATGTGAAATCAATAGAGTTGCTAACATAAATAAATATTATCTCCTGTGAATATGGTTTCTGAAGTAATCCTGTACTTCTGAAAGTCAAATATTTTTCAATTAGTAGCAATGTTTTTCATCTGATAGTTCCTGAAATGGTTGATACTCCTGACTGCAGCTCTGGAAAGTAAAACCATCCAGGAGAATTTCTGAGGGCTTTTTAAAAGGAAACATGAAGCATTCCAAGCTCTGATTTATGAGTGTTGAATAGAGGAACAGATGATGGTTTGAGGACATAAACTGAAAGATGATCACTGAAAAGCTGCATGTGTCTTCCCTCACTGAAGCATTGCAGTCTGAAATGTTGTCTGCATTCTCTTAAGGTTATTAAAAAAAAACAAACCTCAAAATACCCTGAGCCTTCCAAAGCATCTTAAAAGTGGGGATGGCCAATGACAAGTAAAACTGAAAGTGAGCTGGACTTACTAATTTGCCAGACAGCTCTGAAACCCTTGAGTCACTACCAGGCTGTCAGATGCATCACTTGAGGTTGAAATTTGTCTGGCTGACTGATGCCAAATTTTCTTGTAGGCTAATGTGTGACAACCATTGAAAAACTGATACACCCAAAGTTCGATTACTTTGCATTGTTCACAAACAACCCGCCCTGTTCTTGTTATGTATACGGTTTGAACTGCCTTCACCTTTGTTCAAGACCTCAACAAATCACGACGCCAAATTGAACAGGGGTATCATGTAATGATCTTGAGATTTCTTGCTCCATCTAAGACTGTTCTCATTTTCAGTCTCCCTGAGTGACCAAATAGCTTTAATGGCATTCTTGTCTGAAAGGAAGATGATTTAGGCATGGAGAGGCCAAGAGGAACTATTGCTGGAGGCAAGATGAACGCTGCTTTTGCCTGCTTCTTCAGGGTCTGGGGCAGGCATGTTGCTTTGGGAAGGAGATTATTGCTATGTGTAATTTAATGGCATGGATACTGTAAGTGGGTTTCAGCTCACCTAACTGGAGATGTCAAAATGATTAGATCTCTATTTCTAGAGAGTCACCTCAGGCTCCTTTGCTGTCAACAGAAACCAACAGCTAAACTCCTCCACCTGGGACAGGCATCATGTTGGGTGAGTGATGCTGACTGTGAGGACTCCCTTTTACCTTTACAGTCTCCAAAAGAAACCCGATGGGTGAGCAGTTCAGGTGCAGGTAACTAAAGATCCCATGCCTCACCTAGGGAATAGCAGTCCCACTGCCCCTGAAAAATGAATTATAAAAATGTGTAGCTCTGGGATGGATTTCTGTTACAATCATGTTCAGCCTCATACTGCCACATGCAAATACATCTTCTATGTAAACATATCCAACTCGGTGCTATTTACAATACAGTACCACTAAGTGGAAGTTGTTCTGTAGTCTCCATGTTCTGATTAGAAACATTCTTTCCTCAAGTTTATTCAGGAGCAGATTTGGTTCATGTGTTTAATATCTAAAACATACTAAAAGATTTTGATGGGAAAACCAAGACCTGTGGCATTTCCTCCCATACAGCTACCCCTGGGCAGAAAAGCAGCATGCATATGCTGCATGTGCACTCCCAAAGGTGTATATATTTTTTTTTTTCTCCCTCTCTCATGATCTTCCATCATCCGAGTGGTGGGAAAGGTGCCTCACTGAGGCTTGTGCCTGTAGGACCCCAAGAGATGCTGCACACTCCTGTGGATGAGGTAAGAGATGGGCACTCTTTGGAGGGGGGCTTGATGTGCATTTATTTTTCTTTTTTGCACAGTGAAATCTCTCGCTACTGCTGCAAAAGCTTTTAAAATAATCTGTGAACCTTTGATTATTTCTGTATCAGCAGTAAGGATGGAATTTTCTGAACATCTCTGATTTCAGCTCATCCCAGTTCCCCAAAACCCAACATTACTGGTTTTCAAAATCTGTTCCTACAAAGGGGCTTTGACACACTTAAAATACTCAAGTATTTGCCACACCTGCTGAGCAGTGTCAACCCGCACATCAAAGATCCACAAGAGCACAATGAAAAGTACAAGAGCCCTTACAAGAATGTGCCCTTCTATGTAAGACTCAGGTAAATTATCTGAGAAAAAGGCCTCCTTTCATCCTGGCTGGCAATTTTAATTTAACAGATTTGCTACAAACTGAAAGCCAGGTTTAAAAAGCAAGTTGTAAAACCTGCCACGTAATTTATGTTGTAGTTTGCAGAGACACTGCCATTCCATGCTTATCCAATCACCTAATGCACCCAAAAACGTTACAAGAGCTATTTTAGAAACAAAGCCCACATTTGATACATAACTGTAGATGAGTCTCTTTGGAAAATTTGCATCTTAACTACTGAGCTAAACAAAAGTAGGACAACCTATATTAGGTGGATATCCTGCTCCTTTTATCACCTCTTTTTGCCCTAGTGCTCTTTGTCACCTTGGCATCAGCAAAATTCCATCTATGAAAATTGCTGTCTAGCATGTCCTGAAGTCCAACAGAGGGTTGAAGGAAATTGAACTATTGAAACATGCTGAAAGCAGAGAAAGGGGTCAACCAAACGTTAGATATGAGTGGTCCAGGAGCATTTGCAGAGCTTCATACTGATGACTTCTTTCAGAGCCCATGGCAGTCAATAACAACAAAAGCCAGTGAGATTTCAGGGGATTTGTGTTAGAAGCAGGAGAATAATTTTTTCTAGATTCCATTTGAAAGAAGGTGGCCAAGTTGGTTTCCAGAGTAGATCAGATTAATATATTGCTCCAAACAGATCCCAGCTGGAGCATCTAATAAAACTATGAAATATTCCAGGCTCTTCATTCCCCTGGTAGCAAGGTGGGTGCTCAGGGGTAGAGGGGGCAGAACAGTGGCCCTGAAGAGGAGGGTGGCCAGTTCCCATGGCTGCATCCAATAACCACCAAGCAGCAGGGTAGGTGGTGAGCCTCTCTGGATGCTGGAACTGCTCCTTAGTCCCCACCTAGCACTGCATTGCATTTGACTTACTATGTCACTCCCCTTTCTTTCTCCCATTTCTATTTTCCAACGCTGTGCATTAAAAACCTCCTGTACCAACGGCTGCTTCCTCCAGGAGAGATGAAACAAGATGAGTGTCCTGCTTCCCTTGGCCTTGCCAGAGACTAAACTTGCTCCAACTGCAGAACAGCCTATTTAGGAGTGAGGAATCTGTTTCAGCACTTGAATTTTGATTCCCAAACCTGTGGTTTAGCCCAGAGGTCTGTGTATTTACTCCCAGTTAAATCAGGCTTTTCTTTACCTCCAAACAATACAGGAAATTCCTGCATTTCTGGAAAAAAATGCATCTTAATAGCATATGGAAAAAAAATAAATCCTGAAATAGTTATTTCTTTTACCAAAGAGCCTTATTTTGTACTTTAACTTTTCAATATTAAAAGGGTTAGTCTTCTGAGTCAGAGCTCAAGAAAAAATATATAGCAATTACTGTGTTGAGAGCTAGATTTCAGTGTAGGATGAAACAGTCAGTTTCCTGTAACTGTTCTTTCTGTGCATATTTTCTTTCCTCAGATGAATTTGTGTGTTTTTTTCCTACAAGTCTGAAATCCAAACCTTATTTATTTTAAAATAGATATCTGAAGGTGCTTCAAAAAAGAGTGGGGAACATCTTTTTATCAGTAAAAAAATTATCAACAATTGAAAAAATAGGAGTAAAGATGTTGCAATTTCTTTTGGTTACTGTTTGGTTTGTAGACCCAGTGTATGATTCTTTGCACATAACCATCCAAGCAGTAAGTATTTTTTAACTTTATTTGTAGTTAGGAGCAAAAGGGTAACACCTGCAACACCATGACTGGAAATAGCACAATATGCCAGAAGAGATGTTAGAAAGAAACTTTTATGCTGAAATGTCTCTTGGGTCTTTCCTCCCTGCCTTTCCCATGTAAAAAGCTGTAGGGGAAGTTGAGGTGTGTTGAGATGTGGAAAGAGAAGAGGTCAGGGACCCTGAACAATTTCATCAGAGTACAAGAATCAAGGGAAAAAAAAAAATAATCTTTTTCATGGTTATCAGAGCTGGACTGTCAGCTTTACAAGGAAACAAGCTTTGGTGCCAGCAGTGGAACTATGACTGTTTATTATTTTTCAATTGTCTCACAGCTGCATCAAGCTATTGGTCTGCTGGGGTGTGAAAGGTCCTTTGGAGCGCTAGGATCTATGCTCACGGCTCAGTGACAGTGTGTGACCCCTGCTGCAAGCATTGCTTGAGTCACAGAGACAAACACTACTTGCTTGGCATCATCAGGCAGAGGTATTCCACTTGGTATGGCTGGGTTTGAATGACAATTTATGAAGCGTGGAAATTGTTTGGAACCATTACGGCTGCCAGCTGGTGGGTTACTCTCTGTACCACATTATTTTTCATTATTTACTCATTTGATTACATGGCTGTGCACCTTTTTGTTCTGTGGATCTATTGTATGCTCATTTTTTTCATCAGAGACATTTAGATGTCTTGCAGTTGCCCAGTGACTGCAGTTTTCAGGTGTACACCCCAATTCTGTAACCATTCCAAGTAATTCAGCAACAGCAATCACAGGCACACACTTCAACAGAGAATCCTGCTGTGCTCTGTCCATGTCCTTGTGTCCACTATAATCTTACAGCACTTCCAAATACAAAATTGGAATCCAGTTACTTAAACACAAGAATAACCTTCACCTCTTCAGCTCTGCTACCAACACAGGCTTTCTGTGCCTGCAGAATATGAGAGATGAGGATTTGGCAGGTGGTACCCAGATGCTACTTTGCCCAGAGATTTCTATTCTTTGGTGTGATTGTGCAATCACCACACAGTCCCGCTGGCATCAGCAGCTATTACACAGCAGCTGCATCATCAGGCATTTATTGGAAGAGGTGGGGAGGATGGTGGCCACGTGTTTGCCCCCTGTGTTCCCTAATGGTAGAGGATGGAAAAATCAGAAAAAGCATTGTGTGATTTTTCTGATGTGCAGCTGTTGGTCTGTGTTTTCTGACTGCCTTGTAAGTTTGACGAGAATGCAGTGCTAGGAAAATGTGATGCTTGGGTCACAACCACCCCCTGCAATGCTACAGGCTTGGGGAAGAGTGGCTGGAAAGGAGCCTGGCAGAAAAGGACCTGGGGGTGCTGGTTTACAGCCGGCTGAACGTGAGCCAGCAGTGTGCCCAGGTGGCCAGCACCATCCTGGCCTGGATCAGAAATAGTGTGGCCAGGAGGAGTAGGGAGGTGATTGTGCCCATGCACTGGGGAGGCTGCACTTCAAATACTGGGTTCCACTTTGGGCCTCTCAATACAAGAAAGAGAGGAGATGAAGCATCTCCAGTGAAGGGCAACAGAACTGATGAAGGTCCTAGGTAACGAGTCCTATGAGAAGTGTCTGAGGGAACTGGGGCTGTTTAGACTGGAGAAAAGGAGCTGAGGGGAGACCTTCTCGCTCTCTACAACTATCCAAAAGGAGGTTGTAGCAAGGGGAGGGCCAGTCATGAGCAACAAGCAGTAGGACAAGAGTTGCACATGGGGAGGTCTAGGTTGGACATTAGGAAAAATTTCTTCAATGAAAGGGTTTTTAAGCACTGGAACAGACTGCTCAGGGAAGCAGCTGAGTCACTATCCCTGGAGGCAGTTAAAAGATGTGCAGATGTGGTGCTCAGGGACATGGTTTAGTGGAGGATTTGGCAGTGTTAGGTTGCAGTTGGACTCTATTTTAAGAGTCTTTTCCAACCTAAGAGATTCTATGATTCTGTGAAAACCAATGTCAGTGTGAGTCTTCTGGGAATGCAGCTTCACACATTCCCCATTTAAGGAGCCATTCTCCTTAGGATCCTCAGTTTTTCTTCCTGCTCAGACCTGGTTTTCCACCCAGTAACTATTACTTATATTACCCAAGCCCTCTCGCCAATTTTAACAAAACAAGTAATGGGTATTCTGATGCATCTCAAGACATCTTGGTGAATTGCCAGTTTTGAAAAGAAATGTACACTTAGTTGAGCTCAATCCCGCTATCAAACTTCAGCTGGTTAAATCTTAGTGGCTTGATAAGCTCATCTTCCAGCATGTCAAAAAATCAGTGAAGAGAAGCTTTGAAGTGATTCAAGTCATCCTAAGTGAGGTGGGATGAACAGTCTTCTGGAGATGCCTCTTGCAGTAAAGGATGCCTAACTAGTAGATCTAGGTTAATCCTGCTCTCTATTGCCAGTCAAGATTAGTATAAATTGATCTTCCAGGTATTGGATCTTTTTCTGTCTTTGCTTGCTACGTTCCACTATTACCTGAAATCTCTCTGCCATTCACAGACTGGGTTCAAATTGCCTTTTAATGTTCTTTAATCTTTGACCTTCATAAACTTCTCACAGTTTGACAGACTTTCCAAAAGTCAGATAAGCTCTGCAGCTCTTTCTGAATGCTTTCCCATCTTCTGTTAAAACGTTTTCTACTACAGGCTCTAGGAAAGGTTTCCTTCTAGCAGTCTTACCACTGCTAGTAAGTTAGCTCCCTACCTCTAACTGGTATCTTTATATACTCAAGAATTGTGTTAGCTTGCTCAGCCATCAACTGATGATTACCTTTTGTATTACTGGATATTTCAAATGGTTCTTTAAGGATCTACGTGTCAAAGGATACCCTGTATCAGCAATATTTACAATAGAATAGTACAGAGTGAGTTGTGCCATTACCTGAATCATATGTCTATTTTTTCTACTACATAACTTAAGCTGTGCAGTCTTAGTGTTGAGAGACAGGAACTTTGTTGCTCAGGTAAGCCCAGTAAATTTCAGATGCCACAGCAGGGCACAGTATTTTTAGAGCTACTCTTTTCAGAGTTATATTACAGCCTGTTCTATATTTGATGCCTGTTACACATTTGCAAATTTTTATAGAACTACAGGAGAGACATATGGAGAAACTGGATGCCATGCCAAAAGTTTGTGAATCCTTTAAAGACCTCTTCCTCTTCTCTTAGGGCACTCTACCAGAACCTTGCCAAAGCCCTGTGCAAACGAACCTACTCCTGCTTCCATGTGGTCTCCTCATAGTATGTCAGGTAAGGTGCAACCCAGTCAGTACTCACACGTGTTTCTGTGGAGAACCCAAACCTATAGGTTTGCCTCTCCATGCCTCCACAGTCCCAGGATTACTGCCTCCTAGCTACGTAGAAGTTAGGATCCTCTGGAAACTACTAGATGAGACTTGGGGTAGGGGGCAACATCTTGCTCTTACAGTGCTAATAAACTTTACAGAAATGATGATAATGGAAGTGTTGTCAAATGCTTTCAATGTGGGCCTCAGTAACCAGCTAAGCTTTTCTGTCTCAGCTGCCAGATGGGAGTAGCAAAACTTGATTAGCTTACATAAGCACTGTGTGGCTAAATACACCACAGTCTCTTCAGTACTCATTTACTTCTCTTCTATCATGTACAGGAGCATAGCTAACTCCAGGTACAGTCTGTGGTCATGAGAACTGCCTTTAAGAAAGGTAGGGAAATGCCAGCCTGACTATTTTTTTACTAATACTGTTTTTTTTTTCAACATTCTAGACCACTTTTGCACTAATCTAAATAGAATAAAGGAAAAAAAAATAAAATAAAAGGACAGAGATTGCCGTCACAAGTAAAATTTATTGGTGTAACAAGCACTGGGAAATTAGGACTGAAGATGGGAATTACTATTGTTACTATCCTAATGTTTAATAAGCTCTTTGCTTTTTTTTTTTTCTGTTATCTCCCTTGGCTCTAACTCCTCCAAAACCTGCTCCTTACAGCCAGTGTTATCTTGTGGACTTAAGTATGGTTGTTGGACTGCTTCAGGTTATTTTCACTTTTGCTTTATATATTCCTAGGGAAAAGATGGGAAGAGTCATCCTGAGCAAGAGCTGACAAATGGCAAACCAAGTTTCTTGGGTTTTTGGGTTTTGTTTGCTTTGTTTTTTCCAAAAGCATCATATTTAGGTTGTATTTTTAACACATCCACAAAAATGCATCCACATTTTGGTCTTCTTTTAGGTGTTCATGAAAACAGTGGGGCTCTTTTCAATTGAGACACCGTCATCTTTGTTAAGAACTCTGAGAGGCTTCAGTGAATAGTAAAAAAAAAAGTCAACTCCCAGCCCCTCATGTAATTATCTTTCAAATGTCTTAAAATGCAAATTAAGCAGGCATTTTTCTAGCTGATTTCAGTATTTACCTTTAGCAGCATAAGAGAAGTTTGGGAGGTTTTTAGTGATGAAAAAGGGTGAACTCTGGCTGCTTTCCAATCACAAGTTCTTTAGAACTTTTTAGGTGAAAATGTGCTGGAGATGAGCTGTTAGCATAAGAATAATAAAAGGTGTTAGGTTCAGCAACTCCCTGTGATTCATCGCTTTTCCGAGATAAGAAGATGGGAATTGGATAGAAAATAACTTGTCTCCCTCCTCTGCGTGACTGATTAAAATCTGTATCGCTAATCAACATTGAATACAGTTAATGACTCTTTAATTAATTTACTCTAATTTTTGATCAAGCTCACTGCAATTACTTTTCCACGTGATGCTACATGATACTAATGATTTTCAGGAGAAAGAAGGCAGCCCGTGTAGCAGGTGTCAGCTCTCTGAGCAGCAGCACTTTAGTGACTGCAAGGAATTGCTCCAATACAGAATTCAGCTCAGAGATATGATTAAGTAGTTAATACACATAGTTCTCAAAACTATGAAGGATCCTTTGTGCATAAACTACTCAACTATGGACTAGCACAAGTCCTTCACAGAGAAAAATTGTAGCTGGACGTTGTCCCCTTCTGGATTTGAGCTCAACAGTCATTGCTCTGCCAGGTGATCGCACGAACCCCTCTGCAAACACCTTTTTATCACTCGCTGTAAATGGTGATGTCTCCACAACCATTCCACCTCTGAGATTCTTTGGAGCCTAAGAAAAGGTTGTTACCAACACCTACAAAATCCAGGACACACCACCCTATCGGGAAGTGAAGTGAGGTATCTTCATCCATAACCACTTTTCACCGTTCCTTTTACTGTCCTGTATTTTAAGATGGATGCCTGGTTTCCACCATTTATTCCTCTGAGGCTGCTCTATGCAGGTGTTGTGCTGCTTAAACTCCTTTCTCTCATGTTTAGAGTAATGTGTCTCACTTGTTCTGTTTGGGGATCATGTTATCACCTGACATGGGACTGACATTAGCACTGTTTCTTATTGTGTTCCAGTGACATTTGTCATATTCCTGTCATTTAATGTCTCAAACAGGTTTTATCTCTTTAGCATTCCCATTTTGCAAGACTTTTTATAGTGGATTTCAAAGTCTTTTCAGAGGCATGGTTATTTTTTCTGCAGTGAATAGCTTTTCTTCACGATTATGCTTACAGATATCTGTGTGTATCTATTTATAACATTGTTGGTTATGTAACTTCTACAAAACCTCTTAAGTTCTTGAAAATGGTTTGCTGATTGACATCAGCATTCTCTCATGACTTAAACAGTAAAATGACTTTGATGTTGCTCAAATTTCAACACTTTTTTTGGATATATTTTGCTTTTGAGACTTAAACAGCCATGTATCTGATAGCTTCCTAACGATGAACGAATTGACTGTGTCTAATTGCTGGCCTTTTCTTGACCTGTGCAGTGCTACATCATTATAAACCCAAGGCCATATGAACACTTTTTATCACTTTTCTGATGAAATGGCTAATTGCTTGCTGTGGTTGTCTTCATCACGATCTAATCAGGGAAGAGTGACAATAAAAGTAATGAAATGGAAGATCCTTGACCTCACTGCAAATAATTGTCTGACATTATTGCCATTTATGGTCTTGCATTCAGCATTATTGCATAAGCTTCTGATGATTTCATTACTGTCTGCTATTCCATAGGATAACATTATTTCATGTAGAAATGTTAGCACACACTGAAAGATCTTCTGCAACCCCATCAAAGGACTATTTTTTTTTTTGTTTAATAATAACTCTTAAGAATAATATATTGGTCTGTACATGATCTTCAGCTCTACTACCTGCCCGTTCCTCCTTGAGTTAGGGAGCTAGCTGTTTCTTGACATGCAAAATACATGTTGGGATTTATTTTCCAAGACACTGAAGGCAAACAGATTTTACTTCAGAAACAGAGATTTATTTTTTTTTAATTCATTCTGACTTCTGTTAAAAGAACCAATTATACAGAGAGAGTTGTTTTGCAGGTATTTTCACTAGTTCTCTGGGGCATAGCCTACTTAAGATGGACACTATGCTGTCCATCCTTTGATTATTTTTTTTTCCCCCTTTTTTTTTTTTTGAAAAGTGTTTTTTTTCAGTTCAGCACTCTGATTCATGCTAAATCTCCTACTTAAAATCCTGTTGTAACTTTGCATAAACAAAGGAAGGTTTGCCTGCTTAGATCATCAATTTCCAGCCCCTTAACACCTCTCATTTTATTTCTTCTACGACTTGCAATATCTTTGCTAATACTGTTTATTTTGCTTATCGATCTGCATTATTTAGTATTTAGAGAAGAGAAAGCAATTAATTGAATTTTATCAATGTAATAAAAGCTTTGTTCCCTGCCAGGTAAAGCTTAATACAGCCAAGACTGCATAATGCAATAGAAGTTAAGGCAGCTCTCACTGCTTCGTGCCACTGTTGCTCTAGATCCAGCTACTCTTAAAAGCATGTCAGAGAGAACTAGGCTGATTTTCAGACACATTTGTATCTAGAAATCTAAATCAGGAGTGATTGTGACTGCCTGACTTAAATAGGAAAGGTGAAAGTGAAATCAGCCAGGCTGGACACCTTTGATGTGCTATTGTGAAAGATGACCAGAGAGCAGGAACCTACCAGAGGGTGAAGCTCAGCTTGTGTGCTCAGCTGGACTTGCAAA
Organism: Chloroceryle aenea; assembly: GCA_013399075.1. Lineage (NCBI taxonomy): Eukaryota > Metazoa > Chordata > Aves > Coraciiformes > Cerylidae > Chloroceryle > Chloroceryle aenea. The sequence goes on from VWZY01008945.1 coordinate 27,596, forward strand.
GTGGATGGGGACTTTTCAAGGCTTTCTCTGTGATACTTCAGAAACCGAGGCATTTCAGAATAACCTTGCAATTTTATTTTTAAATGCCTATATAAAATGTGCATGTGCTGTTTATTACAACTGCTATTGAGCATCTGGCAGCAGAGGATGTAAAGGGTTGGAATTTTGTAACTACTCAACTTCAGAATCCTTTAAAATTAAGTGGTGTCTATTGTGACAGAGAAGATGGAATTGGTTGATAAACCCTGGGATGTCACACGCATTCCTGTGTGGGATGCTATAGTGTTGTGACACTACACAGTGCAACTGTGGGTTTAATTGGAGCCTTCTATTTCACGTGAATTTTACAGAGCTACCTGCTACTTCAGGACTGTTAGTATGGACTTTTCAAAATGTAGATGAGGTAACATGCTCACTGCAAACAATTTTACTCCTATGAGAAAATTTAAATATGAAAGACATTCAGAACTGGCTTCCAGTATTTTTACTAGCTTTCATTTCTTGGTGTGCAGAGCTCATTTGGCAATAATATTTAGCTAACCTTTTAAATATTTTTAAATTGGTGCTCTGGCTTGCTAGATTTAGTCTAATATAAAAAATCTAGGTAGGGACTGTAAATAAAAACTGTGTTTTGCCTCATGATACAAAATTTTGCATCTTTAATATAGCATCCTCATGTTCCTGAGTAATGTAGTCATTTTGCAAATGTAAATCTGAGATTTTTTTTTCTTATTTTCAAAACACTCACTTAAAATGGAATGAAGTATTTTGTTATTGTAAATATCTTGTATCAAGAGCAGCCTCTGCACAAAACCTTCCCCCCACCTCAGCACCTAATGGTGCTATGGCCTAATGCCTAATGGTGCTATGGTGGACTATGGCCATGTTCGCACTGCACAGGTGACTCACTTCAGTACCAGTGTCCCCAGGGTAGGTGACAGAAGCAAGACTGAATGAGCAGCTCTTAGAAATTACTGAAGCAGAGGACCTACTGAATGTGGGTATTTTGCTCCAGTGATAGCTGGATCCTGTTTCAAAATCCAGTACCAAAGGGAATTCTTTCATGTAACCTTTTTAGCCAGCAGTGAAGTATTTATTCTTTGTTTTTTTGCACAGCTGCTGTGGACATGCTCAGTTATCTGCTGGCTTCTAATTCTGCCAGTATTTTATAGGCTTTTTTCTCTTCTTGCTTCTAAGTGCTTTGGTAAGTTCTCTGAAGAGGTGTCAAGTAGCAGGTGAAGAGCAGCAGGGTAAAAACTATTCTATTTGTTGTCTGGAAGACAATGTGACTCAGAGGAATTCACAGCAAAAGAAAACTGTAACGTCTAATAAGGGAGGAGACTTGCCTTTGTCTAACCCATTCCAGCTCCACAATGGAAAGAAGCATGGGCTTACCCTCTTGGGCTGATCCTGGACAACTTGCAGGTTTCCAAAACTGAGAGTCATGGAGCATGACACATATGGTCACATACAGAGCAGACATTGCCTCTGGGTGCTTTAGTGCAGAAAGGCAGGGAAAAGAAAGGCAGAAGTTCTACCTCCAGACAGTATTCCCTGTGATTTTCATCCTTGATGGAGATGGGGAGGAGTTTAACATCGCCAGAGCAAGGCAGAGAGATCACGTTGATCTGTTCCCCTCTCATATATGGAACATAGCACGTCCACAGAGAACCTGGAGAAACTCTGCCAGGCTCCCCAGCCCACTCTTCTTACATGATCTTCCTTCCTAATCTGACCTTTTATAGCCATTATTAACAATATTCACGAGTTTGTGAGAACAAGTTTTTTCAGTAGTCAGGATGTTGACTGCTCAATTTAAAATCTTTTATTTTATTGCCTCCCTGGCTTGTACTTTGGTGAGCAGTAGTAGTGATTTGCCTGTTGCTTGTGGCTGTTTGGTCCCCAGCTGTTAAAAGCTTGCTCAGGCAAACCAGACTGCATATTCTTACATGCAGCAGTGACCACGGAAGGGCCCAGCTCATGCACCTCAGCCATGACCTTGAGGAACCACCATGGGGCAAGCCACAAGTAAGATCATTCACTTGCAGTCTGTGACGGTGTTTGAGTTGCAGAAGGTACATCCACCCGGCGCTTCAAATCACACAGGCCTTTCGAGAGCCCTCAGATGCTTTCGTACTAAAGAAGAAATCAACATTAGTCGGGTTGCAAAAGCTATACACTATATGATGAAGCAACATTATTCTCAATCAGGATTGATGTTTCTGAGATTGATAATTTTCCTTCCTGACCTTGAACAACACTGCAAGCCTTCTGCAGAGCAGCAGGTGTAACAGCTTCCAGGCTTCTTTAGTTATAATGATGTTAGGGCTAGAGATGGTCCTCTTTGTCTCAAATAATAAACTGATGTGCCACGACAAAACTTTTAAACATATCTACTCTGACTTGCTTGACTTTTTTCTCCACATAGTTGTTTCAGTCATTGGTTTCATTGCCATATCTTAGCATTTAAAGCAGAACAAGAAAAAAAATGATAAAATAAAAGCACATATATATATATACACATTTAATCCAAGAAGATCCTAAATTGCTTTACAAACTACAGGTAAATCCTGCCCTCTTTCTTGGGATAATTCTCCGCAATAAGGATACCTGAAGTCTTTAGTATTGCTGAGATTCTTGATGTGCAAGCGTCATGTAGTGTTTTCTAGAATGGATGCATTTTTTTAACTGCATGAGGACAGATGTAGTAGAGGGAGCTAACAACTTCACCATCTGTCACCCTGAAAACTTAAAAACATTTTCCAAAACAGTTTGCAACAATATTTAAGCTTTTATGTCCTGGGATATATGCGTACCTGACAGGATTGAAAAAAAAGATAATCTTAAATATATAGACACATGAATGGATTTGTGAGGTGCTGAGGAAAAATGTTTATTTTCTCTATGGAGGGAAAAGCCAGGATAAGTTTAGAATGCAGTAAAAATGCCAACACAAACTGGAAAGTTGATTTTCTAGACTGGAAACCTGCTGTTACCAAAGCATCTAAGAGGTTGATAACATCATCCAGAATAATGGAAATTCAGGTATAAAATGGCAAAAAAAGTTATTAATAGATTAGGCAATTTTGAAACTAGTGATGGAAATGATAAATCCAATAACTCCCCTACACTTCTTCACTTGATAGTACAATCACATGTTGAGAAGACAGTACTGAGGTCATTCATCAAACACAGGCTGTAGCAGAAACACCAGCTGAAATGCTCTTTAATTTCTATGTTGCAAAATTACCATATTTTCATATCTATAACCTGCAGATTACCTAACAAAGAAATAAATAGCCAGACAACCTCCTCGTGCTCCCCACTGTCTTAGCAATTGCCATAGTTCACGAGTCTGTCATTTTCTGAGGGAGCTATTTACTCAGAAACCTTATTCCCATGCTGAACACCACCTTGCCTGTGATCACCACAGCCTACTACCTTCTCCTTGGATATTTTTTATGCTTCCAACACGGAGTCATGGATGCACTTAGCTAAGGGGTTGTGAGTTTCAAGAGCTACAGGTTATAAGTTTGAAAATATGGCATCTCTTGTAGTGTTTTAGATGCTGAAATAAAGGGGATAAATACAGTTTTGCTAGGGAAACTACTTATTTCTTTCATTGAGCAATGAAAGGATTAGAAAAAAAAAAAATCCAATTTTATGGGAATGGAGAGGAGCACAGACAGATGGTTCACTGGGGAAGGAAGGGGTGAGGGTTACTGCAGTGACTTATCAATGCTCCTCCCCTGCAGACACAGGAAAAGCAGCATATGGGATATGCTCACCTGATCCTAACATACATTTCCCGCTTAATGCTTTAAAAAAACAAAACAAAACCAAAAATAGAACAAAAGTCAGTAATGGAAATTGACCAAGGATCATTCAAGAATTACTGAATAGTTGTTTGTAATTTATAAGGGTACAGTGGAATTACCAAGTGCTATAACCAGACAAATACTCGAGGGGTTTTATATACTTTTTTTTTAATGTATTCTTAATTTTTATATATAGCAACATGTGCATACACACACACTAAGCTAGAATACAATTATTGTACCACAAATGTTGGTCTTAACCTGTATGGAAATTCTAACTGGGAGACTGGAAGACTGGGAAATAAATGTGCAAAAAAAGCTGAAGGAATTACAAGAAAAAAAAGAGAGAAGAGGCAAAAGAAGTGAAAAGAAAAGTGCTGTCATAGAGGGGCTGGGACCAGTTTATCATGTGGGTAGAACCAGAAACTGTGTATTCTATACCCTCTATGTCATTGTTGATGGGCTGTTAACAATCAGTGGTAGCAGCTGCCGAGGCTGCAACCGAGAAGGAAGGAGCTCTGGGGAGATGTTATCACCATCACATCCAGCGGGAAGAGACCTCTCTGTTAATGGGCCCCATGGATGCCTTGGCACCTGACTCACAGGTAACTCCCTCCAGGAGTTTAACGGGCAATCCAGGACCCACTGCACCATTCACATCAACCCACTGTTAGCTGCTCCGCCCAGGGAGGAGGAGCCAAGTGCTCCCACCAGGATATAATCTGGGGTTCAGGACAGCACAAGTGACCCTTACCCCCTGGCCTTCCAGAGGACAAGAGCTACCAGAGTTTTTCTAGAGGATCACGGCTTCAACAAGACCACTTCATCTGGGCCTGCTACCACCACCCTAACTAACAGTGTCAGGCTGTATTCCAACTCTGGTTGTGGTTTTCCTTTGTACTACTGCATTTCTTTTTTTGTTCCTATTAAATTGTATTTCTGACTTGGAGTCTCCCACTGGTTTGCTGTTCAAACCATTACAAGTGCTTACAACTAAGCAGAAGTCTCTATCTCCAGTATCCCCGTTTGACTGGGGCCTACTAAAACGGCCCTCATGTCTGATCTGCACTGGGTACAGTCAGCACCAGCTACTCCATCAAACCTCCCCTTTCACTGATCCTTGCCCATCACTACCTTTTCTATTACAAAAACTTCAACCCTCTTTGCTCTAGATTTACACTTAAAGGGCAAGTTATGAAATGAAATGACAATTGCTGCCATCATCCCATCTACAACACAGTTCTGCCCATTGGTTTCAGACTAAGATCAGGACTGTGGCTTTACAGGCTCTACAGCTTCAGGAACTGCTGTCATCTTTTTCACCCTACTCAGATCACTTCATTTTGCCAAAACTCAGTCTTTTGGAAGACTCCTAAGATGCACCAGTGACTCTGTACCCTCTCTGCCCCCTTCCACATCTTCACGCTCCCTTGCCAATAAAAAAATCCCCACCTTTCTTGACACCTTATTCAGAGTATCGCTTTATTCAGCTCTCTTCCTTTGCTTCTGTTTTCTAAGGTTAAAAACAGATTAAAATATTTCAGTCATTTTGTCCTATGTCTATCAGGATTTAGCTTCTTCTATTTATATAGCATTTTCTGCCTGTTCCTGAAGTATCCTTCTCCCATTTGGTCTGGGTTTTTCTGGGGGGGGGGTGTTTAGGTTTTGTAGCATTTAACTTTACAGTAGCCTACTTGTGTCACTCTGTCAAATTAGATCAAACTATGCTTTTTTTGACTATGTCTATAAAAAAAACTAACCTGGTTTTTATGGCATTTCTGCGTTTTATGCCACAAATAGTGTGGATTTGTGCCATCTCACACTGACGCTATTTCAGTGTTGCTATTTATACAATCCTTTAAAACCATACCAACAGATACATAAATACACACACAGAAGTTAGTCTTTAACACCAGATTAAAATTCATTTTATAGTAGTCAAAGCAGAACATAGATCTGTCGTTTATTTCTACCAGAGTGTAGTAAAACTAGTACTGAAAAATGGCAGCACCTATTTCACTTAATATATTCCAGAGTAAGAAATCACACCTAAAAAGTAATTCTGTAAGACAGTTCATGAGATAAAAAAAATGTGTGCTAGAAATGAACGTTCAGCCTGAATTTGCAGGCACTTCCACATACAGGTGATTGTTTACATGACAAAACAGTCAAAAAAATACATCACAATATGGTTTCACTTACTTACCAGGCAGATGTACTCTGAAAAGACATGAGGGGTGGGCTTAAAGCATCTCCTTTTAAAGTATGCACTGTCTGTGATGTTTGAGGCTGTGGTTGAGTTTGAGGCTGAGTTTGAGGCTGTGTCTCTGGCTGAGGCTGTGTCTGTACTTGGCTTGGATCCTGAGCAGGGTTAATCCATCGGCTCTGTCCCTGTGTCATCCACTTCCCCTGGATTCCCCACCGTGCCAGGTAAAGTTTGCAAATATCATAGTTCATTGAAGAGTAATATAAAAGGTCCAGTACCAGCAAGATCACCACAAAAAAGCCATAGATCCACACTCCTAACAGTGCACTGTAGTTGCTGTAAGAGACAAAGAAGGAAAACAAAAACGTTCTCAAGTACCAGTAATGGCCATTATGTTATTTTATCACAGTAGTTTGTTTCATTAATTACATAAATATAATCAATAGATTAAAAAAAGATTGTTCTAAAACATGTATCCTTAAAAATTACTTACTTTCCAATGTAAGTACTGCTAGATACAATAAGACCCCCATCTTACAAACATTTTTATTTCTGCCTCTCATCTCTCTCTTTATATAATCAGCTTAAAATTGTGGTGTACAATTAGCTTCAAACAATATGTACATGGCTGATGGATCATATGCCTTATTCTGTAAATTCTTACAATATAAGCTTTCAACAGCAACTGCTAAAGATCCCTTAGCTTGCTGGTCATAAATTTAGGAAAGAAGGGTATTGACAAGATTGTATTATACAATGCACTCCCCAGGAAGGAAAATATCTCTATGTGGGGTAGTTATAATGTGAATATACAGATAAAAGCCATGAAAATGATCAGCTGCTAACATGGTACATGGATCTGTAAAGCTATGACAGGTGACTAAAAGAAGGGGGTGGGGAAAAAAAAAAAAGGATGAAAAATATAATGGGTCAAGAATTTGGAGACCAAAAAGGGGAGAATGTGCTGAAGCTCTGCTGGAGATGAAGTATTATTAAAAGAAAAATGACTGTCAGGTGTAAACGCAGTTTGGATTGGAAACTGTGAGTGGGGAGGATGAGGTCAGAACAGAGAAGGAAAGAAATGGGTAAGAACGAGGGGGTTAGGTAAACAGCAGAGAAGGCTAATCTAGAGCTACGAGCTAATGTGGAAGCATGTACACCAGAGACTGTAAAAACAGGAGCGAGGAGAAGGGATACTGGTAAAAGATGTCATGAGGAAGACAGTCTTGGAGAAATCACATTGAATCCATAACGAACCCACGTCTGTGGGAACATGAACTTGCACAAATAACATTGCACACAGACTCAAGCATGTTCTCTTCCACAGACATTCAGAAACTTTGAGGGCACTGTATTTTATCAGGCCACTGATCAAAATGGAAGTGCTGTGAGAAGAACAAGGGCTGAGAAGATGCAAGCTAGAAAGATATTTTGACATTTAAAAAATACATTCGAAGCCATTTTGGCTTTAAAACATTTCAAGTTTCTGATGTGAACTTTCGCTTCCCTTTAAATTTTTGTGTGACTCCTTCATTTTACACTTTAAAAAAATCATGATTTGAAACAAGATATCAGCTAAAAAAGCCCGCAGAATTTCCATGTTGCTGCCTGTCAGCACTTTAAGAGACTGATTCTCATCACCAGGGAATGATTTTTAAACTACATGGAGGAAGGTCAGAACTGTTAATGGGTCTCTTCCTCAGTCACTTTAGGATTACACAAGTTTAGGATTAAAAAAAAAATAAATCAAAAAACAAAACAAAACCCAGTAAATTTCCAGGAGCATTGGAAGCAAACAAATAATAGTGCTTCTGAAAACCCTTAGCTCAAGTTTTTGCCTCTACTGAAGAATTACAGATGCAAGCCTAACTTCAGACAACAGCGAGCAGCCCTTTGTAATGAATGCACTGAAACCTTTGCAGTCCAGGCACTCGGAAGTATAACAGCATCTGCTTACTCCAGGCTTCTCAGCAGTGGTACTCCTGACATTCAGAGGAAGTTTTCCTCTACTGGGGGTAAACTCATCTATTTTAGTTTACCCTACTGGGATAAACTCTTATATTTTCTGCTACTATAAATAAAATAAAATAATACCAACAGTATCCATTTTACAAATAGGTGAGCTGTATTTGATCCATAGTAAGAATGCAAATAGTAGAAAACTTTCTTTTTGTTTCAGCAACAACGTGAGAAGCAGAAACTTTTCTTTCAGTTGATGCCAAAAGAATTTGTATTTCAGGTACTTGCTTTCACCCATCAGAATTTTGGTTAGTGAAAATCAGAGCTATTTTGAGTGTTTCAGTTTAAAGCAACATTTTATTAATCAAGCCATATGTGAGTTATTCATCTGCTTTTTCTAAATAACATCTGTTTCTCAAAAGTTACAAAAAGGAAAGAGTTTTAATTAACAGACAGTGGGACAACAGCACTATCAAAAGGGCCTTGTGTAACATCATGAAGAAAAATTAATAAACAGTATATATTGTACACAGAGGGAAATTCCATACTTTGATGTTATCTGTTTCTCAAATGATTAAGATGATAGAAAATAGTAATTTTACTGATAGCTACTAATTATAGCAAAAATTAAAACTTCTCTACAAATTAAGATGTTTTCATTAAGAAATAACCTTCCTTACACTGAATAAGAGTAAGACCAAAGACACGGAGAAGGAACAGGAATCAATAAACTACTAGGACTTGCTCTCATTTAATTGAGCTGAATGAGTTAATTGTAAATATTTCATCTTGCAATCAGATTTTCTTGAAATTTCAATAAAAAATAAAGTGCGAATAGATTCCAAATTTACCGAAATTCAAATTACAGGGGTTGTTCCTTCACAGGAACCATCAAATACAACAACTTGATTTAGTGTGGTTTTATCTCCTCTGCTCTTCCCCAGCTGGAAAGCTTGTCCTGCCCTGCTAGTGCTCCTGCTCCTCCCAGTCAATCATTTCCAATGTTTCTGTTTAGGTTCAACATAAGGTTTAGCAATAGAACACTGAAAATGACTCCCAAAGCTACGCTGCCCAGTCCTCAGCTGCTGCTGGCATAGAACTACAAAAGCTAAATCTGGAGGAGAAGTTACAAGACAAGTTCCTTGTAGCTGCACAGTAATTTATGGACCTATCAGAAAACCTTCATAGGTCATTATTTTAAAAGCATTCATAGCTTATAGAAATATGATATATATGGTATAGTCCTATACAGAACCCACTTCTGTAAATGGAAAGACTTCAGGGAACCTTGACATGGGCTCTCTGAGAACAATATATACTTTTAACACCCATCTCCTCCTACCCCATATAGAGAATCCTGCTTAAATGTCTCTACTATCCCTACACACAGGTGAAAACACAGGTTCTTTTATTATTGTTCTTACCCATGTGACTCCTCCTTCCATCTAAATTATTAGCTTTTTCAGACAGATGACGAGTAGGTTAGAACCAGGTACACTTTTTTTTTTTTTTAAGAAGACTGTGTTCGTTTTTACATGCAGCACACAAATAGAAAAGAATTAATTGGGGAATTCAGGAAAAAAAGCAACAAATCAAAACAATGGTGAGCAGAATCTACAGCTGCAGAATTTAAATGTGAGCAGATGGCCATAGAAACAGTTTCTTTCCCTATTCTGAAATGAGGCTGTTACTTGCAGTAGTAACACTTTTTAAGTGTTGACCGAAGGTAACACAAGCTTCTATCCCAGCAAATGCCTTGATATTTCTAAAACTGAGGAAATCAGTGCAGCTTGTGCATGTACAATTTAAATGGGATTCCCCTCTCCCTCCCTCCCTGTTTTGTTTTCACTCTTATCTCAAGGCTATTGCCCAATCCTCTGTTTTCCTGTAGAATCTGTTACTGTAGAACTGTTGACTGCAGCAACCGTTCTAGTACCAGATCAAGGACCTCCAGCACTGTAGTACTGCTGATAATACACACACAAAAAAGCGTAGTAGAAAATCTGAGAGAGTATGAATAGTGAACTAAATACTATTTTTAAGAATAGTAAAGAACTTGCTAGAAAAAATTTTAGGGAAAAATACTGTAGATGGCAGAACTTGTCTGTTAGACATCATTCTTATTTATCTATTTAATATAAAATGAATTGTTCACATTAAAAAATATTGTAATCTGCATGATTGCCAAGATATAAGAACTTGATATTCTGCTCTTAGAAAAACACAGAAATATTTAAAGTAATGAAAAAACCCATAAATAAACCCGTCTATAGTTATATTGTGTGACTGCAGAAGAGAAACATGTTTTTTTTGCCATGACAAAGAAGTAACAAGTCACTTCATTATTTCTTTCCCTCAACTGCATTATAAAACAAGAAATTTGTTTTGAACAGAAGAATGGCTAAGGGAAAAAGGAAACCAAATAATAATATTGAAATAAATCGAGTAATAATATTGAATCACTCTTCCCCGAAAACTATAATCCTTTTTTCTTCAGTTCATTGCTATTCCCATATCCTAAATCATTCTCCCTGGCTACAGTACAGTAATTTTCATCAGAATTTTTTTTCAGTGGTGCGTGAAATGTGTGAAATTAGATCTAAACAAAGAGCTGGCCTTGTTACTGTAAAGTTAACCTTGGCTTTATTAAAATCCAAATAAAGTTCAATTATCATGTATCTTAAAAAAAGTCAGAGGAAAAGCTAAGATGCTTTCCATCACCTTCATACTAAATTTTTTTCCTCATGCTGAGGTGGAACTTCCTGTGTTGTATTTTGTGCCAGTTTCTCCTTGTCCTGTCACTGGGCAACACTGAAAAGAGACTGGCCCCATCCTATCTGGTAAATAGGTGGTTCTCAGCCATTACTCCCACCAACAGACTACAGACATGGCTCTCTCTCCATCACGATTGAAGAAGGGTGCCTTTAAAAAAATAATAATATACAACTTGCTAAACGAAAACTAGGAAAGGAAGAACAGAAAGGCCTTAGCTTAGTAAGCTCTGGCCATGACTACCTGGAGTCTCTACTGAGATAGCTGAAAAAGCCTGAAGTGCTGGCTTTTTACATGGCTGAGCTACAATTTGCCAGCAACATCCCAAACTCTGTGATGAGTCTGTCTGATAGTCAGACTTGGTTGCTCAGCAGGGTTGGCATGAGGTTTGCAGAACAGAAAGGGAGGGACTAAAGCAAATCTGCTGTGTGCAAGACAAAAAACTGGGAAAGTGTGGGGGCAACAGCCACACGATTCCATTCTTGAGGCTGTTTTTATCACTTGGAGTGTGAAGTTTCTGGCTCTATCTGAGAGTACGCACACAGCCCTTCCGTACTGAGAGTTCTGTGAGGACCTCCCCAGGCAGGCATCCAATTGCTGCCGTGGTACTATGGTCAAGCCAGTAAACAAAAGGGGAACACATCCTACTTTCAGAGCATAGGTAGAGCATGTGTTGCACAGAGGCACTGAGGCATACCCAGGTATAAAATCCACCAGGTTGCCTGAAAGCATACATGCTAGCAGAGTTGAGCAGCCTGAGGTGAGGGTGCTAACCAGTTTCTAGATTGGCCAGACTGCAGAAAAGGTGGAGAAAAGGGATGGCCGGTTAGACATTCCCCAGTGTTCTGTGTAGCATGTTCTCATGATGCTCCCTGAGGTACTACAAGGCCAAGGCAAAGAAATTTCACCTCAAGGACAGAGCTGCACATACAGTATCAAGACAGGATAGATCCACACTCATTTAAAGGCATCTTACATTGGGAGAGTCTATTTTTGTCTGTCTTTTACACTACAGAGTACACAGACATCTTCAGAGTAGGTGGCTGTGACTTTAACACCTGTAAATGTTAGAGTATGCAACTTCTGTATCTATGCAAAACTCAAACTTCTCTAGGCAGAGCTTCATGAGGGGTGGTTGTTAAGGAAGATGACAGTTTGCTGACTCCATGAGCTGGCTGCTGCTGGATGAAGCTGCACACAGCGAGTTAAAAGAGCTGAGATCAGTATTCCAGCACCACAGTCTCCCAGCAGCCTCGCACCTGCCTTCGTAGGAATGAATGGCAACACACTGATGGACTGCAGAGGAAAATACTAAATTCCCTATGGTAAATGAGAAATCAGTAGACTGGAATTCCAGTTCTCTTTAATCTGCCTCTTTGTTGCCCTGGAAGGGCTGGATATCAGGCTAAAATGGCTGGGGAAAGCAGACAGATTAGAATTTGGTCTTGGGGGTTGACATCAGCTGAAAGTTACCCTCTGCACCAGGAGAATTCACAGCAGGTTACTGGGGCCAGAATGTCAAATACTAAATAGAAGACAGGCCACAAGTGAAGATTTTTGTCATGGTAAATAGGTAATCAGTAACAAAGATCTACTTGCTACTTATTGGTTCTTTAGGAAAAGCAATTTTTGACATTTATCTTCAAGTATGGACTCCAACAGTACATAAAAGTATTCCAGGTAACAGGCAAGAAGACCACTCAGTGTTGGTATATAAGCAAGTAAGTTTTGTTCCCTGAGGTTAGAGACTACAAGCCTTTTACATTCAAGACATCAGAGGTTTAAAATCGTGCATCTGAGTTGATATGGAAAATGTCAGCTCAGTCCCTCTCCCCTCAGCCAGCTCTGGGGTTTATTTTTCCTGATACAAATTTAAACATCATTTGAATCAGACTGGGCCCAGGGGAAAGACTTTTGTAACTTGTATATACAACTTTATATCTTTTACATTTACATGCAACTTTATTACATACATGCTCTCCTAGCAGTGTTTATAGCCCGTGTCAAAGCAAACAAAGCAAAGCTAAAATATCCTCTCTTTTAGGAGTTCTGAAACAGCAAAAACTTTTTAGCAATGTTTTCCTGGGCGTGCAGTTATTCTAATCGTTCAATCATTAAGTACACCTCAGACTACATTACCAGACCAGGAACAGTTTGGTGAATTGTACTTTAAAACTCATTTACTTACTTATGCATATATCCATCTGCGTTCCCTGTTAAGTTCATCTGCATAACAGTCTGAAATTCCGTTTCATTGCAGCAGTATTTAAATACTGTGTTGTTATGGTGACAGCAAAAGATGTAAGATTTATTGTCAGAAAGGCGGGGGCAGTGAAAACCAAAATGGTAGCGACCCTTGTAGTCCGTATACGGCTCGCAGACCCGAAAATGTGCGGACAATGCTGTAAAACAAAGAACATTGCCTTAGTGAGTCACCTGTATGTAACCAACTATAACCTTTTTCTGATTATTTCAGAACTTTCAACGTCATAACATTTAGTACTAACAGATTACAATAATTAGCCTCTTCTTTTATATTGAATTTTACTGTGACTATGTTTCTGAGCACTATTATTTCTTTTAAGGGAAAAGAAGAAATGTCTTCCATGCAAGAAGTGCAAAAATATTTGGCAAAACATTTTTGTTCTGCTGCTCTAAATATACAGATATCCATAAACACCCAACGATGCTCATGTTTGACTCACACAGAAACAAAAAGCCTATGCAAAACTGCAACAGAAGTTTGATAGCATTCGACTGTTCTTGAACAGAAAGTATCTTTTCTACATAGAGATCATTTTTTGATAAGGATTATTCTGCCAGAAATAGTAATTGTACAACAGTATAACAGATCCTAACAACTCAGAATTTGCAAACAGGTAGAACTAAGAGAAATACAGTTATTCCTGGGAGCTCTTACATTTCTCCTTTGCTAAATTATCATGTAAAGTGTTTATTACATCTCTGAGAATTTTTTTTTTTTTTCTACAGGAATACATCACACTGATTTCACTATCACTTTTCCGGAGGTGGGGATAAGAAACAAAACCAAACAAACAAAAAAATATACTCATGGCAGTGAAATGTTTTTATTCTGATCAGAGAACAGAGGCACAGCAGTGCTATGGGTAGCTGCACTTCATAAGGTTGTTCCAATCAATATTCACTTTAGACTAATGACAGAATTAACACTTCTAACTTGGTGTATTATTTTTCTGTCAGTTTATCGGTACAAGAGGTTAAAGATTTACATGGATTTAGCTTAACTGTATAGTATCTCTCTGCACATAGTCCCTGTTGATTTGTAACTGCTTCTGTGCTCCTTATCCATCTAATCCTCATTTATTTCTATGTTACTTAAAAAAGCCCATTAATAATGCTTCTGTTCCTCAATTTTATAAAATACATTAATTTCAAGAATATCTCACTCCCTCTCTTTAGGTCTAGTCAAATTTTAAGCATTGAGACAGAGGATTTTACTTCTTTCTTTGTGTGTACAGGGGAACCCAGAACAACAACAACAAAAAGAGTACTACACTGATGAGAAAACAAGGTAACTTATACTGCCATCTGACTGAAGGAAACCCCCTGTAAATGCTTTTGCATTTATCTATCTACAGAGACGTGCACACACACATATCTGTCATCATTACTTTAACAAAAGAGAAAAGCCTTTTGTAGAGTAATTCAGCCAGGAACTGAAAAGTGCTAGCAGAATACTCTTTCTAAATGAGCAGAGATATGGAGAAAACTAATTACAAATTGGTTCTTACCTGGCATGGGAAAAATGTGTATTCCAAATCTGAGTGCTATCATCAGTAAAGAAATCGTCTTTCTTTAGGCTTAGGTTTTCAAAACCCTCTGCAACCCTTGCAACAAATCTGCATGTTCCAATTATGTAGCAAAATCCACAAAGCATATCATTTCATTAAGATGTATTTCTTTCAACAAGTACTTCCCTGCACTCCCCTTTAATTAACATAACAATAATTAAAGTGTTGCAGGATTGATTAAGCTTTGAAAAAAATGACACGTTTTGGTTGGAAGGGACCTCTGGAGTCATCTGGTCCAATCCCTCTGCTCAGGCAGGGCCACCTAGAGGCTGGTGCCCAGGGCCAGGGCTGGATGCCTTTTCAATGTCTCCAAGAAAGGAGAGACCACAGACTGCAGACAACCTGTAGCAGTGCTGTCACCTTCTGTGTTTCACTTTGTGTCTGTGGTCCTGTCACTGGGCACCACCCAGAAGAGTCAGGTTCCATCTTCCTTACATCTCCCCTTCAAGTATCTGTAGATGTTGCTAAGATCCCCCCCCAAGTCTTCTCTTCCTTGGACTAAGCAATCCCAACTCTCTCAGCATTTACTTGTACGAGAGATGCTCTGGCCACACGCATCATTGATTTCTAACAAAAACAGGAGCTTTATTCTGTTACTTAAATAAAGGTCTCCAGTGCCAGTCAAGAATTCCTAGACTCTTCAGTCCAATGTGTGTAGTTCCACTAGTCATCACTGCTAGGAAAAAAGCTGAGTCCATGCCTGACATCAAACAGAAAGTAAGTCTTATAATTGGATCTAATAAATGCAAGTTCAGGGGTAGCCTTCATGGTGTAACACTGCACTTCCAATTTTTATGTTTACCCACAGTATTTTTATTTAAACTTTCCAGCAGAAAAGCACCCATCTAATTCTGCTCTGATAAATGATAAATTCAGATGCTTCAAAGAAAGATGCATACGTGCTACACTGAAAAAGCTGTGCCATAAAATCTCTAGAAAGAAAAATTTCTTTTCATTTTTCTCCTGTAGGGGTTACCTTACATCCTGAATAGGGGTTTGGATGTTTTCTCCCTACTTTGTCCAGTGCTCTCCCTATCCAGCTGCAGGGTAACTTCCACTGAATCTACAGATTCTGTAACAGAATGAGATGGCTTGATGCATGTACTACTTCAGCTGCAGCCACAGAGAAAATACAACTGATCTGAACTGATTGGTTTGACAGTTCTCCCTTTTTAGCCATCCTGACTTACTCCTTCATTAGTTGGAATATCTGTACTTTTGATTACATCAGCTGCTCCCAGGAAAAAAATAAATAATTATTCTTTGATACCTGCAAAGCCTTGGAAAATTTTGTTTACCTTGCATGATCAACAGAATCCTATTTTTTTTCAGAATGCAGGTGTAATGCCTTTTACAGCTACATATTAAGTTATTTTTTCTTTTAAAAGTTACATTATTACAGCTACTTACTTGTTAGTAATTTTTGAAGCCTCCAGTATAGATGGTGGTTTCAAGCTGGAGACACTTTCACTAAAATGTGAGAAAGCACTGGAGGGACCCTAAGAAGTTGAGCTTGCTCATCACTGCAGAGTGATTTGCTGAGCAGCACACGTGCAAGTGTCCCCCCATCCCTAGCCCGGTCCTTTGCCCATTTTAGAAGATAAACAAAGCTCAGACTTCTTTGGGGATGAAAGCTGGTGCAAGGATGACTAGAGAATGAAAATACTATCAGGTTAGAAGGTGAGTGGTGTCTATTATAAAATGCAGTCCTAAGCAAATGTTTAAATAGTAAAAGGTGTGGCAGTGATTAAAGTAAATGTACAAGTAAGAGCACGACATGATGGC
Organism: Chloroceryle aenea; assembly: GCA_013399075.1. Taxonomy (NCBI): domain Eukaryota; kingdom Metazoa; phylum Chordata; class Aves; order Coraciiformes; family Cerylidae; genus Chloroceryle; species Chloroceryle aenea. The sequence continues at coordinate 43,969 of VWZY01008945.1, forward strand.
TGAATTGCAGTCTGAATTGGGTAGCTGGTGAGTGTGTAGTGGGTTAAGTACCACACAGATGTTTGCTCGCTCCCTCTCCCAGTGGGATGGGTGAGAGAACCAGAAAGGCAAAGTGAGAAAATTTGTGAGCTAAAATAAAGATCCTTTAAGAAGTGAATAAGAAGGAAACCCAAGTGATGCTAAAGCAGTCACTCAGTACCCGCAGACTGATGCCCAGCCCAAGCAAATTTTTTTCATATAGTGAAAAAAACTTCATTAAATAGATGGTAATCTGTGTCATTTTACTTGGTGCCTTTGCTTCTCTGAAAATCAGAGATCCAAAACCAAAGTGGTTTGTTTCTTAAAGTCTATTTTTTTTTTCCTGAAAATAACTTTGCTTAAATCCTGAGAATTAAAGTTCCTAATTTCTATGGAAATACTTCAGAGAAAAGTATTTTTCCTGAAATGCTCTTAAGCTATCTGTTGCAAAGATGGCAGCTGCTTCTGGAGTTGCATGTGCAAATTCTCATACAATTTATGAAATGTATGATTGAACAGGGAAGTGAACCATCTCTGTTCCTACTAATTTCAAGAAAAAAATAGTCTGCCATGCTTCAAATGACTGATTTAAACTCATTTGAAGATTTATCTACTCTACCTTAAAACGTTAACAGCCAGTATACATCAAGCTGTTATTTTCCTGTCTGTTCACAGTTAGAGATCTGTGTAATGATGATAAATTTTTTTATTTAGCTACTGAATTTTTAAAGCCTCAAGGCTTTCAGAATGGCCAGTCTTTATAAACTTTTTATATGGATTCACAGAAATGTTCACATGTAAGGATTTTACTTAGCACAATGCCAATCGTTTGAAGTGCTCTGATAATTTTGCTATATATTTCCCACTTCAAAGAAGTACCGCAATATAAATAACAATAATAATGTCAATTTTTGCTTGTTAATGTAAGCCTTGCTGTCATCTCTGATTTCATAAATGTGTTTCAATGCGTTATATTAACAGAAGTATAAACACTACTGCAAAGCAAATCTGAGAGTTAGAGCTCAGAAAGGGTATTCTAGCGTGACTGTATGCTCCTTTATTATGCATTACTCGTGCAGGCAGCACCACCAGTAAGGGTTCAAAAATCCCAGCATCGCATGCTGCTAGGATCTTGACATCAAGGAGATAAAATCAGCCTGAAGTTTCAGTATTCTCAATCCAATCCATGGTTTTTTGTTTTGTTTTTTTTTTAAATGGAGCAATAGTCCACCTACTGTGAACTGAAGCTTTTCTTTTCAGCATTATTTGTCCCTTCCCTGAAAGCATTTTGCCCATGTTAGGCAACTGCATCTCCTTCCTAACCTTACAGCTGCCAAACTTCACCCTCGTTCTAAGTCATGACCTTGTATCTGACCACACCTCTGCTCCACTGTCACTGTTTCTCTCCTTTACTGAGAGCAGCTGCTCTGGTACCTTTTCTGTTACTTGTGTCTTTACTTTCATCCCACCTGTGAAGCCAGTTATCTTACAGACAGACGCCTGTAAATCTAGGGAACTCAAAAAGAGTCTTGGCATCAGATTTTCAATTCAGTTCAGTTTAAAAATGGTGTTCATATAATTCCAGTGAGAGTAGCACCCTTTTTTCTCCCTCATTATTCTCACTGCACAAAGCCAGTAGTTCCTCTATGGAAGCCAACCTGTCTCAGACAATATAAATAAATAATAATTTTAAAAGTATGTTCATGCTGGCTGCAAAATCATAAATTTCATCCTGTAAAATGCGTGAGGGTTAGCAATGACCTAAGCCCACTCTCCCAGATGCCAGTAATAAAATTCCCCAAGGAGCAGAGTTAGGCTGGTATGAAAGGCTTGTCATGATTTCTAATTAAGCCTGTGCTCTGTATGCTAATAAAGGATGTCAGGTAGTAAAATACTAATAGCCAAGGAACAACAAGAAGATAACATACACATTTACAAAGACAATGGTTTGTGATGTTTATAGATAAATTATGTAAGAAGTAAAAGCTCTATGTAATTAGTTTAAAATAAAAACATTGTACTTCAGAGGCAGTACTTTTCTTCTAAGAGAAAAAACAAGTAAGAACACTGGGTTCATGTCTGGATTTGAGGGAATGAGTTGTGTATATACACCAGTGGCTGACTACTTCTGTTTGCTCACATGGTATAATCACAGTGTCACATTCAGCTGGACATGGGTACTTAGATAATCTCGAGGAAAATGGTTGGAGAAGTGGGATCTCAGAAGGACTCTAGTAGAAGTCCCCTCCCTATAAAGAGTGGTAAAGGTATGAAAACTGGGGCAGCTAGAAAAGTTTTGGGTTGCTTGATCACTGGGATATATTAACTGAAGTCTTCTTGAATAATTGGCTTCATGCATGTACCAGGGAAATAGCTTTCTGAAAGTACTTTAACCTGGAAAACAACAAAGAGGCTGCTACAACCCCTGTGCTTGATTCTAGTACACCGGAGAAGGGTAGTCACATAACTAGGGATGCAGCGCCATACATCGGGATATCAGTGGAAGGACTCTACAGGAAAAGAGCGTTTTAAAATAAAGCAAAGAAACAGTCTAGCTGATCATATAAAAGGATCATGCCAGTTATAGCTAAATAATGAACTACCATTAGAAAGAAACAACTTGAACACTTGCAAATGAGCAAAGAGGTCACAGGCACCAAAATGCACATTGAACTAATTGACGAAGACCTAACAGTAGGAATTACACAGACAACTCTTACTGGAGCACAAGGATACTTTAAGTATGGTGGTTAGATGTGATGTAATGCAGGGGAATATGGAGCAGTGATGGAAAAAAAAATCTTTTTGGACTAAGAAGTGCTTCAGGAGTAGAGGACAAGAGAGGTTGCACTGAGAGTTAAAAGCTCATAGGATCAAATCTATTTGCACTAAGAAACTTTGTAATTAAAAACAACCCAAAACATCCATTCAGAATTACAGAAAAGCCTCATGACATAGATAAACATCAGGATTAAAATCTCTGGAACCACTCCCTGGTCCAGTCAATTCTTTAGATTTGGGAGAATAACATAATATTTGTGTACCATATTTTTCTTACCCATCTATCTATGAGACAAGTTAAATCGTACCTAACACGTATTCATCTCAAGAATAGATGAAGTTCCAAGTTCAACCCTTCACATGTTTACATTCTCTTGTGTGCCTGACCTGCTCTGCTTGCCAAAGAGGGTTATTTAGCAAAATGTTTGATCTGTACAGTGGCCTAGAGCTGGGGTTTTTTATTTAGATGAGCTGAAATACTAAATTTTCAGCCTGCTTTACCAAGCAGCACCCCACCACCTTTTCCTCCTTAAACAGAATTTTCAATTGCATTTCAAATTCCACTGTACAGTTCTTAAACACAAAGAGGCTTTATTTATTTATTACTCAATTAACAATCCATTTGGTCTTGTTTGTTTTGTAGGAACTCAGTATTAAATTGCAACTACATTTTCCCTGTGGCACAATTAAGTGAAAGAAAAATTCAAAGTATAAAAGTTACCTGCTGACAAGAGTAATGAAAGCAGAACCATCAGCACATTCAAGGACTGTTGACCACAACTTGTCATAGTTGGCTTTCATTGGTCCATTAGAGAATTACCTGTTTGACAAGATGCAACATCATGGTTAAGTGTGTTTCACCTCATTTTCATTGTTCAGAAGTTTACTCCTCAGTAAAATGAGAAGGCTCCATACACACACATAAATAGTAAAATAAAATTTAGAAAATAATAAAAAATAATACTTATTTTTTCTGGACTTAGAAGTGAAATAAGGTCTCCTTTCTATGATTTTATTAGAACTCCTTTCTCATTTCATCATGAATACAGTTATTTAGATACTTTTCATTAACCCAGAGTAGAGATGGATCATATGTAGTCTTTACTGGACATTCACACCACCCTTGTAGTCCACATTTAGAAAAGCTGAGCTTATTCTACTGTCACAAGAATGGGCTGCTGCATTATGGCTCTAAGGACTAGAAGGATATAAACAATATAAAAATAAATTGGCTGCTTTGAAAGTCAATCTGTTTTACCCCATTAGAGGGTGCAGTCGTTCAGAAAGTGGGTCGAGCAACTGAGATTGTTGGAAACATTTCAAAAAGCGTCTTCATTAGAATTAGAGCATTTCATGGGATTACTATTTCTTGTTTTCCTAGAAACAGGGGGGCAGATGCGAGGTAGTTGGGCTGGCAGTCACCATAAAAAGGCTATCCTAATTTATTTTTGCACAACAGTCCCGCAACAGAGCAAGTCCAAATGCATCTTACATCCACAGTGATTCAACTCCACCAGCTGCACATTCTGCAGCTCTAGCAGAGACTGTCCCATGTCTCATCACCAACATCACGAGGCTGTCTGGTACCCTACCCTGTTGTCACTGCCAGTGCAGGCTAATGCTGGACATACAAGATCTTCGTCATCTTGAAGTCACGTTAACATCAGAGGGTAACAAAGAGGTAAGTTATTGGTTTGTACATCAACACTGGGAGCTTGGGCTATAAACCAGAAAGCCTAGAGGGTGCTACTGAGAGCTGGTGGGGCGAGTCGAATTCTTGGGTGTTAATAAATAAGCAACTTGGAAAAAAAGAAAGGAAAATGGCAATTTATGTCAAAAATCACACTATTCTGACAGCTCAAGAGCAACGTGATGCCAAGTGCTTATGAAATCAGTGCGGTATCGTATCAATCCTTGGTAGTTTGCTAATAGGTGTCTACTGCAATCTACTGAATCAGATTAAAATCCCAAGACAATTGCAAGTGCATGGGACAAAAAAGGAGGGGGTGAAAATCATCATTATCATGAATAACTAAGTTGTGAGTAATGTGGGCACAAGAAAGGAGGCAGTGCTATCTACAAAGCGTTTAAAGATTTCTCACTAACAAAAAATGCTGTGTCTGGCACAAGCAGATTTTCTAAGAACTCTTAGTATATGAAGAACAACAGATCACAAACCTAAAAATCAGTGTAACTTTTGTAAAAGAAATCATGAGAGTTTATACTGCTATTATAAGCATGATTAACATCCAAAGCACTATATAGCTTTAAAATTGGTCCTTCCAAGAGGAAAACAATCAGAAACCGTAGCAGCATGAGGAAAAAAAAGAGCTGCCACTGCTTTTGAGAGGGAATACATATCAATTAAAACACCAAGCAGGCTTAAAATCAGAATTGATTAAAAGAGAGTCATACTGGATATAGGCCAGAGGTTAAGAAGGTATGAGTTTAATAAACAAAAACAGATACAAAGAACAAACTATTGCCAATATTGTCAGGAACAAAAGGAATAAGATGTTTTCCTGCATGAAGCTGCAGGAATTCTGATAGTGATACATTACTAGAGGGAAGTCTTTGCTTTAGTAACAGTTAATTAAAAAGTGATCAATAAGCACTTTGGTTGTGTATCTGGGAAGAGACAGGTGTTTGGAATAGCTGAGACTATTAAATATTTCCATATCAAGATAATTTAGGATGACATTAATGAGTTGATACCGAGGTTCATAACTGGTATTTGCAATTCTGTATCATTTGTATCCAGGTATTTCTGAAGAGATGGCTGGGGGATATAGATATTTTTTCAGTTGTTGGAAAATGATGTCAGCTTTCAGGACATCTGAAAAAACCTAAGGACATTTTTAGAAGTAAATGAGATAATCCAGGTAAGTACAAGCTTGTCAGCATCATGTGAATCTACAGAAAGTTAATGGAATTGATGATATAGAATCCAATTAATAAATAATTCAGGAGAGTTATATAATTAATCTGTATCACTGTGGTCTTATGGTAAAGTTGATTTTATTTCTCTCAGTGTTGTTGTTGTTGAAGGTGGCTTAAAGATAGTAGTAGCATAGCAGATTTCTGTAAAATATCTCACTTAGCATGCAATTTGACCAGGCAGTGAGAATCCTGAAAAAAAGAAGACAGATGAGTTACAGAAGACTAACTCAGGCTGGAAATAAGATGCATGTCTTTTTGAAAAGTAGTGTTGCTAGTAACTGAGTATGTACAGCCTTACTGATAATTTTTTAATCAGTACTGTATATAGAAATCTAGGAGCTTTCCAGGAAGTGGAAGATTTATTCAATTATGTCCAATAGAACTGGCAACAATGAAATTGGCAGTTTAATCCAAATCTTGTGATGCTTGTATTCTGTTACATGCCAGCTGGGAAGACCAGAGCAAGAGGCTAGAACAAAAAGGCCAGGAGAGTGACAGAACCCATGTATATGTGCACATATACACATATTTGCCATGATTGGGATATGCTCCAATTTCATAACTACTGCTTCAGGGATGGTTTTGTTTGTTTGTTTTGATTTTTAAATAAAATTTGAGGGCCAGGAGGCTAACAGATTTGTTTTTATGTCTAGTATTGTAAATCAGAAATTAGAAGGGTGGTCTAATGCATTAATTTTACTGTTTAAAGCACCATTGTAAGTTTATGTGTGGTCATTGTGGAGGGAAGGGGAATGCCCATCTCTTTCCATACCCTTTGAGATTCCTGGCCTCACTCCACCTCCTCCTTTCTGCTAGCAGTCCCAAGTATCTCTGTAGGTACATCATAAAGCAGACTAAAGAAATGGTTGAGGAATCACAGTTTGAG
>VWZY01008945.1:50714-76364 GCA_013399075.1 Chloroceryle aenea
CCCCCCCCCCTCCCCCAACACGTCTACCATGAAATACAACAAATGGTCCTTACCCGTGGGGGTTTTAATTGCTTTTCTATCTTTTCATGGAATAAAGATTACGTTAGGAATATTTCTTCTCCCTTGAAGATGATGTAAAAATGAATGATTCAAGGAGAGCAACAGTCAAAGGAAAAGTACTATAACATTATGAACAGGGAGAACAGATTAACAGGAGATGTGGCAGGTGGGTGGCTCTTTGTTTCTGCTAAGGAAGAGACAGCAAGTGCACGGTAACTTCTAATCTCACCACCACTACTTAAATAAAATCTGTTTCCCTTTAAGCCCCCTCCCTACCATGGACTTTAGGTACAGGGAGCAGATACATGTATCAGATTGTTATGCCAGATTTTACTTTTTAGTTACACACCATGACATTTTCTCTCTTATTGGTTATCCTTACAGTTTTCTCTAGCTGTCTTTTCTTGAAGGGCATCTGAATCATTGAAAAGAAAGAGTGCCAAGAGAAATAACCATTTCATGTGGCAAGACTTTTATGAAGAAATATTTTCCCCCCACTTTGAAGGTAAAGAAAAGCTAAGTTTAGAAGAGATGTTTGAAAAACATTGCAAGTTTTCCATTTTTTTGGTTATTAGAAAGAACAAAATGAACTAGCTAGAGAATTTGTCAACTATATCAGCACTGCCTCACAAGTCAGCTCTCTGTACAGAATAACCCAAAATAAGATGATTCAAGAAATCATTTAATCCATCTTTTTGTTACAGGATTAAATACATCTAAACCATTCTTAGCATAAATCCACAGAATCTCCACCACCAGAGGGGTTTTCCAGCCTTCTCAAGCAATTCTCTTCCAGTCTTTTTCTAATCTCAGGGCCAGAAAGGTTTGCCTATGTCTAACTTGCTGTTCCTCTGTTTTGATTCAAGCCTATCCTATCCCTAGTGGAGCTGGGGAATGATTTACCTCCTGATCCATGTATTACAACTCTCTTTGTATCAGGACTTACAATTAATACATATAGAAAGTGCTACTGTGTCTCCACTCAGCCTTTTCTTAGGATAACAATTTCCACTTCTTACAAACTTTCCTTAAACCCCATATTTGCTGTACTTCCTATACATTCTCTTCAATCCAGCTCTATACTTAATGTCAAGGTTGTCCATGTAACTTGTCTATAGTTAGTGACCAGAAGGTCCTAATAAATACCCCAGAGCAGCTGCAAACTCTTTCAAGGTAAATAAAATTACAGCATTACAAAAGTGCAGAGAGCCACAAAGCTTCTGCTAATTCTCAGTTACTCAAAAGATACACAGGTATATCTATATACAGACAGAACTACAGAGGTAAAAACGTGCAACCAGATATGACAAAACTGAGGAAGACTCCCTCTTTTCACACTGAAGTTCAGCAGGCCTTCCAACCTTAGTGAGTACCAGCAACCTGGCCCTGGGAAATCATCTGCAGTGATGGGCTTCCCTCATCTTCTTCCTCCATTCTCCTGGGACATCATCATCTTTCAGAGTCATGATTAAATGGTACCTAGAAAAGCTCTGATTTCCATCATCATGGCACCTAGAAAAGCTCTAATTTCCACCATCTCTTATTTGCCAGTTTCCTTCTGGAAAACACACTCACTAGCCTCAGACACTTTGCTGCACTGCCAGCGGTGTTGGGACAAGGAGGACCACCAGCAGGGAAATAGCCTCCTTTCAACCCATTTGCTCATCTGAGGACAACAGACAACACTGGTTACATTGTGGCAGCAGTAAGGGGATGAATAATGCAGTCAAGAATCATAGTGATTGAGAGGGCTGTTTAAAATTAGATGGAAAAGAGAAGGCTGTGATCCAAACCTCATTTCTAGTCCGGCTCTGTTCACTTTTCACATTAAAATAGGCTTAAAAAAGCATGAGTTCATGAATGCTATTACCATGAAATAACAGTCCTATTACAAAAGCAGCAATGTAACTGGCATGAAAGAAAACCCCATTATTAAGAAAACATGTGGTTTCACACTGCAATAACCTCAAGAAAATGCTTATGAAAAACAGATACCAGTTTTCAGTTGACAGTTGTCTTACTTGAAATGATTGAAACAACCTATGAGAAGTAACTGCTGGTAGAATCACAGAACATTAGGGGTTGGAAGGGACCTCTGAAGATCATCCTTTTGGATTATACTGCTGCACTGATATCACTCTGTCTCTTCCCTAAAACCATCTTACTACGTGAGATGTTTTGTAGAGACTCACACGTGCTTGAAGTTAAGCACGTGCGAGTCTCTATGAAACAGCAGATGATGCACTGCAGTTAGGGTTTTAGTATTACTAAAGACAACAAACTTGTATTCCACGGACTTGGTCATGAAATTCTTCCCCCTTATTTTATAAATTAAAATATGAACCGCTTTGTTTTACTTCACACACACCCATGTTTATTACTTTCCCCAGATATTCTCCAGTTATGAAAAGACAACACGCATGAGTCATAAAAAACCAAAGCTATGAAGTACAGTGTGAAGACCATCTTGTGAACTTTAAGCAGTCTATGGCTGTTATTAATAGGACAAGGCAAGAAACCTGTACATGCTACAACTGTCAACTGTCAAAGCCTCTCATTCATTTCCTGCCTCTTTCACCCCTCTCCTTTTCCACTAACACATTGCAACCTGTCCTACGCCTACATCCCGAGAGACACATCATATGCATGCAAGATGGAAAGGGATGTGAGCGGTTCCTACACTAGCCATGCAGTACCTTGCACAGTAGAATCTGATACAGAACTTAAAGGATTTCCTTATTACAAGAGGAAAAAAAATGTAGAGAATTAGTGGTACACTCATACCTTTTAACCACAAAAATTAACTGATAGCAAGCTTCCCTACAACAGCACAAAAATCTTTATCAACACCTGAGTTCCTCACCATCTCCACACTAAAACTAATGATATTAAAGATATTACTATAATGTAGAGCAAAGAAACTTTAACTAATCAATTTACTGGTGCAATTAATTATATATTTTCATTTGGTAGAATAGATCTGATTTCCTGGCTTTGTTGATGAGGAAGGTCAGAAAGTTTTAGATTGTTGTCTGTCCTACAACTGGCCCTCTATTGTATATAGTCGATGTCATGGAGGGACCAACCCTCAGTTCAGATGTATACCTGGATTATTGAGTCAAAGGAGGCAGCTGAGTGATTTTGTGCACCCAACTTCTAAGATTAGGCAGCTGTGTAAACTGAAAGGAGTCCTTCACTAATAAAATAAAGAGTAAATCTAGTAAAATGGAACTACCAAGCCTGTTTTATTCATGGAATAAGGTAATCTGAAACAACTGGATTTTGACTGTGAAATTATAAATGCTCTTCCTTCCATGAGGCAATAAGTAATAAAGAAACATACACACTCTTGTAATAATTTTTATGAGAACTTGAGAGCAGGACTGGATTAATTTTAAAGTGTCTACAAATCTCTATTGTTAATCAAGTTATTTCAGCTTTTAAGAAATACAAAGCTCTTCTCTAGGGAAACCTAAGCTTGTGTTTTTGAGCTATTTTCAGTACAAAACCAGTTCCAAGTCTTAAATTAACAATGTAAATTTAACTGGTTTATTTATTGGAAACAGTTTGTGCATGTAATGTTAAAGCTGTTTTTGAGAAATAATAAAATTTATTAAGATTAGCAAGTTTTATTAACAGGCATGTTTTAAAAATCTCCCAAATCTAATAGACAAATTACTCATCTGTTACAGCATAGCTGTAAAACCTGAGATTATGTGTACCTATAAACATGGTAGTAAACCTACCTAGTATATTTTTATTATCCAGTTGAGAAAAAAAGTCATACATTAACAATTTATCTCGTGAAAAGTAAATGTGAGTAAAGTTTTGGTCTCACCAATAAGTTGTCATATACATAACACATAATGAAATTAAGGACTAGAGTCTTTATAAGAACACTTGGATACATTTTCCTTTCAAAACGGCCTCATGAAAAATAAACCTTGCTGTGAAAAGTCTGTTGACATCTAAATTGCATTTCGTTCTCACATCTCTGAACATTGTTAATCATCTGTATCTAAACAGATTGGTTTCTAACCTTTGTAACTCTGGCTTTGTAAAACAGTTTCAAAAATTATTTTGCTCAAAAGTGAAAAAAATAGGAGTAAGAGAAGTAAAAGCTAAAGGGGACTTGGAAAAAAGGATTACTTTATACCTGTTAAATTCCAAGGAACTCAACATTCTCCTGAATTTTTTTTTTCTCTTTCATCAACTTTAGAAAGGATTCTTCCTTTTCAAAATACAAATTATTACTCTATTCCTTTACAACCTAATTAAACATTCCAAGCCCCTGTATGGGTATTGCAAGCCATGACCTGTCTTACAGCACTCAAGCCAGTGCTTTCTAAAAGGCTCTACCATGTTTTTCTGGCTAGTGAGTATTGAAATAACAACTTGTGTCCCAGCTATTTAACACATTTTAACCCCAGGACACACTGCAAAATGGAAACCAGCTAATTTTTCTGGCACCGTTAGCTAAGGCAGGAAAGGGTGCAGCCACTGATTAATGAGGCAGTGCTGGAAGAATCTGCCACTTGTGGTTAAACTAGTGCAGATTCTTCTTTTTTCTATCTCTCTTTTTCTCCTCACGAGGATCACTTTACTATGCCAACACAATGTGTGGCTTATCTGACATAGATGGATCTGCACTACAAGTACTTTGGCAGTATTATTCCAACTTTCTTAAGGAAAACAATCTCAACATGCACTGCAAGCCAGTTCTAAATATCATCTAAAAGCACCCTGGATGTCCTAGTGCAGACCTACACTGTAGGCTTGTCTACCCTCTGAAGAAATAGAGGTTGATTCCATTATTTAAGTTGGTTTATCTAGACCCAGCTAAGCTGTCTTTATACTACAGAGGAGTGCTGATGTTCCTTGTGAGAAATAAAATGTCACAGGTAGTCACTTGAGCTGAACTGGCAACATTCCACACTTAATCTACCATGTCCACAAGTGTGGTGGTGGTGCTTCTGGGAAGAGTTAGCTCTTGTAAAAATTCATTCAAAGGGCAAGACTTTCTCACTTTTGAGATCTGAAACTACCAATCAGTATTCCCTTAAGAAGCATCCTTGGATCCTAGGAAACATTTCAGTGAAATCTTGCTCATGCTCCCATTAAAGATAGTGATGAAAAACACCCATTAGAGTAAACTCAGAAAAATGCTAGTGAATCTTTTGTCCCCTCCTCCTAGGCAGAAATACCTGCAGGAGAAAAGAAAGGGCAGGTTTTAGAAGTCAGAACAGGAGGTGGGGAGGTTGCCAAGCAGAAGGAAAAAGAGCATGCAAAGCAAGAGAGAAGTGACTTTCAACAGTTTTGAATTTTATTTATTTTTTTTCTGAGCATGCATTTTTAGAGCTGAACCACCAGGTAAAACCAAGGCGTACTGGTGATGGTGGCATCACAGGTCCCAAGCTTTGTTTCACAGGATGTAACAAGTGCTTATATTTGTCTAGCTTGGAGTTTCTACAGGGTTTTTTTGCTGTTCACAGGGGCAGATTACAAGAGAAGCTAGTTGGAAAGATTGTATAGAATTCCACACAAATCCCACTTTTTGCTCTCACGTGATTAAGCATCAAACACCCTTCCCTGCTGAACCAAGTGGAGTCGAGAAAAAATAGAGTTATGTACCAGAAACGTTAACTGGAGATTGAATTGTATTTAGAAGTGGCCTCTAGTGTTTATCTGCATATGCTATAATAGTTTATCTTTGCTGAAAAAATCCAGTATTGATAGAGATTAATTTTACATTTTTGACCAGTGAAGCTTAAAGGCAACAATTAAATGCCTCAGAATGCAACTGCACTTGGTGTCATTATGAACACTGATGAAAGTACTTGGTCTCATCCATGGGGCTAAGGCCTGTTGGAATCAGCTGCATGTAAAATGATGTCACTACTGAAATATAGTTTTGCTGTCAGCTACACTTGAAACAATTTCACCTTCGCTTGGTACACATGCAGGTCTGGTAGGAAGTCAATGGGCTCTTGCTATCTACTCAATATTGTAGAACAACTGCACCACAACCCAACCAACAGTAAACAACCCTGAAGGCAGTTCAGAGATTCCTCTGCCAGTGACATTCATTTCTTGCTGGTCTTCTAGAGCAGTACAGAGAACATCATCAACAGAACACATTGAGTCCAAATAATTCATATGTAAGAGCGTACAGTGTTCACCACAGATGTCACACAGCAAAGATATTACTAGCAAGCAATATTGCAGTCGTGTGGTGCATTGCTTCTCCCAGATGTTTTAGAGTCTAAATAAATGAAGAAAAGGTAAGTGGAAAAATGGTAGTATTTGTATTTTACAGAAAAGAAGCTAATGCACAAAGCAGTTCCAGATATAAAGGAAGAATAGATCAGATTTGAGAACTGGGTATCAAGTTTCTAGGTCTAATGGAAACGGGAACAGGACATATTGATTAAAAATGCTCCTGTTAAAACTGACCATGTTAGGAGAAAAAAGGAAAAGAGGAGGGGAAAGAAAAATTGAAAATAAAACTCTAACCAACCAATCAAACAAAAATACCCAAACAAACAAGCCAACCAAAACAGCAGAAACAAAACGCCTACAACCGGAAAGGAAAAAGGAAGGGAAGGGAAAGGAAAGGAAAAAGGAAGGGAAGGGAAAGGAAAGGAAAAAGGAAGGGAAGGGAAAGGAAAGGAAAAAGGAAGGGAAGGGAAAGGAAAAGTAGCAGTCAGAAGTCTTAACTTATGACTCCCTGATGGGAACTTGATGCCAGCCACTGTATCCTTGAGATTCTCTTTCTTTACCCTCAGTAAATCTGCAGGTGACACCAAGCTGGGTGGGTGTGTGGATCTGCTGGAGGGTAGGGAAGCTTTACAGTGGGACATCGACAGGTTGGGTCAGTGGGCCAAGGTTCATNTTCGGGATGATCTGCCCAAGGCAGTGGTGGAGTCACCATCCCTGGAGGCATTTAAATGTCATGTGGACCTGATGCTCAGGGACATGGTTCAGTGGTGAGCTTGCAGTGTTGGGTTGAAAGTTGGACTACATGATCTTGAAGGTCTCTTTCCAACCAAAGACATCCTGTGATTCTTTGACTTAAGGAACTTAAAAGAGAATTATTTAACCTGTCTATAACTAAAACAACACCTCAATTTATAGAAAGATTGCAATAAAAGGATAAACCATCCTTGCAGAAAACAACCTTAGATATCTTTGAAGGGTTATACTTAACCTCACAGTCAGAGACAGACAGTGAGGAACAGGCCACAATGGGGGCATGTAAAAGCAGCAATATCAGAATGTTGTGTTTTAAACCACAAGAATGATTTAAAAAGCGAGATGCTTTGTTTCTGGAGATTCTGGCTAACTGCATTTCCTCTCTGCAGCAATACCACATCATATTCATTACCTCACCAAAGCTTATGCAGAGAATCCCTTCCTGGCACAGAGAACAGTTTCTCACCAGCTGGTCCCAATGACCCATTCTTTTGGGTATTTTAGCAATACGAAATTAGTTACATTTGTTAAGTGACAATATTATTATTGTCCTTTAATACAGATAGTTTCAATTTTCAATGTTCCCAAATGTCGTATCTATTGTAACAAAATTTTTTTAACCCTCTTGTCTAATAAAAATATAAATTTTTTGGCAGTCATCACAGATGCTCATTCTGCAGTGATTTTCTTTTCACTAACCATAAGACCTTTGATGCTCACTACATAATATATTTATCAGTGTGGATGAAGTCATACACCCCAGACAATCAATTCTGTCTTGGGACTCCAAGTTACATCCCGAATGTATCAAATTACAAAATGCTTAAAACTCAAATTTATCTGAACTGAATCTAATGGAGGCTCTGAAGATCAGAGGGGCTTTTTATAGTTAGGATTAACCCCCTTCAGCTACATGCTCCAAACCTAAATTCCTGCCTCTCCTCAAATAAACAGGTCTGATAGGGGATAAAGTAGTATTGAAATCTGCCTTCCTTATTTTACCTGAAATACATCAAAAACTTATTTTTCTAGCTAGAAATCCAAGCCAGCAGCCCATTCCTCAGCTTCTTTGGTAATTTTGAGGGTTTCTTTTGCCTCTTTTTTACTTTAAGACACTATTAACCTTGCTGTCATAGAAGTAAAACATAATTAGTAATTACTGGCACTGCAACAGGGTTTGAGTTTTGTTTGCTTTGTTGGTTTTGTTGTTTTTTCTTCCAGATAGTGTTGCTCCTCAACACAATTGCTAGAACCTCTCTGCTTACTGGTCAGGCCAGTAACACTGTCATATGGCTATACCCCAGATAGTTAAGTTCATCCCTGTTCTTTTAAGCCAGATGTCTAAATGTCTTTCACATGTAGTTTATCTCGTAAGAATTTACACACAACTTCTTGTTCTTCAGAAGTCTTTTTTGAGGAAATGAGACAATTTCTTGCTTGCGCATCTTAGAAATTAAAATATGGCATTCTGATTATAAATCAGGCACCAAAAATTAAGTTTTATAATAAGTATAATCATTTATAAAATCAGCTATAAGTGATTGTTATTTAAAATAAGTGGTTTATAGTCTAGATGTAAACATTTGAGAACAGGAAAAAAATAAAAATCAAAACAACCCCCCCCGCAAATTTTATTCTAGAAACATCCAAAAGCCTATTTTATTACTCTCTAATTTCCTACTTGAAAAGGCAAACCCATTTCTGTTTAACCATATTTAATGTCACTTCATTTCTCATACAATATGCTTTAATTTTTCCATATAGCCACTAACTCAGAAATTCAATTCTAATGACAACTTCATTACACTGAGGTCAATGACAAATGTTTCAGTATCAGAACGCTAAATAGAAGTTTTGATTCTTCACAGTAGATCTTTAGAGGTATTTCAGTAGGTTAGAAGAGGCTACAGTGAAATTCATACACAAAATTTGGCTGTCACATTGGTCATAGTTCAAATCCAGTTTTCCTTCCGCAGAACAGACTGGTATGTATTTGAGAATAGACATGAGCAGTTTTGTCTTACAGGTAAATTTCTTCTATATCCTTTTCATCAGAGGCTTACAATGTGTTGAAGAAACAGATTTACTCCTGAAAACTCTCTATGTAATTATTGTAACAGTGAAATATTCCACTGCTATTTGTTTTTATAAATGTGAGCTCTTCACTGGAGCTCTGATCAATGTGGCTATCTTTTAGCTCAATGACTTCTGTCAAATAGTTGTAAATAAATGTTGAACAACAATTGAGTTGTAAATGTTATTGATCCAGTTTAACATTCTCTTATTCTTGCATTAAAAAGGCCTGATCTTTCCTTGCTATATCACTTCTAATTTCACATGTCCTTTTGCATTCCACCTTCCAAGAACCAGTTTCAATCTTTCCAGTATTCTCTCTGGAGCAAATCTTGTATAACTCATCATGTGATAAAATAGGGGCTAAACCCAAGAGCCCTTGATTAGGAAGCAGAATTATCTTTTAATAAGGCTTGGATCATAAAGCTTATTTCAAAAATGCATTTAGAAAATGAAAGAGTACTGAAATACCAATTAATTTGAAGAAATAAGGAAATGGTTTCAAAATGTTTTAGATTAGATACCCTCTGAAATAAACCAAATTCTTAAGCTTTGTCAGAGTAGTTCAGAAACCCTATCAGTTAGAAGGGCCATCTTGTGAATAACAAAATATCAGTTTAAAGGAGCCCTTGTTCTTAGGAGCTATTTACTCTCTCAGGATGGTTTTGGGTCATATCTTTCTTCCCTCCCCCCCCTTACCTCAACTGTATACTGAAAATGACAAACAAAAAGAGTATACTTGCAGTTTCATCTTTCTCATAAGCCCTAAGCACGGCAGCTTCTGAAGGCCATTCTGAAAGGATGAATTTCCAAAGCAAGTCATGCAATTCATCATCTTCTTCATATGATAAAGGTAATTACAATAATTGGGAAGGCCTCTCTAACTTAGTAATCTCTCTCTCAAGGTGAAAATAGAAAACTCACCTTGAAGTACAGCACTGATTAAGAAGGAATTTCAGAAAAGTCACACTCCAGAGAACACTTCTCATTTAATCAGGCTTGCAGCTTGAAACTGCAACACTGTGGGCACCAAGTTTCACTTAATCCTTCACATGCAGGTTCGTAACGAGGCTGGGCATCTGTACTGTAATTGCCTAACAATGTCATAAACCTTGTCACAAAGGGGCTCTTCAAATGAACACTACAGCAAGAGACGCTCAGAGATGAGACCATAGTTCACCTGAAAAAGTGAAGAGGTAGCAACCAGAACTGAAACATCAGAGTGTGCACCCTCGCTGGGCACAGACATTTCATAATTAATAAAAAAAGCTGCAAAAAGCACACAGCTAAGAATTGCTGATGCACATGAAAGAGTAGGCCTCTTTGTTTATCTACTAGAAAAATAAAGGTTTTTTTTCAAGTAGGTAAAGCAAGTCGTAGAGAAATCCAGAAGGCATTGTTTTTTAAAGTAAGCAGAAAGCAAAACTGGCTATGAAAGAAGGCTATTTATTTTTAGAACCAAACAAACAGGGAAAAAAGTCAAAGCAGCCACATATCATAAAATGGATGGGGTTGGAAGGGACCTCTGGAGATCATTGAGTCCAACCCCCCTGCAGGAGCAGGATCACCCAGGGCAGCCCACATAGGAACAGATCCAGGTGGGGCTTGAAAGTCTCCAGAGCAGGAGACTCCACCACCTCTCTGGGCAGCCTGGGCCAGGCTCCATCACCCTCACAGTGAAGAAGTTTTTCCTCATGTTGAGGTGGAACTTCCTGCATTCCAGTTTGTGACCATTGCCCCTCGTCCTGTCACAGGGCACCACTGAAAAGAGCCTGGCCCCTTCTACTTGACACCCCCTCTACAGATATTTGTAAACATTCATAAAATCCCCTCTCAGCCTTCTCTTTTCCAGGCTAAACAGCCCCAGGGCTCTCAGCCTTTCCTCATCAGAGAGATGTTCCAGTCCCTTCATCATCTTTGTAACTTGGTACAGCAACACAAAGATTTCTGAACCAAAGATCTGACTGACAAATGCATGCAATACAATACAAATAGATGCACTTCCAAAGAGACTTGTGGGGATATCAGCTCAATGAGCTTGAAACAAGCTGTTAATAAAGCACTGTGTTGATTGCAACTGTGCAACAATTGTTTGGGTTCTGTTGTTTGTCTTACAGGTGGAGGAGACCAAGAGCCAACTGAATGCTTACTCAGCACACGAGCACGTCAGAAGGTCACTGAAACTACTCTCATAGAAAAAACATCAGCCAGCAAAATCAGTGAAAGCATCAGCAGAATTAGTGAAAACTTCCATCTTGGTCTCATAACAAGGGAAAAGCATCCCAATTACCTATCTTTTTTTCTAATAAGGCTTCTTGTTGTACTGTTTCTAACTAGCAGGAAAGCAGTATTTCCAAGAAGAGAATAGAAAAACAGAATAGAGAGCCAGCCGAGACAAGCGTGGTACATGAAATCATAAAAACCCTTGGACATCAAGGCCTCCTACAGCACACATCTCCTGGCTTAAAGATAGATCTTCCAAGTTCTGGCAATGTATGAGTAGAGGAAAACAAAGGAAAATGTGTGTGTGCATCTATGCATTTAAGAGAGAGAGGGAGGGAGGGACAGGGAGCAATGGCAGAAATCTAAAAGTAATTTGGTTTTATTATGAGCAGTTACATAGTGGGCACTACAGCAAAAGCTTTTCCACTATAAGGGATCTATCAACTTGTCAACACTACACTGCAGCACCTAATTAGCCTGCTACTTTTTTAACCACCTTGCACCATATTTCAATTTGCTTTTGCAGTTGGGAGTACGAAACACCTTCTGGAAAGGTCTTTTGTACCCCAAGACAAAAAAACAACCTTTCAGTATTTATCTTGTATCACACATATTTATGTCTCCTATTTTTTACTACTAAAGACAGACTGAAGCTTTTTGCTTTTAAGAAAATATACTATTGAAAATAAAACCTCTATGTATAGATACTGCATAATTCATATTGTTCTGTCATGCAAACACATTCTTCAGATTGTTCATTCATATGAAGATAAACATATTTATTCTCCCATTACCTCCATGCTATGTGAAAATTAATGCTCTCTAAAGCTATTCATAATACAACTTAAAAAAAAAAAAAGAATACTTCAATCTTTCAGAACTTTCCTACTGGAAAAAGGTAATGAGATAATTAAAGAAAGCTGGTTTTTCATCAGGAAAATCAGCAGGTTTACAACACAAAATAAATACTGGTGCAAACATTGATGTTTTCTCCACTGTTACGAACTTGATTTAATTTGAAAGTGTGTATATAGATAATTTCCAGCTATTTAAGCACAGTCTGCAGAGAGCACCTAAAAGCCTCAAGTGGTACTCTCCATTTTTCAGCTATGCACAGGCTAAAACATCTACCCAGTTGCTTCAGCACTGCACGATTCCATGACAACTTACGTATCAAGTGACATAATCAAGTATAACAGAAATAATGACTGCTCTCTCTCCCCCCCACAAGTACAGTTCTGACACAGTATTGCAATACACCAGCAGCAATGCAATCTGCTTTGTTCAGGCTTTCAAGGGCTTCAAGAGAGAGAGACAGATGAAAAATAATAAAATCAAAAACAAAGGTCCTATTACTCCTAATGGACATGGGCATTTTTGATGTCTCCCTCTTAAAAATAAGCTTTTTGAAGATAAAAATGATCCTGTCACAAGCAGCATGCCTTCCGTTCAAACACTGCTTCTGGAGAAAAATTGATGGGAACAGTGATTTCCCTCCCTGTGGAGAAAAATGGATGTGACAAGTGATATCCCCCCCCGCCTTTGATAGATTTCTTTGGCATTATCGGACAATGCATTTTCAGGCATTCATTCATCTTAAGTGTCAAGGAATATTCTTCAATATTAATGTACTTTTTTTTTATTATGACGGACTTCTGAAGGGTTTTTAAATCTGACAGGTATATTGATACTGCCTCAACAGAAAAGAATCCCCATTTGTTTGTAGCAACCTGACCTTCACCCTTTGGATTTTGCCACATCACCACTATCCTAGTCCTTTTGGTCACAGAGAGCATTCTGTATTGGATAAAGTCAGAATACTTAACATAAGCAACACGTGGGAGTAGAAACAGATGCCAAAGACCTCAAAATATTCTTGGTTTTAATTTAACTACAGAAAACTTGACTCTAAACGTTTACTGTTACATGTACTTCAGAATGTAATGCAAGTGGCATTTCAGGCTTTACTGCTTTCATGTTTGTCCTCAGTTATTTGTGGTAAAAGGACTGAAAATTATGTAATATGTGATATGTGAATGATGACATGTATTACATATACATGATGTAATATATCATATACATCATGATATTACAATGATGCTATAACTAATGTACATAAATGCACAGTATTATATGTACAAGATATACAACATATGAGATATAATATAGACTATATATCAATCATATCTACAATCCATATCTGATAGGGGATTTATACAATATGATCTCTAAGCTATGATACCTATGAAATATGGCACATCTGAAGTATATCCTACATATACAATATGATGTATGTATGATGAGATACATGAGCTATGACATAACGGGACCTTGGTTTTTGATATATCCTCACAAGATCATTCACGTTCCACCAGAGTGATCTCTCCAATTATCTAGACTTTTTGTGTATTTGAAGAAGGGCACAGAACAAGTTTAGCAAAGTCAGCAACTCGTGCAGCCCTGAACCCTGAATGACCCCAGCAAAGCAGTGATTTTTCACTACCACAATGCAGACCGTGTTCAGTGTAATAAAAACCTTAAATACTGGTGAGTTCCACTGAGCAGCTTGATTTTGGGGAATCTGCCTGAATTCAGCTAGAAATCATACTGCTGCTAAATGTGACAAACCAGGTTTTCAAATCCACTAAAATACATTTTAAAACCTAGTCCAAAAGCCTTGTTACTATCCTTCAGTAAAAATCATCTATTAACAATGCTGAAACATACTGCACTACATAAATGGAAGCAAGAAACTGTCATGAGAATAGGATATTAATAAAAATAAAGAGTGAGGAGATGGAACAACAACTGAGAAACACTTTTAGGAAGAAAGTACAGGAATGAAAAGACATTTCTGAGCACTGTAATGCTTAAAAACAGTTTTCTGTCCTAAATACACATTGAAACAAACAAACAAAAAATTGTGCAGAATGAAAAATCAAAGCCTGTTCCAATTCTTTTAAGAATCAATGCAGCTAAGGAAGGACTTAAGTGAAAACAACAGGAGAAGTAGTGTTGTTTAATTCCATAGTAATCATATGATAATTCATCACTGAGCAAGGTTTGAAGTTAAGTCACTTTACAAACTACCTGAAAAGAGCAATACTGCACTGGCAACAGCCCAGGCTGTAACTGCAATCTACAGCAGAAACAGAGAAGACCACTGAAAGATGCAGCCTTGAACTTTCTTGAGGAAATGGGGATGTGCCAAGTGAAGCAAATCCAAGTATACAGTGGATAACCACTACACAAACTGTGAAGAACCCAAACTAGAAAAGGAAATAAGATACAGAAAGTTGTCCATGGACTTATGGTGAGCAGGTAGCAAGAGAACTTTTTCCCATATGAAAAACACATGCAGTGACTACAAGGGGATTATGTCACTTACGCTAGAGTATGCAAGAACCAGAGCTTACATAACATGAATGAGAATCATGTCACTGATGTAATTAATTCAAAAGCATTCTATTTAAGAGTTACACACAGGGCTTTAGAAGAACATAAACAAGATTATCAGCCTAAAATCAAATGGACTATTTTGTATATGGCATACCAAAGTTGGCATTGTTAGCCAAACAAACAAACCCACAACAAAACAACAAAAAACCACTTACTGGAAAGAAGTTAAATTGAAGTTCAAGAGTATTTTGCTTTCACAATGGGAAAATGCAGGATAAAATGCTTAAACAAATGAACTGGCAAAGACACACTGCATAGGAGTCGAGTGAAGTACCCATCACTGAGCTTAACCATGCTGCTCACCAGACAGGCTGTTCCTGTGGCTATAAAACTACTAAAGCAAGGTCCAAGGACAATGCTAATGTGATAAAGAGCAGTCTGTGCCTTAAAACACAGATTACAAGAGAAGTAACTTGTCAGATGGCTATTGGAATAATCCGTAAAAGCCAAGAGAGAATGCACCTTCAGTATAAAAAGTTAGAACTTGGACATTGCCTGAGAAGAACCAATCAAATACATAAAAAGAGAATGAGGGGAGAAATCTGTAAAGACAAATGATACTAAATACTTGATTTACCTTAGGAAGACCAAGGTTATGCCTAAAACAGTTAGAAATCCAGAATACCTTTATGGTATCCCTTAAGGGAACACATTCTGTAGACTACTCTCCCGGCAAAGAAGTGAATTAAAGGAAAATCACAGATATTTTCATGATATAAAGAGTTAATGCTGATGCCTTAATCTAAGAGAAACAGCAAAAGAGCATGACTAGAGGATCTAAACAGCTCTGGAAAGAACTGGAATTCACAGAGCAAATCAAAGCTAGAAGGTAAATCCCCTAAATATCAATAATATTGATACTGTACTTGGAAATGAACACACCTCAGTCTACTCAGGTGATCACCAGGATGCCATAACAAAGGGCTACTGCAAAAAGAAATCTTCTTCAGTATCTCACCTGAGTTGCTATCATTTGCAGTTCATGATGTTCAGTGATTGTCTGTCTCCTTGAGACAAGGTCACGTGAAAACTAACTAGATAGTAATTCCACTAAGGATTTCACCTAGGCACACTCCATGACTCTACAATGAACCAGATTCTTTTGAAATACCAGGAACTGAGATTTGTTTTCCCAAACCAGTAATGATTATTCATATTCTAGACAAGGTAAAGGCACAGGGAGGAAAAAGCCCTAAACATCTGGTGACTCACTGAAGACATTGCTAGTTTCCGCAAGGGCAAAAGTTATGATTTACAGGGGCAGAAAGATTTGACAACATTAACAATTTTTATTCTTGTTCTGTATTTTGAGAGAGACATCCCAAGACTGCCTTACACAAGAAGCCCAAGTACTGCATCCCCGAGGACACATATTCTAGATTTAAAGCAGCCTGAACAAGCATGGGGAATTCAGATTAGTTTGAAGATCCCTTCTCTGAGTACCAAGGAGTCTAATTCCTACTGCTGACCAAAACACCGCAGAGAGAAAAAAAAACAAGTGTCAATTCTGTCTCAGAAACTTCACATTTGTACAAGACACAGAATGAAGCTATAGAGGAGAACTGCTTCACATTTGTACAAGACACAGAATGAAGCTATAGAGGAGAACTGCTTCACTGTTGCCAGTTGACAAAAAAAATAATAAAAATCTACAGAACCATGATGACCACAGGGCACATATTTCTGCTGTCAGCTGATAAGACCCTGACCATAGCATCATCCTGCTCTCAAGATGCTGTGTTTCTAAGTTAACAGGTTTCTGGTAGAGGCCAACTTCTATCTGTTT
Source organism: Chloroceryle aenea (assembly GCA_013399075.1). Taxonomy (NCBI): domain Eukaryota; kingdom Metazoa; phylum Chordata; class Aves; order Coraciiformes; family Cerylidae; genus Chloroceryle; species Chloroceryle aenea. The sequence continues at coordinate 67,288 of VWZY01008945.1, forward strand.
TTCTGGGATTCCAGGTCTCTTTTCCGCTCTTTGTTGTCAGTGTATCTTCTGGAACTATGCTTTCTGCTCCACCCACTGCTGCCCTTGATCCTGAAAACTAGTAAGGCAGACCTTCCACATTCCTGCTGTCACTACTCATCTGTAACCTCATTTATTGTCAGGTTTTGCCCATTAAGTCCTTCAAAGACTTTGTGGCAGAAGGCCAAAAAAAAAAATGCACAGGCTTAATGTCATGAACAAATTTATTTGGGAAGTTCCAATTCTACAAAAGAATGATGAGCATTCCCTTACACTGAGCTGACTCTCTCTTCAAAGCATCCACGGCTTGGCAGAACATTTCCGTCTTCAACCAGAAATCACACCAGCAGATCCATCACTCACAATACTGAGTAACTAGGGGATAAAACAGCAAATGAAACATTGGTAAATGCAAAGTAATGCAGTAAGGAAACTCCCCTGCCCCTCAACTAGCTTTGTCCAGTGGTGGGCCACTAGATCTTTGAGAGATACGAAAGCTCTAATTAAAAAAAGCATGTCATTTCTATGCAGGTGGGATCTTGTACTCAGCAGCAGTCAGAAAGCAGAATTTCAGGATGGTCTGCTCATTATATCATGGTACTAGTTTATGGTTTATCTACATCTCTAGAGCTGGAAAGGGAACAAGAGGGAATGAGAAGAATAACAAGAGGTGTATCTGCAGAATGCCTATACAAAAACGAACAATGCATCACTCTACAAGAACAGATCATAACTTCAAAGATCACCTTTTGATGGCCACAAAGATCACAGTTTTCTGAAGCCTCTTAGTACTAGAGGACATCCTCCAGGCTGTCTGAAAGTCTGCTTCTAAGACAACACAAACTACCATAGCCTCAAGTTCTAGTATTCAGCTACAGGAACAAAAACTTCACAATTTGATATTTATAATCTACCTTGTACTGTGTCTTACTGAAGAGCTGACCCAACTTTGGAACCTCTAAAAACACAGAATAGAATGAAGTCACGACTCAGGGGCAGAGCACAAAAGAGAACCCTTCAAACAGATTTTATATATCTTGAAAGCAGATGCCCTGTTAAAGGACAAAGCCACCTGGTGTGCAGCTATTACCGTGTATGAACAACTACTGTCTAGATACTCAAAATTGCTCTGGACCATGAACAGGATATACAGCAGGCAAAAACTTCAGCAGGTTCCTGTGGTCATCCTGCACACCACTTAGATTTTGACCTCTGTAGAATAAGATTTTCAGAAAAAAAGAAAGCACAAAAAAACCACCAGGCTCATGCAGCCCTCAAGTTGTTTCTAGGAAAGCACCTGATCCCTTTTGTCATCATCATGAGACAGAAATGAGAATATTCCCAGGGTTGGGTTGTTTAGGGTTTCTTTTGTAAGAATCTGATATTCTACAGGTATTTATGCCTTACTTGTGTTCTGCTGATCACCTGTGTTTTAAGGGGTTTACTTTATATTGTATTGTGCTTTATATGGTGAAAGCTGATGAAGGGTTTGTGTCCTGGTAAACTTTGGCATAGACCAAAAACTGACACAGACCCTTCAGAAGGAAGTTTGTATCTTGTAAATTTTAAATGCTACTTTACTTCTGTCTTAAAGAATTCTAGTTCTTCAGACATTTCTTTCATCCTAATGTGGAAGATCTGCTGCTACCTACTCATAGCATTACATTTTCAGAGATCCTTCACTCCTGTGATAGAACAAACGTCAGTATTGCTTAAGTACTTGTTCATGTATTTTAAATCATTGACATTTCTGCTTAGCCTTGCTGGAAAGCCTGGATCCCTTCCACAGGTGAAAGAAGAACTGATGAATTTCAGTTGCATCCATCATCACTTGCTACTTCAAAATTCATGCTGTATTTGTTACCTCACAACATTTGACTTTGTTAAAACATTACCTGTAACACATGGCTTGCTTTATCGGGTCTGCTTTGCTACTAATAGCTGGGCAATTTGATTTAGGTGACACCCTCCCTCCCTCCAAATAAACAAACTGATGGATTGCATTTAGCATGGATGTAGAAACAATGCACGAGATACTTCCACCTAGGAGCAAACAGGTATCTATCTAAAAATATTTTTACATTTCATGTTAACAGCATTTTTTGAAACTTGATTAAAGAAAGAAGTTTGTTGTATGACAAGCACAGCCAATATGGGTTTGATAACTAAAGATACCAAGTTCCTCGAGGACTGTGTCTCACCTTTGTTTTCAAGAAAAGAACAGAGGTGATTTACTCCCCTAAACAAGCTTTGGCATTTTTTTTAGTGCTTGCCCTTAAAGTCTAATTATCAAAACAGACAATAAAATAAACACCTCCTGCTTAAGAAAGGTGCTGACTTCCTTGAGAATATTGCTCCTCTTATCTTTCCTGAGCTCTTTGAACTTTGCTAGTCTCTGCCTTTTCAGTCACGGAAAACACTCTTCTGCGGTAAGAGAGGAATTCTCTTCCAGGAAAGAGGACTTGCAATGATGGCAACTTTGGAAACAAACTGATTGCATCATCTCAATTTACGTGAAAACTCATGTTCTTGCGGGGGGCTACTCTGTACCAGATACAAAATCTCCAATAGGGCTATGCAACTGACTGGCAATTTTTGTTGTTTTGGCAGCAGAAATGGAAAAAAAATGAAAAGACATTCACATGGGATAAACATGTGTTTGGTTTTGAGCATCAAAACTAAAATACCAGAATATTTACTTCACACTAGAAGGAAAGGGGTGGGGGGAAGAAGGGGATTAGGCTCGTGAAGCAGGAAAAGGATTTTCCTGGTTCTGATCAGTATTGTATGAAACAAAACCACGGGCACTGCTCCTAGTACCATTTCCTATGCAAGATATGTGGAGGAAGAAGGCACAATAAACATTTTTTGAGATAGAAGTCTGGCAGATTTAGGATGTTTGTAGGCAGCTTTATTAGCCCAGCCCATGCCACCAGGATGCTGCAGAACACAGTCAGTCTTGACTTTGGTAAGTAAAACAAATTATAATGCACTCCATTATGTGCCTCCCTAAGTCCACCTTGAGAGAGATGTAGGACTGACAAGACACAAAAGGAAGAGCAAGCTCAGAAAATAAAGGAAGATAAATCACAGCTTTGATCACAATGAGTGACAGCACTGTAGTTTCATTTGCATTATTTATTTTATGCAGCATTTTTAATTGTTTGTTGGAATAACTATTACGCAGAAGCTTGCCAAAACAATGCTTGTTTTTAAAGTCTAAGTATCAAACCAGACAATAAGATAAACACGTCCCAATTCAGAAAGGTGCTGACTTCCTTGAGAACACTGCTCCTCTTTTACCTTTCCTTAAAAAGCACCCAGAGTCTTGACTAGGGCTTACTGTGAGATAGACACCGTGCAAGGGTGCTTCCAAAAGCAGATCTCTGCTGTTCGAGCTCTCGGTCGGTGTTTTTAAGGTTGGACCCTTGATACCATTACATTTCATGCTTCAGAGAAGAATAAAAGAGAAGAAAAATCTCTGAAATGTTTAAAACTGCAAAGCCTTGTAAATGTGGGGTTTTTGTATTTCATTTCCATCACTACAGCAAGCTTAGAGCAATGTTACTTACGTTCAATAGGTAAATTTTGTTCATATCTGATCTCAATCATGTTCATGCTACTGCAAATCTTCCAGTGTACTCCAAATTCAGAATATTTAGGGAGAATCTAGGTGGATCTGGAAAATATGTTGTAAGGTTTACAAACTCTGGGCCAAAATTTGCCAGAAGCATTAATGTTGTTTGTGTTGGGCCCCTCATGTTATCACCGAAAGATCAGAACAATTGCAAAAGCATAAAAAGAACACGTGTAATACAAATTAATTTTAATGAGAGCTATGCCAGTATATCTATGTGTGTGCCTGTGGATGTAGATTATAGTTCTCTCATGTATAATAGATTCTCCAAAAGAAAAAAAAAAGAAAGAAAACAAACACAAAAACCCCAACAACAAAAAAACAGAAGCAAGTTTGGACTGTGGCCTTAGGGATTAAATGAACTAATGATGGATAGAACTTTCTCTGCTCTGTTACTATGAGAAAGAAAATAGAGACTGTCTAAGACAGACAATTAATGGACTGAACAACTCTCTGCTGAGAATGACCCAAAAATGGGGGAAGTTAATGACAAATAGTAGAAAGGCAAGAGATCTATCATTACTGCCAATTCCCTTCCTCATAAATTTCACATTGTTATATTTAGATTGCTGTCCAGAAGTGCATCCCAATTCCTGCGGAAGGGACTCAGCAAGGGATTGCTTTCACAATGGCATCCCTCAGACACAGGAGGTTTGACCTGGCTTCCATTTAAATAAGAATTTGACCATGGACTTATAAAAGTAGGATATATGTCCTGAAAACAGTTACTTCATATTCAAGAAATATTTATAGCTGTTCAGTAACTCTTCCCCTGTGCTCTTCTACTCTTAAGTAAAGGTGAATTGTTTCTCTGTTGCAAGTTGGGCCTGTAATTTATAAATACAGCTCTGTGGGAGCCTCCTAAAAAGTCATTATCACTGGCAATGTATGATGTGAGCTGCTTTCTTCTATAAAACTATATTTCTTATGTAAAACCTCTAGAGTTTCAAGGGCTTTTCACAGACACTAGGTCAAACAGCAAAGTTCACCCAAGAGAAAAGGAACGGAAATGAGAAGAAGTTACAAGCCACTAAAGTCTGATCTTTGCAGCAAAGATGCTGACTGCCTAGGGATTTGTACACTAGGCTGTTCTTCTAGCAATAGAACACTTGAAGACTGTCTCAAATCCCAGGTTAGAAGCAGAAGAGCACCAAGCCCACTGGACCCTTTCCATTTGCTACCAGTCCTTGAAGGGCTATGGGGCAAGAGGTGGCTCAGTAACCCCCAGCCTGGCTCACGTCCCTGCATGAGGAGTGATCCCTCTGCAGCCAGTTACACACCCACTGAGTTATCTCACATAGGAGTTCACAGATTTGCCCCAACACGACCAACAGAGGCTGCAACTCAAAGTAATAATCACTGGTCTCCAACTTGAGAGTATAGAACCTCCTTGCATAGCTGGCTTTAGTAATTTTTTTCATTTTCTGGCTAGAGTCCAGGTTTCTAAATCTCTGCCGGTTGTATTTCTGAAAATGAAAATTCAACAATATCTTAATCAAGGAAACGCTGCCATGTCACAACACTTTACAACAGATTCACAATGAATTACTCTTAAAGCTCCACATAATCAAAGAAGATAACAAGCATGATTATATTAAACTTGCTTCATAAAAACGGTTTTGATACTGAGAACAGTCACTCACTGATTTTTCTTATGACTTTTCCCTTCTAGCCCAATCTGTCAGTGAGTACCCCTCCCAAGAAGCCAGATGGGCAGCCAGTGTCTTACCCAGGTCAGTGCTCCTGTGCCCTGTATCTGTAAGGGGAATTTCACTCCTGGGCTGACTGACAATGTGGTATTTCAAAGAATGAAAGCCTGAATTTCCCCCTGCCCCCAAAATAGCAATAAAGGTAACTTGTGAAGATGCTCTTCAGTTTCCATTTACACATGCTCAACATTTCCCTCATTTTGGATAGTGAAGCATTAAGCTTCAAGTTTAACAGTCTGGGCTGACACTGTTTTTACCTATAGTCCTGTCTTTTACAGCTTTCAAGTAAATCAAACAGCTCTGTTATCCAACTTCTGCATTTTGGGATATTTTGTACCTTTAGAAATCGAAATTTATTCTATCTTTAGAACAGAAAGTTTGGCATATTATCTTGATAAAACAAAACAGTTGGTTTACTGACTTGGAAGCTTTCTGTCCAAATTACATATCACTGTTTTACATGTATGTACACACTTGTGTATATATAGATGCATGTATAGGTGTAGATGTATATACATACAAGGTATATATAAAAAAAAAGACAGGGACAAAGAACACAATGATGGCAGTACTCTGGCATGTTGAATATTCATGTTTGCCATTCAAGAGCAAGCATCTGAAGTGGACACACAAGTTCTTTGGAAAAGTTTACCTCTGTAGCATTTTGCTTATGTTTCTGAATGTTAAAATATGAATTACCCGTGAAGCAACATAAGGGGAAAGAACACCCACCACATACATTCTTTACAAGATAAAGCTTGAATTAATAAGGATTTAATAAATGTTGATGCTGTTAGGAACTATAGGGGCTGGGGGCCAGGTGGGCGATGCAAACGTTCAGCACAAAACCAAACCAGTCCAAGATGGAAGATAACCATGCTTCCACCTCATAGGCAGAGAAAATCCTTTGTGTAACAGCTATTATGTTACACTTCAGTGCTTCCAGAGTTCTGTTCCTGCTATCATCTGCAGGGCCTGAATACTGTCCATTAGAATAAAAAAGATTTTATCAGTAACATGACCAAGACTCAATTGTTTCTTAGGGTCAAATGAGAGCTGGAAATGCTCCACAGTCCCTCCAGGAATGCCCTGAGATTTGCTGCTTGCGGCTTTTGCTTGCAGCAAGCACGCTACTGTTAAGAGCTTTAAAGCCTAGAACAATATTTGATGTTTTGTGTAATGTTATAGTCCGGTTCTTTATGAAGAAGTTTCTTTCTAGCTCCTGAAGTATGTTTAGGAACACATCTTGTTCCTATGGAAATCTGTGAGAATTCTGCCCTTGACTCCAAATAGAGCAGGAACAGACTCCCTGTCTGCAACACCAGACATCTGCCCATAAAGTGACAAAATTGGGTGGGCCTGCTGAGCTTCACTAGCCTGAGAAGGTCAACCTGCAAATCAAAGAGACTCCAAAGGAGAAGCATGCCGGCAGTTCTGTGGCTGCTGCACATGCAGAGGTGAGGTCTCTCCCTGCCTTTTCCCCAGAGAACATCACAAATCTGCACCTTGGCTTCCACCCTGACCATCCAGGCAGGCAGACCTGACAACCAGTGTGCTCAGAGCACACTCCCTGCAAGTGAAGCAGCCTAGGCAAACCAATCCTACCATAAAAGCAACACTATATTATGCCAGCTGAAGATAAAAAGCAGTTCAGAAGCAGAATCTAATGGCTAAGATGCCACCTGAACTCACCTAAGTACTCCTCTCTGTAAGCATTCTATACTGACAGAGGGTACTGAGCTGTAAGTGGGGAACGTGCTATCTGTTTTTCCTGCTGTGTATTGATTTCTTGGGGGTGGGGTGTTCCTTCTTTACATTTTGGCGAGCAATCTGTGTGCATGTGGGGTACCAAGCAAAGCGTAACTCTATCCTTTGTCACACAAACTGCTGGCAGATAAATTTGTCATTCTTCCAGTTGTCAGAAAGAAAAGGAAATAAAATAAAAATCACTTTTTCCTCCAGTGCATTAAATTCAAACTGTTCCAAAGGCTGCAATATGCTGTTCTTCGATTGTTTTCAAGGATTCTCCCAAGAGTAGAGACTTCTGAAGTGTACTGGATATTATCCAAGTACCAGAGCAAAAATACGATAAGGCAAAGACAAACTGCCATGTGGTTTGATGGGTTTTGTGTTTTGTTTTGGGGTTTTTGTTTGGTTGGTTCGGATTTTTTACCCTGTATCTCTAGACACTAGTCAGCTTCTTTGAGTCAGAATTACACCACTGGTATTTCCCATCATCCACCGGAGGATGAACTCTGCAATTGAGGCAAAGGCACAGAAATGATGAAGACTTCACCCTGCCGAATCTAGAGAGGCCAGCAAACAGCTCTGCCTTTGTTTTCATGGCCTTTGAAACTAATCCTTTGGATTGGTGTTTCTGAAGCAGTAAGGAGTCTGGTCTGCTCACTCTCAGATTTCATCTACTCCTAACATCTGTGATTTCACTTCTGCTCTTACTGGGCTTCTGGTGACTATTAACACCACGGACCATTCCTATCCAATTCACCAGGATCTGGATAACTCTCTAGGAATGACTGTCTTCACCCAGTGTCATATTTCTTCCTGAATTTTTAAATGCTTACAAAAACTTTCATGCATTCTTATTCCTTCTTGCAAGAGGCCACATGATGTTCAGTGGGACTTCCCATCTGCAGGAAGATTCACTTTCTCCTTCAGCCTTCCAGTTGTCTACATTGCAGCTTTATATATTGGCAGAGCTCTGCAACTACTGAACTCCATTACTGGTAGGTGCAATAAACAGATTTGGAAGACACCTGAATTTGGAAGTTATTTGAGCTGATGTCTCTTTTAATCTATTTTGTAAGTAGAAAACATACTCAGGTCCCAAACTTCCAAAGTGACTAGAGATTTTATGCATGTGAACTTGCAGGTGTGCAACACTAGGCATTTTAAGAGACCTGAAAGAGGTTTCTCCCCAGAATACATCTTTTTTAAAAAACAGATTTCTTTGGATTATTTCAAATTTGGGCCTTAAAAGTCTAAGTCATTTTGAAATCATTGTATACAGTTCATTAAATATATGGCAGGTAAACGAAAGCTGTAAAGGAGCTTTTCTATATCTTCATATTTAAGAAGTCTTATCTGTAAGAAGAATAAAATGACCAAAAATGGGAAAATACATTCTTTATTTTTCCTTAATTTTGCCACTGAAATTCTGATGAAAGACAGAAGTTAATCTATTATATATAAACTGGAAAGAGATCACTGAAGAAGACAGTTTTTCATCCTCAAACCTTTCATAGGAAATAATCCTGCATCAACAGAATAGTCTGGTTTATTAGAAAGCATCAGTATCGATTAGCATATTGACTCTGAAGTAAGATCAAGCAAACAAAAAACCCATAGCTGAACCATATACATATACCTTCCTAACACCATTACTCACTCCTGCCAAATGAAGCTGCATGTTTTATAAGCTCAAATAATATACTTGGAAACTCAACTACCTTTCTCCCTCATAAAAAAAAATTGTCCTGGTTTGGGTGAGAACAGAACTAATTCTGTTCAGTGATTTTACTTCCAGCTTCTTCCCCACTTCTTTACTGGCCAGCATCCAAGGACTCTCTCTGTTCTGCCTTCGATCCTGATCTTTGTGTCCTGAATACAGTACCAGAATCCAGCTCCTGAGCGCTGTTTCTGTCTGTGGCTGGGCCCAGTTTGGGACCCTCCTGGTGCCTGCTCCACAGCAGCAG
>VWZY01008945.1:81928-219210 GCA_013399075.1 Chloroceryle aenea
GTCCGTCCGTCCACCGGAGCGAGGCCGCGGGGCTGCGGGGAAAGCCCCCGTGTATCTGCACGGGCGGCAGCGGGGGCCGTGGGCTCTGCCGGTTCGCACCGCGGCAGCCGCGAAGGGAGCGCTACGAGGGTGTGCGAAGAAGGCACCGGCACCGCATCTCCGGGGAGCAGCGTGACGCAAGCACCGTCCTGGCACCGCTGCTGGCAAGCCCGGGCATCTGCTTAGTAACAGCCTAAGAGTTTGGAGTCGTACGTCTCGCTACGAATTAAAAGAGCCGAGGCTGGATCTGTCCGTTCAGCAGGAGTTCAGGCGCTGAGCTATGCGCGCAGCCAAAGACACGATTTTTTTTTCCCGTGTGACTCCATCAGACGCAAACATGTATGGGCAGAACCACGCGAGACCTCCTGGCTCCGCACCGAGGGGCGATTCGAAAGCAAATCTTGCACAGGCAGGGTGCTCTTGCTGCTGCAACGGCAGAACCTGCCCCTCTAAGACAAAGACTAAAGCAACTCTGAGAGGAAGATACACAGAGTTATGGGCTCAGTTTACTAAAAATGGCTAAAGCTTCCTCTTACCTCTTCTGCCTCTTCTTGTGCCACAGCTTCATAGTCCCAACAGGTGGTTGTGACCGCAGGGAGGAGACTGCTCTAAACCAACGTCTATAAATTATTCTCTCATATGAATTCAAATGATAATAAAAACTATTTTTCATTTACATTTTAATGTGTAAACAGAGCAAAGCAGAGAGCTCTACAGACACTGTTGCAAGAGCGATGACTCATGCTCACCACATGTGCATTATTTACTGTTTGAGGATAGAGCTATATTGAAATTAGGCTGCTTGATAACATAATCTGGATGTTCTAAACTGCTTCCCTATAATTATGATCTGGAGGAAGCAAAGCATCATTTTTTAACCACAGTCTCTCTCCTGGACATGTTTTAATTCATAGTGTTGCGTGAAACTACGTGTTTTGAATGTTCAAGCGGATGAAGTACGCTTTCTGCACAGGTGCTGCACATGGCAAAGAGCCACTGCAGATGTACTTCTCAGAACAGGCACGACTATAAACTGTGACTGTCTTTACATTAGCAAATTCAGACACTTGTTTAAAAACTGCAAGTCGAATGACTTCAAACAGAAATCACAGTCCCCTGTCAGCTTGCACCAATTTCTCACAGTAGGATGGCTCATTACAGGCTGCACTGTCCCCCTGGGAGTAATTCTGTTATAGACACCAGATAAAATTCCTTATGACTCGGTGGGATGATGTCATTTTTCAGAGCACAGGAATGGTGGACCACTAGATCACCCAGTTGTTTTCTTCTTACAATTCTGTGGTATTGGAAGTTCCTCCATTTCACCCTGAAAGGACAAGGGCACTACACTGTTCTTGTCCCTTTTTTCTTTTTCTCTTTCTCTTTTTAAATTTCTTTTATTTTTTTTTAAAACCTTTTTAAGCAGATGGAATCGGGGAAGCTCTTCCCACATGGTCACAGAGATTCAGAGACATTCTTGTGAGGTACTCAGGCTTCAGCCACTCTGGGCTTCTTTTCCTAGTAGAGTGAGTCACTCACCCTCATCCTCTTCATTGTTATGAGGGAGAAGCTATGGCCAGAGTCTCATTTAAACGGGACACAAATGATTCTGTATTACTCATGCCTATTTCCTGAGGAGCAGACATTTCTGAGTGGGTATATGTGAGAGGGGAAAGAGCAGGAGGGAGGGTATTTATTTCTGTTTGACTTGTTCTGGGAGAAAGAAATGCTGGACTTTTACCGGTTTGAGCTTTCATAGAATCCTAGAATCATAGAATAGATTGGGTTGGAAAAGACCTCCAAGATCAAGTTGGCTTTTGGTCAGATCCCAAACCCATAGGGCTGAAATGCAACAAACAGTAATAGGAAATGCACATTAGGACAAGAAATGAAAATTAAATCCTGATCAGTGATTCTATCATCCCGTGCTAATGCCAGATGCAGCAACCAAATGCTTGTGTCCCAACAGCCTCATCATCATCTGCTTGATGTTGTATGGTTCCTTTGCAGTAAAAATAAAATAAAACCAATCTTGCATTTCAGGGAGCTAGCAGACACTTCCCTTTTTAAAAAATAGCTGCAAGTCTTCCTCCCCTATCACTCCTGTCTCATATAATAAAAGCTATTTAAATCCTGACTTCTATCACTGTGTAAACTTTACATATCTTGGTAGGGAGCGTGACAGCGAACAGAAGATGGGTGATTTATCTACCGCTGCTGCTTGACCCAGTGCTGGACCTGGTATTAGGACCAGGTTTGCTGAGCAGGGCAGTGATCCTGATTAAGCCTATACTGCTTCAAGGTTTCAAATTTAAAGCTCTCTATAAAAACACAAAAGATGGTTAGAATCCAAGCAGTGAATGCTTGCATAATTGTGGTATAAAGACGTCTTGAATGGGAACCTCATTTGGGCCTTGGGACGATACCACAGTATATAACCATGAAAAATAGCACAGAGCCACTATTTAAAGATTCCTTTATTCCTTCTGAAGTTAGAGGAAAGCATCATTTTAAAGTTCACAACATCTGAGTAGGAAAGTTACTATTTCAGCCACTTAAAGGCCAGCTTTGCTGGCTCACATAAACAACTCTGCTCACATGGAAAGTCCTATGGACTTCAGTAAGGACAAGATCACACCCCAGGCTTTACAGTACAGAACTCAGTGCTGAAACAGCCTTGATAGAGGCCAAATGCTTTAACAATTTGCACGCATGAGTTATGCATAAAGATAAGCATATGTGTAAGCCTTTGTGGGACTGACCCCAAATTTTTCAGCTTTTCGTCACTAAAGATCATACTTTGCCAAAGCCAACAAGGCTGTATTGTTCCATCCTTGGAATTCCACGCACTTTCACCCTCCATATAACTGCTAACATACACACAGCCCTTTTTTCCTGGGCCACGTCAGGAAATCTTAACGCATTATAGGCGCAGAAGTACAGCACATGTCAGTATCAAATTCAGTTTTGAAATGGCTAATTCACCTTTTTTGGTATTTTAAATAGTCTTCATTGGGCTATTAAGATATGAAGAGCACACTGTTTCCACACAGTATTTGGAAAAGAGTGTTTTCAAGTGCTGTTTCAGTCATCTTTTATAACTCATCTTTAAATATTATCTAGGAGGAACTTGCATGGCTATTTTTTCATGGGAGACTTCCATGCTTGCAAGGTACACAAGGCATTAGGACCTTCCAGATGACAAGTGTTGACATCTGTACTGAATTAACAACGTGCTGACTGTAAACAGGGAAATCCAAACTCAGGTGGTTTGGACATGGCCCTGACTACCACATGGTCCCAAAAGATTGCCAGAGATGGTTTTCAGAACTAAATGTCAAGGAAATGACTCAGGGACAGGCCCTCCTGTTGCAGTCCAGGCTGTGTACGTGTATACATATATCTGTAGGTTTCATTTGCAAGAAGAAACTGGCATTTACAATGTGGAAGAGCATGAAGTTCCACAGACTCTGCTGCAGTCATGACTTTGGAAAGGACTGGCTACAGCACAGACATATTGTTGTTGTTACTAGCTGGGCTTTCCAGAAAGAAATAAAGAAAACAACAGAGGTAAAACAACAGTTAATTATAATAGTGCAAGGACAACTATCTGTGTGATTTACATACATACGACCATGTACACAAATATACATGTTCACTTTCAAGCCCATGGCCAGGGAAACAGAACAGGTCACAACATTACACAATAGAGCTGCCTCTGCCCTGGCAGCTCATGGTAAGGGCTCGCATGGATAAATCCCTCAGAACACACACAAGTGTGTGGGACTGGCACTAATCTTGTTATCAAGGAGGGAAGGACATTCACTCCTCCTCCCACAGAACTGCCTACTGTGAGTTCAGGATGCTCTCTCCTCTGTTTGATTGCTAAGTGAGCCAGACTGCAGCACCTTTCTCCCACTCACATGCACCCCAGGCAGCTGCTGTTCAGAAGGGATAGACAGAAGGGTAACTATTTTTGTGTAAGCCAATAAAAATTATTGGTTACTTTGTGTAGACAGTGGGTTATGCTACAACACCTGACATTTAAAACCCATTAACACTTGTCACAGAAATATTACACAATGGGTGGATTATCCCTGATAGCTCAGTGAGGCCATCCCCACCATCTCTCTTTCTTTCTTCTCTCTTTTAAACACTTTTTACTCTTTGACTTTCTACTGATTGCCAAGGAGAAAATGTATAACTTCCATTGTTCCCAAAAGGTTAATAGATCTGTGCTTTTAGATTGTGTTACAATGGACTTCTGAAGAAGAGGCCGGGGGGCTGGAGCACCATTCCTGTCTGACATTAAAAGCAAAGCCATCGTTACAGTTTGCTGTAAGAGTGTCATTTTTTTCAAATACAACCCACCCTTCTGAATCATTCTGCACACGGCAGAGAAGTTACCCCTTTCAGAAGAGTCAGAGCTGCTTGGGACTGTGCAATTTTGTCTTGATGGAGAGAAAAAGAAAGAAAAGAAAGAAAAGAAAGAAAAGAAAGAAAAGAAAGAAAAGAAAGAAAAGAAAGAAAGAAAAGAAAGAAAGAAAAGAAATAAAAGAAAAGAAAGAAAAGAAAGAAAAGAAAGGAAGGAAAGGAAGGAAAGAAAGGGGATTTGGCTCTACAAAATCCAAGTAGGTCTTTGTGGCCACAGCATCCAGCCAAACCCTCCAATTACGAAAAAAGAGATGCAGCTAGATGCAGTGTTTGGACTTGCATGTGGAAACCTTAATAAGAGAAAAAAAGTGATGGAAGAACAATTGCAATGTAAGTAGAGTTATGCAAAGGAAAGGGGAAGTGTGAAAAGAGAGCAGATGCTGGAACAAGTTTTATATTCTCCACAATTTAAGGTTTAAATTATTGTACAATGCATATCAGCTTATAGTTTTTCCACAAGTTTCATTTTGTCACAGTTCGCTTTCTGTCAGAGGTTACACAGAATTGAATTGTTTAACAGTGGGTACATTTCATTCCAAATATGGCCACACTTATGGTGTGGGATTGTTATTTCGGAATTGTATCTTTTACAATTTTTAAAGGAGTCTGAGATCCTCGACATGGAAAGAGCTAAACAGATGTGCAATGACTATATTTTACTGGGAAATGCTAAACTAAAGCAGGGAAGATAGAAAATAGGGTGGATTTTCTTGCAGTTACAGCACAAAATTCTTGGGAATTGAGATTTGTTTTTTCCAGGACTTTGATTCTCTGGGTACCCTTGACAAGTGGAACATGTTTCCATTTAGCTATCCATCTTGTAAGCACAAAAATATCTAGTCTCCCAGATGTGATGTGGGACATATTGTTTGTAAAGTATTTTAAGGTTCTCCAAATGGGAAGGAATTTGTATTGTTAAATTTTGCTTACCAGAAACCAGCAGGAGCTCCTCTACCCCTCTCTCCCTCCCTGCGTGCTCACTTTATGGGGTTTGGAGGGTGGTGCATGAGACACGTGGGACTGACTCACGTTCATATTTCTTAGCTGTCATAAGTGACCTTTGCAGGATAGATAGTTTAGAATTTTGTTAGGAATATAGGTTAGCTTCAGGTTCACCAGTCTCCTTCAGTCCTCTTAGAGCTGTAGGGCATTTAAGAATCTGGTCCAATGAGGGAGAAGAGGAAGACTGCTTTTCTTTGAGTCAGAAAATGGGTTTTATTTTGATGGGTGCACATAATGAGATTTTTTCCTTTAATCTCCTGTGTAATTCATTCACATAATGTCTTTGTAGGCACATCATATTAATCCTTGGTATTACAGAGAGAACCAAAACCATTGAAAGTGTCAAAACATCCTGCTCAGAGGAGAGGCCGTGGTGTCAGATCTCTCTACTCTTTATACTATAATAAAGTTTTACATCGTTTATGTCTTAGCGCTTCACTGGAAATAGTCCTAAGTTAGTGTTCACAGGGAGAAAAAAGGGGGAAAAAGAAAATTTGCATGAGAAATATGCAGTGTAACACTGAGGCAAACCAGCAAAGGGATTTTTCTACTGTATGGTAATGAACTGCAAAAGCTGGGTGAAAGGGTCTTGAATGTGAGCTGAACCCAGGGACTGAAGCATACTTTGCAGAGTTGCTTATGTTTTCCTTTACAGTCAATGTCCATGGGTTCTCTCAGTGTAAAGCAGGCACACAGAGAAAGTAACCTATCCAACCAAATAGGTTTCTCTTGCACAATATTCCATGCTCACAGGTTGTAGATTGCTATCCTTGGGCTAGGATTTGCATACAGTGAAGGTGCTTTTACTATTTATTAATGGGCATGGCTCATAATCAAAGTCTCCTATGTACCAATAAGTGGATACATCCCGAACAGTATTCTTTCCTCCTGGTTAGGATTTCTTACTGATGGACTGGAAAAGAACATATTTAAACTCCATTGTAAAATTCTTCTCCTACATGAAATAGAAACTGGGATGGTGACCTTCACTGGGATGGCGTGCTGCTCCCGCACTGTGCTGCTGTATCCTCCCTTCTACACTTAACTCACTGTAACTGTTCCCAGAAATACGTGTGAAAAGCCCGTTTACCCAACGGCACCACCACTTTCACCAGGGTCTGGGTATTTTCTGAAAATCCTCATGAGCTCTTACAGCATTTTCACTTCTCTGCTATGCACTGTATTATACTCTCTTTGCTATTTTCTCCCTTGGAAACCCTTGCAAAAATGGACACACCAACCCAAGTGGTTTGGAAGACAAATCATCTGTGCCCAATTCCTTAAAATTATTTAAGCAGCAGAGTAAACCAGATACATATCCTTGAGGATCTGGGTCACAGATGTATTAGAAAATGTTATCTTCACTTTGAAGTGCAACTTCAATACAAATTTGCTTGCTTCATACTGCTCCTTCCCTTCTTACTTATTTATACCAGACACCTTTAAGTTAGTGAAAGAAGCAGAAATAGGTTATTTTGTATTTCAGTCCCAAAACATGCATTCTTGGACACTCTTTATTTTGAGGAAATTTATTTTTGGGGGTGGTGGTGGTGGGGTGGGTGTGTTATGCCTATATTGAGAGACTGCATATCATGACAAAAAATGGAAGAAGCCATTTTCAATGACAGACTGGTAGCCAAACCCAGGGAGAAAACAAGCAGATGTGATCTGGGCAGATTAGAAATTCCTGCTCTTTCTGGAAGCATTGCTTGACACTCATCCGCTTCTGCCTGAGCTAGATCTACTGCTTTCCTGTGGGAACAGGAAGGGATTGGAAGTGAGACTTCTAAAATGAAGGTCCTTTTCTGTTCAGCACAAGCCTAATAACATGTTGTGGTTTTTCTAAATGATAGCTGCGTATCGACGGTGTACTGGGAGAATTACTGGTGAAAATGTTTTTCAGGATGAAATACGTTAAACAAAATCACTGTCTGTAAGTAGCAATTACTAGCTATTTTATGTCATCATATTAAGCTTGTATTTTCATAATTTTAGTCAAAATAGAATGCTGCTTTTCATGCTGCTTTTGGGGAAAATTTGGATTTATCTTTGCTAAAGTATTTTTCCTTCTTACGGCATAAACTATGGTTTACCAGAAAGCATATCAGTCAATACTGAGTCAGGTTGCCTAACTCAGCAAGTTAATGTCTGTTGTGCTGAGATGCTCGCTGTGTATAGAGAGAGAAAATTGGACTTTGGGGCAGTATGTGGTAGGGTAGAGGCTCATGGAAAGAGAGAAATGTCAGGTTTTGGGAGATAGTGGAGAACAGAGGTTGGAAAGATAAGGTGGTTCAGAGTGTCCAAAGAGAAGCAGGTAAGAAGGGGTTGTAGAAGAAAAGGGATGAAATACACGGAGAATCAGAGAAGAACGAAGAGAAGCATCTCAAAAAAGAACACACGGGGAACTATAAGGGATGAAACAGAAACCAGTTCACTTTAAGGATCTCAGGGCTCCTGTATAAAGTATGTGCAGCATTAGAGGGCTGGAGGTCTTTAATGCCAACCATGGTGACAATTACCATGGTTGCCTCTTACCCAAATGCATGATGGCATTTACGTGTCAGGGTTTCTGTGTTGACTCTGATGCTAAAGCCCTTTCAAGCAGCCAGGGAATGTAACCAGCGTGGCTCGTCACGCCCACTGGAATTCTGGATGCTGTCTTGGGCCAAAAACACTTGCAAAGAAAAACATACAAATGACTAGATAAAAAGAAGTCACAATATTTTCAGGGCTAATTCTCAGTTTTGAAGGTAAATGTTCACAAATCCATCTTCCTCACCCCTCTCATATGTCAAGAGCTTGTCCCAGTCTCCTGAGGACCAGGAATGAATGTGAGAGGAATTGCAGAGAACCTAGGTGGAATGTAATAATATTTGATTTAATATTTGTCTTTATTTTACCCAGTTCCAATATTTTTTTTCTAATGACTTTTATATTTTTATAGTATTCCTGCATTTAAAAAGATACTGTTTAATCAGTAGCTGTCACTGCTTTAATTATAATAGTAATATTCTCTCTACAAAGCTATGTAGATCAGGCACACTCATATTCTAATATAGTATTTCTACATTCCATTTATTTGCTATACACTTAAGAATCTTGCAAGAATTATTTGAACTGCCTCTGTTCTCCTCTGCTGAAGAATCAGATTTGTCTGGATTTATTCTACAATTGAAGCCAGCCTAGCTTTCTGGGGCTGTCTGTAGCCCAGTTAGAGATGGGAAAAAGGACAGAAGGTTTTCTGGGAAAATCTATCTGCTCAATTTAGGAAAAAAAAAAAAAAAAAAAAAAAAAAAAAAAAAAAAGACACATTACTTTGTGCTTCTTCCTTCATGGCCAAGGCTTGCCCAGAATTTGAATGGGCTAGGCAGAGCTGTGCCCAGAATTTGAATGGGCTAGGCAGAGCTGCTAACAGAAGAAAACTTACTGGACAGTTCCTGCCTCAGTAAAGGCTGAGGGAGGGCCTTTTTGCATTTGTTCAAGTGGCAAACAAGAATTATTAATAGCAGATTCTAATAAACCTTCATGAGACCAGAAACTATATCCAACTGTTGCAGCCTTTTAAGCACATACAGTTGTGGCAAATCCTTCAGTCTTGACACAGAGAAAATTCCCACTAGAATGAACAGGACTGTGCCTGAACAAGGACTGAATGACGGCAGACTTGCAGCCCAGCCCCACATCCCTTTTCTCATGACAGCATCCAACTAAAATTAATGAAGTAACTTGTTCAGGATCACCCAGGGAAATGATGGGAGAGGTGGGGGGTGAACTCAGATTACATGAGTCACTGCCAAGTTCCTTGATGTTACAAAGTCAAAAATAGTTAGAAATCAGAAACACTGAAGAATCTGTCTGGGGTGATCAATTTGCATAGCTATCACTACTGAGCTATAAAGTCCTGCTTTATGGCAGTATTTCTAACCTATCTCACACGTAATTGGGTGTTAAGATTAAAATGTGACAGTATCTTATATTTTGTAAAGGAAAATAATTGTCTTACCATGCCAGGTGGACTTGATCTCTGTTCTCTTCATCTACACCATATTTCAGCTCCCCCATGACATTTCAGAGCAGCCCAGAGATAATGATGCTCTTTCACATGCAGCTGTCTGTGACTGATTTTGCCCCTTGCCCAGCTCAAACCAGTAAATTACATTGTCCATGACCAATACCAACCCTTCTCCTTCCTCTAGCTCACCCTCTGCACTGGATTCAGGTGAAGGAGGATGACATTCCTTGGCAGGCAGACTGAGAAAGCAGGTATTAAATCAACTTACCATCACCTATGGTGTCAGAATGATGCGCAGGGAATGGGGAGGATGTAAGGATTTGCCCTCTAATTTATAAAATAAACAAGTTCGCTTGCTTGTGCTGCAAATGCCACATGGGAGTCACTAAAACCAGGAATAGTTTCAGAAATCCAATTTGCCTTTTGTTGTGTATGCGGTTTGATTACCTTGTACATTCCTTCTGTTTTCAATAAAAATAGTTACTTTCCAGTCATTCTCATTTGAGGTGTCTCTCTAGCACTCACACACCAATATAACATTTGAATTGCAAATACTGGAAGAAATATTTGTTAAAGATAGTCACTTCCTCTGGATTTTATGTATAGAAACATCTTTATCTTCCTAATGTTTTCAGTTACTATGAGGGGTTATTGTGTCTTCTAGCAGCCAGTGATTAACTAGGTCTGTCTCTTCAGTGAGGAAGAAGTGAGGAGTGGTACTTTCTTTGAAAAGTCTTCAATCACAGTTTTTGAAAGAAATATCTGAGCATTGTGGGAGAAGTTCAAAGTGGAGAGAAAGCTCCTCTTGACTAGACACTCAGTACCACCTTGTCTGACACTCATGCAATTTACATGATTAAATGAATTCAAGATCCTATCATGACACTGCATCTTCTATTTTTCCAGCTGCTTCCCCCTCTCCCAGCTCACCTAACTCAAGATGAGGAGCTTGCTTGCTGTGATCCATTATATCTCAAAAAAAAAGAACAAGAAAGAGTGCCTGAAGGCAGAATACCAAACATGACAACACATGTCTACAAACACCCTGATGGTGCCATCCAAATCCCGGAGCCCCAGAATGCAATATATTTTCTCCAGGATGCTAGGTGCTCATGGAAGCAGTACAAGAGGAATTAAAAAAAAAACACTTCCCTAACATGCAGCAAACCAAATTCACACAGGCCAAATAAAGGCAAAAGGGATAAGTCAGTCCCCCATGGGAGAAACACTTTTCCCAGGTTTCTTCTGGGGAGAATGTGAAGCATTTTCCCATTAGCGTGGCCACCATTAACCTTTCCTGAAAAGGAACAATGGCCATTGGATTTTCACTCCATTGAGCTGAAATTGCAGAAGTCTGTGTGGCTGTGCAGGTGCAAAAACTAAAAAAGAAAAGGTCTCCTGATAATAATGAAACACGATGTTACAGAAATAAAACATAACAGTTTTAGCTTTCTGCTCAGCTCTGTGACCAGCATTTCAAAACAACTATTTGTTGCTCGGTAGATATTATTTCTTTGGGAAGCCTGTATATACTTATTAGGCTTCTGTTTCAGTGAAGTTACTCATGACATATATCAACATAAATAAGATAGAAGGCCCTGGGATTTCTCTCCATCTCTGTTATTTTCCCTCTACTCCTTTGACAAAGATGTTCTACTTTTTTTTTTCCCTCCCTTAAATGTTATCAACTTAGGTATTTAATATTTGATGAGCTGTAAACAATCACTGAAGAGGGAAGGAGTCAAGAATCCTATTTTTTTGTTTGTTTTAATGTGTCTAAATCCACGTGTCCAAGTGATTTAACACAACACAGATAACTTTGCTCTCAGCCAGTGCCTTGAGAAAGGATTTTCTAATTAAAAATCCAAAAGACTGTGCTCCTTCCACTGAAACCCATGAGTCTGAAAAGGTGCAGGATAATAGGGCTTGAAGAGTTTGATTTTCAGAAATTCTGGGCTTCAGCTTTTCTTATGGGTCTCAGCTGAAATGGAGGAAGATAAGAAATGCTGGTCCTAGGATATTAGGTCACCAATGTTTTTCATGGACCATATGCAGTGATAGAAAGGGGGTATTCTCAATATGTGGTGAAGTCAGGAGGGTGGTCAGCAAAACCTCTACCTTGGGCTTCCGGAGGGCTGACTTTGGTCTATTCAGGACACAGACTGGGAGAGTCCCTTGGAAAACAGCCCAAAAGGGTCCAAGAAGCCCGGGCTTACTTTAAGAATGAAATGATGAAGGCTCGGGAGCAGGCTGTCCCTGTGTGCCAAAAAATGAGCCGGCAGGGAAGAAGAGCAGCATGGTTGAGCAGGGAGCTTTTGCAGGAACTCAGGGGAAAAAAAATGACTGTATCAACTTTGGAAAGAGGGGCAAGTGAACCAGGAAGTGTTTAAGGATACTGTAAGGTCATTTAGAAAAAGAATTAGAGATGCAAAAGCTCAGTTAGAACTTAATCTGGCCAAATCTGTTAAGGATAATAAAAAGTGCTTTTATAAATACATTAAAAACAAAGGGATGGCCAGAGAAAATCTTCAACACTTATTGGACTAAGAGGGGAACTTAGTAACAGAAGACAAGGAAAAGACTGAGGTACTCAACACCTTCTTTGCCTCAGTCTTTAATGAAAAGATTGACTATCCTCGGAACAACTGGGCTCCTGAGTTGGTAGATTGGGATGGGGAGGAAGTAATGTAATCCAGGAGGAAGTAGTTAGGGACCTGCTGTGCCACTTGGACCCTAACAAGTCAATGGGTCTGGATGGGATTCAACCTAGGGTGCTTAGGGAGCTGCCCAAGCCACTCTCCATCATTTATCACCGGTCCTGGATAACTGGGGAGGTCCCAGATGCCTGGAGGTTGGCCAGTGCAACACCCATCCACAAGAAGGGCCAAAAGGAGGATCCAGGAAACTACAGACCTGTCAGCCTGACCTCAGTGCCTGGCAAGGTTATGGAGCAGATCATCCTGAGTGCCATCAAGTGGCACGTACAAGAAAACCAGGGGATCAGGCCCAGCCAACATGGGTTTAGGAAAGGAAGGTCCTGCCTAATCAACCTTATTTCCTTCTATGAGTGGGTGACCTGTCTGGTAGATGAGGGGAAGGCTGTGGATGTGGCCTACCTAGACTTCAGCAAAGTTCTAGTCAACAACTTTATTGATGAGCTAGATGAGGGGATCATGTCTACCNGCAGCCAGTGCCAGGACGAGAGGTCAGAGCCTGAAGGTGCACCAGGGGAGGGTCAGGTTGGATCTTAGGAAGCACTTCCTCACAGACAGGAAGATTAGACACTGGAATGGCCTACCCAGGGAGGTGGTGGAGTCACCATCCTGGAGTTGTTAAAGAAAAGATTGGATGCTGCACTTAGTGTCATGATTTAGCTGATGTCATGGTGTTAGGCCACAGGCTGGACCTGACGATCTTAAAGGTCTTTTCTAGCCTCAATAATTCTGTGATTCTGTTTCCACCCATTCGCAGCATGAGCACCAGTTTTAGATTCCACAGGCAATACTCATGTCTCTGTCAACTCAGCTCACGTGTACTGGCTTTCAAAGTGCACAACGTTTTATACTGCATGATAGGCTGCCCTGTAAATAGCATTGTACCTCAGTGTAAAACAGCAGAAGGCTAAATAAGAAGTTATGTTACTTCTTCTCTGCAATTGTTCACAGTGATGCACAAAATAAGAGCTACAGACTAATATGAGCAGAATATACTATTGTCTTAAAGTCAATGCATGTAGCACATGTCACAGTGCAACTTACAGTTCATTCTGGCTGCATTTAGGGAATATGGCACGGCAGTGCAT
The DNA here is from genome assembly GCA_013399075.1 of Chloroceryle aenea. Classification (NCBI taxonomy): domain Eukaryota; kingdom Metazoa; phylum Chordata; class Aves; order Coraciiformes; family Cerylidae; genus Chloroceryle; species Chloroceryle aenea. The sequence continues at coordinate 95,218 of VWZY01008945.1, forward strand.
GGATCATAAAACCAAACAAAATTCCAAGTGTCTTCAATTTCCTGACAAGTCTTAATTTAGTAGTAGGACACCCCATTTTCCTCACTGCATTCATAAACTGAAATAGTTATTTTCAGTGTTATTTTGCAGTCTAAATCACCATAGATGTTTAAAAGGTGAGGTTGCTATAGGAAATAGTGTCACTAATGAATGGTGGTTTTCCCCTCTCTGTCTCCCCTAAATGATGTCTCCTGAAAAGGAGACAAGGTAAGTCTCCTAACTACATTTTCAACAATACCAGACAGAAGAAGAAAGCTTATACCAGTTATTAAAAAATGTATTTTTAAGGTTAATTTCTTTCCTCTTTATAGTAGATACACATATAAAGTTGTTTCAGAGCAGCACCAATTGAATAGCTAGTTGAGTTTGGAATGTAGAATCAGTGGGGAGACCTACAGCCCATACAAAATCATTATTTTTGATAAGTCATACTCATAGCTCAGTAAGTCTGGTGGTTTATCTCAAGGAGGAACTTAGACCATACACTTTATCTACAGGCAAGTCTCATCACTCACTGATCTCATTCCTTTTGCTCTTGTGGTAGTTTAAGCTGACATCACAATGAAAACTGAGATGTGAATTCAAGAAACAGCCATGGCTGGTGTTGGGCCTTTCTTCCTCTGAAGAATGCACAGGCTGTTCATGATAAATTCAGGCTTGTAGCTCACCTTGACTACCTATGACAAAAAGCTGCTAACGTGTCCAATTCCTTTATTTTTAAGAAAATAAGAATTGCTTTGCCAAAATGCCAGCTGACTAAAGCCTGGAAAAACAAATGCTCTGTGCATCAGTAGGAAAATATAAACCTCAATGACAGTCACTAAAGAGAGAAAAAAGAGATGATGGTTTTGTTGAGACCAAAGAGACAAAATAATATGATTTACTTCACTCACTTTCATTTATGTAAGATGTACATGCACAATACCCCAGCTTCTGGCAGGAATTGGATGACTTCTGCGGAGAGAGTATCTTTGGTCTATCATTGTCAGAGCACAGAAGAGAACATTACTTGAAGACATAGCCAAGGAAGCCCAGGAAATAAGTCAACACAAAAGATGTACTGGGAGAATCACCTCAGGCCATGCTGTCCTCTCCTACATAATGTTTCTGTAATTGCTGCTGCTGGGGCTGTTTGGCAACAAAAGAAGCTTGTTATTTGGTCAAAGTGAACCAAGCCTTTTAGTTCTGATTGAATGGCAGTCTTACTTGATACACCAAGCACTGGCAGACAGAGTGACTCGGAGAAATACTAAAACGCACAAGAATATGAAAATAAATTGCAATGTCATGTTATTACTACAGTGTCTTTTATAAGCAGCATGATGCTATACGACATAAGAATCCCATTCATCCTTGATATAAAAAAAATGATGAAAACCCCCTTCTGAATTGTAAACGTGGGCAATAGCACAGCTCCTTACACGTTTTGAGGCACTCTGGTGTTTACTTGAGAAAGTTGACTCCGTTCTTGACATTTGCCCTTATATTCATGGCAATAAAGCTCTGGAAATCTATAAAGGCAGTTTCTGAATAGTCTGGCTTATTAAAAAATTCAAGGACATCCAGCCAGCTAAATAGTCCAACCAACAACATATGCCAACTGCACTGCTAACTGCCTGTTTGAAGCCAGACCAGCTGAGTGTCTGCTACCTTACGTTTTTACTGGGCTAAATGTAACATTTGTGTTGGGCTATTTTTTTCAGTAGCACAGATTGTGAAAGAAATAATTCTGAATTACTGAATATTTTGGCTGACCAGAACAGAAGTGTTATCTTTCATTCTTTAATCCTTCTTTTAAAACTAAATGTTGGCAACTTTAATATAATTTTGAAGGCCAAAATTGAAAAATCTTGTTTGACAACAACAAATTGCAAAATATTTATATTTCCTTTTTTTTATTTAAAAAATATCAGCCAAATCGATGAAGAATTGTGACTGTTGAACAAATGCATTTTTGATAAATAAATCATTAGTAAAATTTATGAGTCTGAGTCACTCCACTCCAGATACTGTATGTCATCATTGTCTAAGATCATTCTTTGGTTGTAAATATGTCTCACTTTCATCTGTCTAGTAAAGCACTGAATATGTATCTAACCCAGAATTATGTAACTGATTGATGAAGAGTCACTAACTTTCCCATAATTTCTATTACAGTAGAGCTTAACGTCCTCACTGGCACTGGACTCCCCCAGTTTTGACTCTGGGAAAACAAAGCTAATCTGCCCATTTAGAACCACTTATGAATGCTTAAAAATAGCTCAGAGGACGAGAAGAAAATGTCAAAATCTTCTTTTAGAAGTTTAGGGCTGAGATAAAGGCAGAGTGACTGATTTCTCTCAAGTTCTGCAAGAAAACTGTAGAAGAGATCAGAAACTTGATCAACCCTCTTAAGGCCCTCTGTGGTGCCTTCCTGCAGGACAGGTGCCTTTCTAGATTTCAACTATTGATTTGCAATAGAATTTTCAGGAAGAAGGGCACAAAGGGAGAAAAAAATTATGCATATAAAAAAGGGAAATTACATAGAAATATGAGAGGAAGGAAAGTTCTTCTAACTGGCATGCAAATGAAGTGGATATAGTTGTCTTTAAGAATATTTATTTGCTAAAAGTAATCCAGATACTTATGAGAAAAGGAAAAATAAAAGAAGTTCATGAGGAAAAAATGGAGGAAAGGAGATTTAGCTAAGTTCCTACCTTTCATTTTAATTAACAAGAAAATAACCTGGCAAAATAATGGTCTTTGGATCCTGAATCCAAGGAACTTTCCCCCCAGAAAAATAAACAACCCACCATAAATCTGAAATTTTGCCTGGCAGAACAGATTGTGCATAAATAAATTTAAACTAGAACATGTTTAGCTCTTTCTTAGGCAAACCAGCTTTTATTCTCTTTACTTCTTATCGTTAGTTAATGATAATAAGCTGAGCCATATCACATAGAGCATCATGCAGAGACAGTGTGTTGCAAAACTGTTTCAAGAAAGCAGATAGTATTCTGTTAGGCAGCATCTCACACTTTATGCAACAACTTATGCAACAACTGTACCTCCCTAGCAAAACACGACCTGCAACAAGAGATCCATTTCAGTACAGCAAGAGCCTCTTCCCAGGAAGAAACAGGCGACCAGTCCATTTCATTAATATTAAACACCACAGATCATCTCTGTTTCCATTTTTCTTAAATGCTTTGTTAGAGGTTTTTTACTTATTAACAGGGTAGTAGCATCTTACATGAATGGATAGGAAAAACCCTTCACTTCCCTTTAGTCTAGCAAAAACTGGTTACTTTCCCATGGGAGGTTTCTCTGTGTTATTTCAACAGAGCACTGATGTGTCTAAAGGAGAGAATAAAGTGAGTGAGATAAGAGTTTCAGAATAGCCAAGGTCTGAAAGAGTTTTCAAGATCCTGTTCAGCTTCTGTTAAAACCCTTGATTTTGATCATCCTGAAACACAGAAGTTATTTAACAACAAAACTGCCATTTTCATCTCACTGATCTGAATGCACATTTGACTCCCATTGTAGAAGTGTTTCAAGGAAGATGCTGAAAGAGCCAGTAGCTCCTTGCTGCCCAATTCACCACACTGCATTAATCACTGGGGTTCAATGTGTATTCACAATGGTAAGAGATTTCAAAGAGAGTTTCTGGTGTCTAGAAGGGCAGGCTGTATGATCAAAACCAGCACTTGGAAGTGTTTTCCAACAGGCTGTACCACCCTTTGTTTTGAATGAGGTAGGCAGAGTTGATTCTTTCTCGGGCAAAGTGAGAAATTCAATGATGCCCTGAAGTCCTTTGCAGCTCTGGTTTTGTGATTGATGATTGGTCTTTGCTGGTGTGTTTTCCTTCCAGGAGCTGTACGAGAACGTGTGTTTCTCCTGGTGTTCACATACATGTGACAAGGCATGCTAAGAGAAGCTGGCATTACTCCCGGGCCATGGCTGAGCTGTCACCAGGCCTTCCAACTAAAGATGGATAAAGCCAAGTTGGCGCTGGAATAGAAGACCTTTGGAGAATGCCAAGTTGCTGAGAAACAGTGGAAAAGCTGGAAAATTACAGAACTGCTGTCTTCACCATGAGGCAGAACACCATGACTGCAGTCACTTCCGACTATTGCTCAGGGTATCATCCATCCTGGCCACACTCACAGGTGGCTAAACATTTCTTGCTCCCTAAGCTTCCATGGTGGTTTAATGGATAAAAAGACTCTTCAATCTTTCCGTCCCAGCTTTATGCTCAGTACAGGACTGAGAACTGACTGCTGGGAAGGAAGGTCCACAAACACCTCTGGGGCAATCAGAATTGCTCCTGGGTTTTATGGCTTTCTAGGAGAGGATTTTTCTGTTGACAGGCTGGAGCTGTAACCCACAACACTGTGTAGACTTGCCTCAGCTGACTCGAAATGAACCATTCAAGTATCCAGGTGAAGTACCAGGCTAAGGAAACCTCATTGCTTGTAGCACAGAGCCAGGTATCTGGTTCAGGTATCTCCTCATACTTCTGCACTGACATATATCAACTTAGGCAACAAACAGTCAAGGCTGAGACTTACTGTTAAGCTGTAAAATTATTAAATTGAGGTTGTACCCCACTTCATGACAGGTTACTTCTGGGATCAAAAGTCACTACATTAAAAAAAATAATTTTGGAGGAACAGGAGAGGACCCTAACATGGTCTTCCCAGAATACTTCATACATTCCATACAAAAGAAGCATGAAAGCATCACTGAGAAAAAATCCTTTTAGTTAAACCACCTATAAAAAAAACTGCATGAAGTACACATGAATCATCCCTTCAGAAAATGAAAACTGAGTTGGTAAAATCTCGAGAAACATCATTTAACTCTCATACTCTTTGTGTGGATATTGCCAAAACTGAGAACTCAAAACAGCTCTTGCTCATTTAATGCTATTTTTGACAAGAAAAGTAAAATTCATAGTAACGGCTTCTAGAATTATGCTGCTTGTGGGAGAAGCAATATTGTAAATTCTTGCACGCTTCCAAAAGGAAAGCTACGGTAACTGTATTGTTACTCTGTGGGTATTACAAGTAAGAATTGTTAAGTGCTCATTTTTAAGAATCACATTCCATTGGATTGCTTACAGGAAACCTCATTTTTGCATCTGCTTTTTCTTTCCTAGGAAAATGCAAAATTAGGTTATCATGGCAACATTTTATTGTGTACAAAACGAGCTCAATTACTAAATCAGAAAAGAATTTGAACAGAAACAGATATAACAATAGTATGGCAAATAAAATCCTTATGGGTCCTTCTTCCTGTATGTAGAAAATGAAGAATAATTAGCCTTATATAGCAGGACCTGTGTTGTTTGCTGTACAAAAATGTTGACTTTAAGTGGTATTATGTATGCTCTATTATCCCTATTAAATGTGATCTGGTTTATCCTGATAATGTTCTTCGTACATGAAAACTATCTGGAAATGGCGGACCCCAAGCATCTGTCCTTCATTGTTGTTTATTGTGGATTTTGATTTTATATTCATGTCACAACAGCTGTTTGATAGAGCCGATGACTTTTCATGACAGATGCACATAAGAAATCTCTAAAAGGATATAAGGTACAAGGACAGTAAGTTCTGTTCCTACCTAAATTGAGGCCTTGACAAGTTAGACACTTAGCTGACGTGCTTAAATTAGAAACAAGGTCATGCTAGACTTCCTACATAGTTAATTCATGCTTCCTGAGGGAGATGTAGCCCACCTATGACATGAATCACCCACTGCAGGTGCCTAGCATTCTTCATTGACTGCAGTCAAGACCCTACAGTGACCTTGATCCAAATATAGGTTCTTTAGCAAGGTACTTCAAGTTGGCTTAAAGGAATCCAGGACTCTCAGTTAGTTTAGATTAGAGAAGGGAAAAAAAGCAAGATGAAATAGGAAAACATTCTGTCTTTAAAGAACCCAAGCACATTTGGTATTTGAAGTTTTGATAAAAAAAACCCCAACACCTCACAGAAGAACTTCTGTCCCTCATTTTTTATGTCCCATTTTGTCCTCTGACTTTCCATTCCAGAAAAGAACTCAAGCCAAAAATAAACACCTCCCACTCTTCTTAAGATGATTACTTGCTTGGGAATTTAAGACCACCTGTCCTGGGTCAGACCAAATCTCTGCCGAGACCTCATCTCCAACAACCGTCAGAAATACCTGTCTATAGGGGAGCACAAGCAGTGGGACAAACATGGTGTGACATTTTTCTGCAATATTCTTCCATTTTCTAACAGTCTGTGGCTGAGGGGCATCCTTTGTGATTAACAGCCTGCAATTGTATTTCTCTTGCATTAACCTGTTGAATGTCCTCTTTAAGATGTGTAAATCGTTGACACTTGATTTCTTAAGGCAAGGGATTCCACTGCTGAACTGAGCATTGTTTTAAGACTTCCTTTTGCTTCTTCTGATTTTGCAGTGTTTTCTGTACCGTATCCTTTTGCACTCAGCACCAGGAATCCTTGAAGATCCTTCCCTCCTTCAAAGCCTCTGAAGGGTGAGTAGGTAACTAGTTGTGCAAGCTCAAAGTGACTGGAAGACTTGGGGGAGCAATGCCTCCTTTTTCTCTCTTTCCAGGCCCAAGGGAACACAATTGCTCAGCTATAAGAAAGAGCTAAAACACAAAAGACCTTGCAAACACCAGTAATATGGAAGAGCAACATCAAGGGGAGAATACTGATGAATCAAGTGCAGAGCTTTGTAGACAGCTGAAGAGAAACATTCAGAGGTAAGTTAAAGCCAACATAGTGAAGAACTTAAAAATGAGGTCATTCTGCAATCGTAAGAGTTCCTCAGAGAGAAAAGCAGCCTCTGAAACTATGTCCCTCCCCACTCCTTTCACCCTGTAGATAAAAATAAAAATAATGATGATAGGTTACTGTTTTCTAAACCAACATTGAATGCTAAACCTCAGGAATTGATTGGAACACTTCTCAAATTCCCCTTAAAAAGAGAATGCAATTAGCCTGTGATAAAAAAGGAAACTATGTTAGGGAACACAGTGTATTAACAGCATTAAGACTATTATTTCTGAAGATTTAGGCAAAAGTCGAGAGATCAGACTTTTCAAGGAAATACACCAAGCAGGGGAGACCATGTTTCTCCATGAGCTTTTCAAGCCCATATTTAATTCAAAGTTGGTTACAAAGTGCATCATTTGCAGAAACAAGTTATAATATTTGTACTTGTCCTGGTTTGGGTGAGAACAGAACTAATTCTGTTCAGTGATTTTACTTTTCAGCTCAGTTCTTCTAACTAGCTGCACTGGCTGCAGGCAGCAGCTGTTTGCACAGCGTCTGCTGCTGGCAGGGATAACACCCCGTGGTTAGTGCCAAGGGTTGGGGTGCAGACCAAGGCCACTGCTGGGCCTTCTGTACCACGTTCCATTTTTATTATTATTATTTTCATTTTCATGAAAGCTGTTCTAGTTTCCTTTTCTCTTTGCTAAATCTCTCTCTTAGAGACTTTCCCTCTGGGGAGGGAGGGGGGTAACAGAGAGCATCTGTTGTAGGTCTAAGGGGCTGCCCTGATGTGACAGTACTATACTTTTGGTGGTTTTTCTTTTGTTTCACACCAAAGTCCTCCTAGTTGTTACGACTGACTTATATATAAAAACTTAATCAGTGGCTGTGACTATCTAGTAACCTTTTCTGCTCAAAGTGTGTCCTTTATTATCTCCCAGAATAGGTATAGCAAGTTTACTACATGGATGAACGTGAAATGGTCCAGGAAGAGAGGAGTATTGAATACCACAGGACTCTTAGGGGAATGAAATACTGGTATGAAGGATGCATTTAAATTGTGTTATCAGTTACACATGGTGTCTTTGGTTCCTCTGACTGCAGCAGAGAGTTGATGACATGTTGGCAGGCACACCTAACTGGCCAGATCAATACAGATAATTTGTTTGCAGACAGTACAATGTTATCTCTGCACGGAAGTACACCAAAGAAATGGTTTCCCTGCAGGAAAGCACCAACTTTGCCTTTGAAATGGAATGCCTGCAGAAACGAACCCCCCTCTGAGCCATCATATCTGGCTCCTCACAGTCTGTAGAGGTTTGAGACTCCATGTGTTGGAAGCATGAAGAAAGATGCTCTTGCAAAATGGCACCATGTGCTATCTGAATAACCTGAGTGATGCACTGATGAGGGTGATGAAAGGAAATAAACATAATACAGGTTGCTGAGCTATGGAGTACTATGATTTCTACTCATCTAGAACTTTTCTCTGTCCGTCTTTCATTACCTTTCATTTTTTTAGCCTCAGATGGTCCCCATTTGTTCCTACACATCCCCTCTCCTCCACAGGCCCAGTCCCTTCCCCTCTTTTCCCACTGTGGCTCACCTGGGATCTGAGATTCCTTGCCCCTATTTCCTAATCAGAGCTCCTCAAAAACTCTTAGACCTTGAGAGCACCTGCTTGCTTGCAGAGCATGGGAAGTTGGAAAGTCCTCGATACCTTGGCAACAACTAAAAATACCAGTGTATTATCAGCATTTGTCTCATACTGAATCCCAAACACAGCACTAATCTAGATACTAAGAAGTGAGCTACTAAGAAGAAAAGAAAATTAGCTCTATCCCAGCCAAAACGAGGACAACACGTGAAGTCTCTTTGTGAGGATATACAGCTCCCAGGGTGGCAAATGCCTCGATTCAAGCCTAAGTCTCTGTTACAAATACTTATGTGATTCATTTGGCAAACGTATTAAGAGGAAGTGATAACTGGCAGGAATATTTTGACATCAGTTAAATGCCACCAAATTTTCTAGGTTTCCATTTTCCATGTCCCTAAAAAGCACTTGCTATCCTGCCATGAGACAAATACCAAATGATTGGAGAAGGTGCAGAGTGATAAAAAACCTTCTGACCAGGATGTCACATCTCACCATATTCTACCACTGTCTCCATCTCAAATATATGTTAGTTAGCTTGCTGGAGATGCTAAATGCTGCTTTTTCATTGTCATTTGATATTTAGCAGATGAATGAAGAGATATTGTCAAATGTCAAGGAGCAGCAAGGCCAGGCTACAAGGAACAGAGGGCAACCAGTGAGACAGGCTGGGGCAGTGTCCACACCAACAAGGGGTCAGACCCATAGTACCAGTGCAAGGGGATCTGAGAGAGTCAGCCAAGAGTCCTATGCTTTCCAGATACATCCACAAGGATGGGGCAGCCCTGTGGCACCAAGCCAGGAAGTCAGGTCATGAGATAAAGCCAGGATCAGTGAAGTGTATGGCCAGGCAGGGCATTCCTGCAATAGAGCTCAAACAAGGACCAAGCCTGAGGCTTGAGGTAAATTTGTCTCCCAGAGTAGAGGGGGAAGGCCCCAGCCAGGCTTCTCACAGCTCTTTCTCCCAAGCTAACTGCTTTCCCAGCAGCACAACCCAACATCACCTGTCTGTGTCACATGAGCCAAAACCTCAGGGTGTGAGAAGAGGTTGCAGAGCTTGGTGGTGCCCTCAGGGCCCTGACATCAAGGTGAAAATGCATCTAATGGGTCACTGCTGATCTATATGCACATTATGGGTATTCTTGTCCAGCTTATTTTCCGTTTAAAAATAATAAATAAATAACTAAATAAATAGACTATTTACATGCATGGCTATTGCAGATCCCTTTTATGGGCTCATCTAGACCCCAAACTTCTAAGTCAGACAAAATAATGATGGTGCTGGAATTACATTTCAGAGATGTACAGGTTAGTAATACCTAGAAGTTCATATACCCCACAGATGGAGAATATTCATACTTTTGCTATTATCTGTACTCTCTACTTGTGCTGATTTCTTTCTGCCTTGGAAGAGCTTGTTAATTTTTGAGATGCCTCCTGCATTGCTACAACTGTTTTCTCTGACTGAACATCTGTAACACTCCGAATGGAAGCAAGTCCAAGGAACAGACACTCTGAGCATTATAAATTTCCATTATACATAGATTTCAAAAACGTTGTGGAGGAAAATAAACTTTCTAGTGAAAGCTAAAGAAAGAAGCCCCAGTTCAAGCTGTAAGGGACTACCAGATACGCCGTACTGAAAAGTTAAATTAGCATTATGAAAAAATTTTAAGAGAACTTGAGAAAAAACAAAACCAAATGCCTGTGACCTAAATGACATTGCAGACTCTATTTCCAGATACACATCAAGCTCTGCCTAACAGCAAAAAAGCACATTCATGTCAGGCTGAATTCCTCCTTTATGGCCATGCATTATTTCTGGGAATTAGTTGAGAAAGCAGTCATTTCTAAGCTGATTAAGGTTGAAAGACCCGATTAAACAGCCCTTTTGGGTATAATAGTAGCCCTCTGTAATAAAAAAATGGTGAATTATTAACATTGTCCAAAGCTCTCTGATGAAATGAAAGAATCTTTTCAACTTTTAGAAAGCAAGGACCCACTGAGTACAGACACACCAGTGTGCTGGGGCTCCTTACTGAAAACTGGCCAGTGCAGCATGGCAGACTTCATCCTAGCATGACAGGTCAGGATGTTAAGAACTTGAAAGCAAGGAAATCTTGGAGGACATTGCCACAGGGATCTGCGCACTACTCCTTAAACTTTTTTTCTTATTGAAAGTTACCTGGACAATTAAAGAGTTATTTTTGGAGAGTGACGCTGAGGAAAGCCCTAATACTGTTATGCTCCCTGACTAAAGCAGGGATACCCTGCTGTGTTTTAACTTTTAACTGGTATCTCTTTCCAACAGTGCTGGCAGATGACCAGTTAGAAACTGATACAGAGTCAGTCCTAGCTGAAAATGCTTTTGAGTTCTGTTTTGCATCCAAATCAAGCCAGATTGTTAAAAACTTGCCAGTCACTGATAACTTATTTATGCCACTGTATTCAATCCAGGGATCATAATGTGATTTCTGAGGCTTACACAGAGAAAAGGAGGTTTATCTTCCACTATCTACAAACTTTTGGGTTTCAGCCTGTGTTTAATTTCACCGTTCAGATCTTGTATTCTCACCAGCTTTTTACATCATGAGGTAGGGTCTCTGATACTTTCATTATGTTCAGAGGCATTAAGCCATCATCACATTATTCCTTTCAATTTGCTTCTGAAGCAAAAACTTTGCGAGTTCATCTAGACAGCAGACATTACAGAATCATCCACTGGGGCATAAATTAATAGTATATACTGATTAATACCCCATGGTACTTGTATCCAACTCTTGAAAGCAGCATTTCAGTTCCATTATCACTTCATTCCCAAAATAAGTCAATATTTGAGTCTGAAATTAATTGGGAAAAATGTGAATTGTTGGAAATCTCTCAGCAGTCGTGTAATGGAGAATCTCTCTCAAAGGAATCTCCATAGGGGAATAAATGCAATTAAGGACCAAGGTAATAAACTGCCAAGAAATTTTAACTAGCTAGTAAAGCCTTATTTAAACCCTGAGTTCCCCCAGTGAAGTGAACAGGGAGTGCCATCTGTCCCTGAGCTGCTGCAGAAAGATTAAGTACAAAAATTAATATTCTACATAAATATCTCTCTTTTTATTTCTGTTGCCTCTTCGCGTATCTCCCCCTAAGTTACAAAAGAGAGATGAGTAGCATTTGTTGTGGTGTCCCATTTGATTCTGGTTAACAACCTGCCTGTCATTTGAAGAAAGTGATTATACGCAAAGTGGCAAATGTGTTTTCCCTTTCCCATTGCTAAATAAACAGTGTTCTGCATTGCTGCCTTTACTGCTGTAGGGATAATTAAAATTAAGAAACTAGATCAGACACTTCTGGACTGTCACAAGTCCCAGAATGCCTTAAAACATTTTACTAATGAACAGCTGCATCAGGTCTTGATGAAAGGAGGTCCCTCCTTGAAAGTGTCCCAAATATAAATATCAACTTTATCAGAAACACTGGAGTTCAAGCTGGCAAAGGTGTTCTCTAATGCCTCAGAGTGTTGTAACAGAAAATAGGGCACTGCTAAGCACTGCCTGGGACTGTCCAGCAGTCAGGCAGCTGAAGGAACAGAGTGGTCTTTAGCAGACAAACTTCTGCTGAAAAATCCCATTCACTATGTTTATTTGATGAGATGGATTACCACAGTCACAAAGACTTTGGGGTTTTAACAGCTGCAAAGATCATGCCTGCATTCAAGTGTATGATTTTAGAGAAAACAGAAATAAGCCTGGGCTCAGAATAGACAAAAGGATGTTTGGCTGCTCTGAAGGAGCAGCACAGAACGAGTAGCTTACCACCCTAGAGAGCAATGAGACAAATTCAAAACCACTTGGAGCATGCAGCTAGATACAATTGTTTAAGAACCACTGAGACTGATGAAGGAATTCCCCCCTGCCCTCCAGTCACTCCTTTCCCTGTTATGAACATCTTCTCTTCTTTTATAGCTGTAACACCCACTGTAATGTGTTATGTTTATGTTGTATTGTCTGGCCTCTTATTGTCTGCAGCTTTGACAAGCTTTAAAATTGCCTAATTGAACGCTTCTCTCTTAGATTCTGGGAAGCATGGAAGAATGCAGCATTTGGGAACACTCAGCATCCCCCCTTCCCCCCCCTGAAAAAAAAAAAAAGAAACCCCCAAACCCCACAAAATAAAACCAACAACAAAAAACCCAATCCCAACCAAAAAAAAGTACTTTTTATCTGATTTTTAGAAAAAAAATAATTAAAAATGCTCCCCCAAATGGACCAGAATCCAAGTTCTCCAAAGAGAATGTGATAAACCTTGTCTGTTATTAAAAAAAAAAATAGTGTATGCTTTTACACTGCTGTTGCTGGGAGATAATTTGCTTCTGCTGAGTGTGATGGTGAACAGTGATTAGCAGCATAAACAAGCAGCATGGCAAAGGATGGTGCTGGAACAGAGAGGCAAGTACAGCTTTGATACTGAAAGAGAACCTGTAAAAGGAGGGAGCTATATTTGACTCTAACAAGAAAAAGAGTACTTTAAAAAGCAAGAGCAAAAGTCAAGGAGAAGATATATGTGCCTGGAAGCAGTAGGATAAGTGCCAGGTAGAGACTAAAGATAATACAACTGGAGTAAGTAAGAACTGAGAAGAGAAGCTGCTAGCCTGCAAACAGGGTCATGGGAGACAGAAGTTTTGGAGCAGAGAATGCTGTGGAAACTGTGTGACTGAATGAAGGGAAGACTGAGAGTGTGATGGCCAGCACAGCACAGAACTTAATACACAAAGTCCTCGTGTAAAAATAGATGGGTTAGGGGAACAGAAATAGAATTGATGGTCTGGGTGAAAGATGAAGTCAAGCCAAAGTGCACAGCTAAGGAATTTACAGAAGATTTTGCCAACCCAACAGATTATGAATCTGAGGTTGAAAAAAAAAATCTTTCTACATATTTAAAAGTCACATATGTGGCAAGAGGTTTATTGTCAAATTAACCATGGAAATATATTCTATAGCAGCAGTTTGTAAGTCTTCTGCTCAGTAAAGCCTCTTAACCATCTGAATTCCTTTTGGGTCACCATCTGAATTGAAAACATACTTTATCTGAAAATGAATTTTTTTCCTAGACCACTTAGCATTGCCTCATGGACCAGAAGATTGAGAATGAAACCATTTTCAGAGACCCCAGAAGGCAAGAGACTGAAGGAAGAGGGAGCAACAGGAGCTGGGCAAGTCTGGGATAAAGAGAGGCAACTGTGTCCTGTCCAGGGCAAGGGGGAAGATATGGGACTAGAAACATGGGGAAGAGGAGATGAAGGCAGGACAGCAGGCTGTTTGGATCCGAGAGACTGATCTGCTAGGCCTAAAATGCATAGTAAGGAGAAGGAACAAGTGATGGGGAAAGTGGGTCTAGATCAGAGCGACAGGTAGGAACAGCTAGGTGACAGACATCGTGTTTGTCTCCAGATAGTATAGTGGCCTGAAATTCAGTATTGAGACAAAGAAACACGAAATTGTGTTTAAAACTTCCCTATTTGTTAATGAAACATGCAGAGTCAGTAACTCTGTACCTTTGATTATTCTCTTGCTCACCTTCCTTCACATTTGGATATTTTCCTGAAGTGAACTGGACCAAAACAGATTTTAAGAAAGTACTCACAGCATATGCAAGACAGTTCTCCAAATTTTCCCCTTAGAAATCTCAGAGCACTGGGATGTTTGTGTTAGTGTTATCCTGAGAATGGCATGCTCACACTGCTGGGAACGACAGCCCTGAGAGGGCACTGGCTGGCAGACAGATTTTCACTTGCTGTATCTTTAGCATGAGTTGAGGCTGTGGTCTGTGCTCTGCAGCTCTTTTTTCCTTTCCAGATCTGTGTTTTTACTGAAGTTCCTTTTAGAGCACTGAACAGAAAACTACAAGTAGGGACAAGGAAGAAGAGACCACCACAGACAAGTAATACATTAGATACTACAGAAAAGATTCATTAGGATCTGGCACTGTGAGATACAAATCTAGTGTTCCCCTGCAGCACAGTGACAAAATAATGAGTATGTACAAAATTAACGGTTATTAGATGTATAAATTACTCCAGGTTGAATGGGTGTGAAGAGTTACACCACTACTAATTTTTCTTTAGCTTAGCAGGCCTGTGCTCCCACTGAATTTGTGACTGGGTTGCAGGATGCATGACACTGAGCACACCAGCAGCAGTGTTACTGTAGCTGCGCTTGTCTGTGGCTGCCAAGCAGGTAAAGTCTGCAGGGAGTGGGAGTAGCTTTTATTAGAATACCTGGCATATTTGGGAAAAAAACCCAAACAACCCAGTCTGTCAAAAATCACAGGCACTCCTTGGGGTTTTTTATGCACGTCTCACAATGGATGTAAATTTGTAATTTTCAGATAAGACACTAGGAAGTGGGGACATGCAAGTCTGAACTTTTCCTTTCTTGCTCCCTTTTCAAGGTACAGGAAAACAAATGATAGGAAGATAGAAAAAAACCTCTGTTCACTAAAAGATAAACATATGCACAAGGATGAATTAATCTTCACACCATTTCCATAAGTAAATGGTTGGAGCTACAATCCTAGAACTACTGCTGTTATTTCATCAGGACCAATCTGAAGACTGCTGTCATCTGAAGCTGTAATTCATGGAAGCATCAATTTCCTACATCCAATTGAAACCTTAGCAGAAGGTTTCCTGTATTAGAACAATACATGGCCATTTGTTCTGATTGAATTTAAAAATGTCCTTGTTTGTTCATAAATCAAATGAAAAGCCAGATTATTATGTTAAGAAAGTAACTGCTGATACAGGGAGCCTGTGCTACTTCTGTCAGGACAAAAGCACTGGGTGAAATCCTGTTTGGATTAATCAGATTACTCTAAAAAAGAGAAAATCCAAACCATTTGGGAAGAGAAATGCATGGCTTAAATCTCTCTGAGGGAGAAACATGTCTTCATGTACAGAAATTTATTACCCAAATCCATAAAAAGACAAAGGATTCAAGCTGAAGTTCAACAGTGGAGATATGCTGGCTATTCAGTATGTACACCAGAAGAGTTCTGGTTCCAAATAAATCAATGTAATTTAGGCTTTGCCTGCAAAAGAAAGTGGCAGTGGTTTCACTAGGATTGTTTCTTTAAATCAGTTACATTAAACATGAAGCAAATCCACATGTGGACACACTTAAACTGATCTACAACTGGCTTATGTTGATTTAACTTCATTCAAAGGGTGGAATTTTATATGGCAGCTATACATTGATTTAAGTGCATCTACATAGGACTGCAATGGTTCAGTTTAAATAGACTTAAACCAAGATTTCAGTTAAGCCACTTTTGCAGCACTTTAAATATCAGGTTAGGTCTTACTAAGTAAACACACACAGAAGTTAATGACAGACACTTTTAAAAGAACAGGAGATTCAAATAAATCAGAGTTAAATCTTATGGAACAATTCTGACATTTCTGTTTGAACAAAACTACACAGAATCACCAAATCATGTTGAGGTGGAACCTCCTGTACTCAAGCTGGAATCCATTGCCCCTCATCCTATCACAAGGCACAAGTGAAAAGAGGTTGTCCCTGCCTTCTTGATGCCCAGCCCTTACATGTTCATACTTATGGAAAGCTTGTATTCAGCATTCCAGCAACACAGATCATCTTAGCCTCTGAAGGACATGTAAAAGCCATGAGTTTTGATGATCAGAATGCTTTCCTATAGTGCACAGATGAAAAAATGATAGGGTGTTTGATACAATAGTGAATACCTTTTCTTACTGTACATTCAAGTCATGCTCCAGAGTCAGTGTTTATGTTGCATTCCCCATGGAGGATCTAGGCCATGCAGCAGGGAACAGATTACATATTCTCATCTGCTTGTAATTCTGCAGTCAACTTGCAAATCCTCATCTTATTTCATACCTGAACATAAGGGAAAGAAAATACCAAAGAGAAAAGGTGAGTTCTACAATATTCATTTTAATATGCTGGGGTTTTGTTACTTTTTTTTTTACTCACAAGGTTTTTTGCAATGCAAAAAATAATAATAGAAAAAGAAGTGTGCAATGATTACTTGGGATAAATATTCACTGGTTGGTAGACATTAGAATGAGCTCCAGTGACTGTTCACTGGAATGGTCTCATCAGCACCAGCCAGGAGGTGCTCAATGCTTTTGAAAATGAGCCCATTTATTTCAGGGTCTAAACAGGTACTTGGGAACGTAACTTCAAGTATGCATTTCTCAGTGCCATACCTGCCAGCCTCTAAAACGCACAGTTCCTCAGCAGAGGCACAAACTAAACCTCAGTATTTTACCCTTCTAAGTCAGTGAAATTTTTAACACTTTCAGTGGCTCCAGTGGGACCAGGATTTTATCCCATATCTTCTCTTTTTTTAGCTTAATGTTCAGCATGCCATCAGTGGTTAATCAGAACAAATGGGATTCATTTATTAGGTGAAAGCAGGACTGTGGTGGTACTGATTACCCCATTTATTGGTTTTAATAACTGATTTTTTTCTCCTCATCTCCCTGCCACAACCAGTGAAGAAAACATCACCAGTCATTTTATGAGTGAAAATACTCTGCATTTTCCTAATGTTCTTCACAAAGCAGTTTGTCATATGAGGGATGGGGGACTTTACTTGGGGGATTGGGAATGTTAATATTCTTAGGAAATAATTTGATTCCTTTCAGTGGGATTTTTTATGTATCCCTTCTTCCCTTCTTCCTTCCCTCCTTCCTTGTTTTGTTTTGCTTACAATATCATGTACGTCAGAAGGCAAAATATTTTTATTATCTGCAGAGACAAGTCATCTTTCATAGTCATGATTAAATGATACGTGGAAAGGGACTGATCTCTGAGGCAAAGAAATTTCCACTTATAAAAGTGGAATTTTAACAAGATGTTCTTGTGAGGCCCCTTCCAGCACATTTCTGGAAAAGGCTTCATCTGTAATTATCAGTCCCCCCAGGCTAACCATGTCTGCACGTAAGAGGCTGATGCAGAACAATTTTTAGCTGCCAGCCAAGGCATGGTGCTATTGTTGTTCCTTCATTGATCTTAAGATGATCCCAGGGCTACTCCAAACTCCACATCCAAACACAAAAAGAACAATATATTTACTGTCTGCTTAGAAGAAAACAGGTCTGTAATTAGATGTGAATGGTAACAGGATGCACGAAATCTTTCTGTAAAGATAAGGAATGAAATAAAGACTACCTGAGAAGTGTTAAACTAAACTTTAAAGAACACTCAGAAAGAAAGAGGAAGAACAGCAATACCAACAAGAACAGAGTATGTTGGATTGCTCTCCATCTTCTATGGTGTCTAGTGGTGCAAATATGAAAAATCAAAAGTAAAAACCAACCAAACATAAATCCTGATTCCATGGAAGCCAATATCAAAACTCCATTAACCTGAAAAAGACCAGAATGACTTCCAGAGCAGTCTGCTGCACGTGTCACTGTACAAGATGTAGTCAGTGCTATACTCTGCTGTAATCATCATTACAATGCAACAGATCCTGCAAATATTTTTGTTACCCTTCTTACTTTGATTTCCAGAGGTGTGGTTCCACTTCCCCCAGCAGCACACATACATGACAGAACCCAGTTCACACAAAGGGTATACAGATTTGCTTGAAAATCAAAAGATGCAGAAGAAGGCTACCTAAAGATTATCCAACATTGTTCAGGCTTTAGCTGAGAATCATCTCAGGATGTGGCTGAATATAAACACAATATAATGAAATGAAAATGAAAAACGTGAGTTTTTAGTAGTCATTTCTATCTGTGGCCATAACTATTCCCCCCAAAAAATAGAAAAGGAAGTGAGGAAAAGCATTTCTATCTCCAGTGAACATAAATTCACTCTGCAGATGCCTGCACTGCTCATGGAAGCTATTGAGAATCCAAAAATTCAAAGAAGTTGAAAACTTGCTAACGAGGTGTCATAAGTAGAGTTAGAAAATGAGGTTTATCAACATTTATTGGAAAAAAAAAAAAAAAAAAAAAAAAAGAAAAATCTTTAACTTAGGATAAGTGCTACAGCATTATTCTCACACTCCACAGCAGTAAACTAACTGCTAGGAAGAAAATTAACTCTAACCAGGCTGAAACCAGGACAACAGGGAACATACATGAGAAAGGATTCTTCGTGGTTACTAAGATTTTAAGCTGATTCCCTAAGGAAAAAAAAAAACTTCATAGCTTTTTTGTGCTTGTTTCCACCAGTACTGAGCTGTCCAAGTTCAGCCAAACTTGACCAATAATTAAGTTCCTACAAGTTTTGTAAGCACAGTCAGGTGAAGATCAAGAGAGTACAAACACCTAGGCAAGGGGGAGAAGCTGTAGTGTTTTACTTCACTTGACACCAAAGAATCCCCACAGAAAGCAAACTTTGTCCTCAGTCAGACCTCAAAATCACTGCAGGCCACTAGTCCACAAAAATGTAGTTTTTATTACCTCTGGCAGCCCTAGAATGATTTGTTCTGAGCATAAATGTAAGAATAGATGTACTACTGATTCGAAGTCCTGCTACTGTCTCAAGTGTATTCAGGACTTTAATCTTCCTCGAACAGAGGGTAAACCCCACAGTGCACAAGAAGTGGTGTTATGCCTCTGTTAAGAGCAGGCAATGCAGCCCAGAATTCTTCATCTGTGACCAGGCTGGGGTGACAGAGCACAAGGTCCTGCATTTGCAATGATTTCAGTACTTGCTGACTTACCCAAAGGCTGCAAGCTCCCTGACAGCCTTGTTTTTGATTAGGATGCCAGGCTGAAGAATATCTGGTAATTTACTGGAAAATCAGAGGCTCGGTTCTGTAAAGCACACTTACTGCAGGGACTGGCTGGATGTTGGTCCCATTGCAGACCCGTGTGATATCAGTACTTATGTTCACTTATTACAATAATACTTCAAAATCATCAGCTGATCAGGACAGATCAGAAATGACAGATCTAAAACATCTAGAATGAGTGGATATTAGCTGATTTTACTGTACAGAGAAACTTTATACTCGTGATAATTTGTAAGCAACTGGGGCTAAATTACAAAATAGTTTGGTTTGGTTTTTTTTTTAGGTGAGCTTAATTAGACTACAGGATCTGAGGAAGTGAGCTAAGTTTTCAAAGCACTCCCCTGCTGCACAGTGCAGGGAGAGGGGGTGCTGGACCACTGGCATCCTGTGGCAGCAGAAGTGGCTGAGCTGATGCCAGGGCCCAGCAACGTTGCTTAGCAACTTCCCAGGGCTGCCAGTGGCAATGAACTCTGTGTTTGTCGGGTGGGCACCACCTCCTCCTTTGGAATGGGGAAGGGCAGGGTAAATAGCCCTCCAGAAGAGAGGGTGGTAGAGCTGCATGTGCCATCTGCCCTGGGACTTCAGCCAAAGAGCCACAGTGAGAGAAGCCCCTGTGCAGTACCTGTTTCTTATCTAGCTCCTGTTCTGGATGACTTAATTCCTTCCATGCAAATATAACACACTTTTGAAAAGGATTAATTGATATAAAAATGGGCACACCTGTTACAGAACAAGAGCATCTGCACTGGGCATTGCTTCAGAAATGCCCTTTTCATTTTACACTCACACTTGAATCTGACAATTACATTCAAGTGGGAAAAGCCCTCATTTAACCTGAACTGCAAACCCATCCACAAAACCATTTTGTTTGCAGACTACAGATAACTTCTGCACTTTGAAACCATGCTGAAGTTGTCCCTTAATCTGAGTCAAGGTGTCCCACAATACTGAGAATGAATAAAGAAAAAGATGAGTCAAAGTTCTGTCTCCAGACTGATTCCAGGTTGCTCCAGAGATGAGCCATAATCACAGTCCTCTCTCCAGCTTCCCCTCTCTCGCTTCTCAGGGAAAATGACCTGTGTACCAATCTGTGCCCAGCTCAATCTTTATGGTCTCCTCAGCTCTGCAGGGAGCTTGGGTCCTGTTCTTCTATGAAGGGGAGGGCAGCTGATCCCCAGAAAGGGAATAAGTAGCTTTTTGCATCCTTAGGTGGTGGTCAAAGGCAGGTCATAGGCAAGCCCTGCTCTGGAAGCTGAATACCGATGCTCCTCTCCCGGTGGGTCCGACAGCAGCCGGCACATTTGCATTGTTCTTACCCAACGCCCCCAGAGCTTGACCAGCACATTTATTTTGCCTTGGATCATGGAGGTGGAAGCAATGCTGGAAGTGTTTGGGTACAACTGATTCATTTCTCTTAAGCTTTTGTGGAAACACAGACGACTGAATTATTTATGAATTGCCACCTTTTCTCCCACCGTGACAAAACAACCTGTTAAAAAAGGCCCTAAACCAGTGGCAGATCATTTATAGGGAAGAAAAAAGCATTTGCTCTGTGCTTGCAATACGGTTTCTTAAGAATGCTGAAAGCCAAAATTTTGCATGATATTGCAGTGAAGGAAAACTTGGAAGTAAATTTACATTTTTATACAGTTTAAGAAAAATCTCTGAAGGACAACTTTCCTTCCCTTAGTAATTAAAAGAAGCTACAGTTCTGTTCCAGTCAGGATGCAAAGGTTTTAACATACTTTGCATATGACCTGTGGAAATAAATTGATAATACACCTCAAAAAACCAACCAGGTTGCTTTGTAGTGGTCCAAAATAGCTACAGGCTTTTCTGCAATTCAGAACTGAATTATTTAAAACATTACAGAGCTCTTGGTCAGTTCTCATGACACAAATGATGCCTTATTACTGCATCTGCTTCTTCTGTCTTATTGCATCAAGTCATTTGAAAAATTATTTCATGGTGGAAAAACTGCCCTAATGACAATGAATAGCATTTTGAAAATTATTTCATTGCATGAAGGATTTTACAGAATTTCCATTAACTGGTTTTTAACGTGCCAGTGATTTATGATCTACCGACCAAAGAAAATACCCAGCAAATGAAAATGCCCATGAAGAGCATGAATTTACATAGTGAGCTTAATCAGGAGTCGAATATGCACAGCTACAGCCCTTTTCACAGGTCTAGTGAGCACTGCAGACTTGCCATATAGCTGGCAGCTCTCTAGGGGTTACATAGCTCTCAGTCCCCCACCACTGCCCTGCAACAGCACAGAGCAAAGCCACCCAGCCATTCATGGCACAGACCCTGTGATTTTAACCCAGCAGGGGAACAAAAACCCTTCCACTTTGGAATTTGGCAAATACAGCGGCATCGCTCCTCTCCTTATCGTGAATAGTTAGTGAGAGGAAAAATTACACAGCCCTGAAGTAGAGTTGATGTGATTATGAAACACCAGGAAAGAGCAATTTGACAGAGCAGCAAGGAGAGGTGAGGTAAAAGCTGAAGACATGCCTGTCTGGAGCCCTCCACTACCTGTACCAGGCTGCCAGGATTCCCATAGCTTTAATTTCCTTATTTCTGTACTTTTTATTTGCTTGGTAAACATCTCCGGGTTTTTCACCATCTTTGCCAGTGGGATTTTATCACCTATCAGAAATAAATTACCCAAAACTGTGTCACCAGTCTTGAGGAAGCTTCAGATGTTGAGGAAGAGGCAGTGGGTATGGGGGAGTGGCAGGGAGCAGGTCCCTCTGTGGATGTACCCTGAATATTCACCTTGGGTTTCCAGGCAGTGGCATCCAAGACAGAAATTCCCATAAGCTTTTAGCTGCAGATATTTGACCCAAGCTACGTGAAACAAAATTGATTCTGAAGTTATTCAGCTATTTTTATGTTCTTGTTTTCTAAAATATTAATTCAAACAGGTTTGNCAGGTTGAGTGAAATTAATAAAACTTTCAGCAAAATTGGGCTGAATTTTATGAGCATGAAGCCACATCACAGCCTGGGAAAGAGATGAGGGTAAGCTCCCTGGAATTGCAGAGCGTCATTGGAAATCATGCAAAATTTTGTAGGTTCTGCTGTGCCTTGCTTAGAATTTATCAATTTTCTCAACTTCTTACTTAAATCTAGGGTGGGAACTTGCCTGAATTTAGTAGGAGAGCAACATATCCATGAGCTACTCTTCAGTCCTTCCTAGCTGAATGAGCAGTGCTTTACACTTGAGATCCAACTAATGGAGAGCGCTGTGATTTTAAACAATCCTGTCCCATTTACAGTAACTTCTGATAGTGAGGAATCCGCTATCTTCCACCCTCCAAAGCACAAGTGTTGCCTTTTACTGTACTATACCTACCTAGAGAGCAGCACTGCATTTTGTATGATGACATCAGCTAAACCGTACTGACCACAAGCCCTGTACTCTAAACAGTTCCCCTTCAGCTCAGGTTGAAAGGTGCCCGTTAGGAAAAGGCATCATGCGACTGCTTTGGGGGATGTGGAGAGAGAGCTGAACAGAGGCCTTGTCCCCTCAGAGTTGTGACATGGCATCAAGTGGTCCTCAGGAAGGAAGGAGAGGTGCTGCAATGTTCTTTGCCTCCCTCAATTTATAACCAAGCTCCATGCTGGCTGTCACCACTGACACTTTGAGAGGCATCTTAATGACACTGTGAAAGTGAAGGACGGTCCAGGGAACAACAAGCCAGTCAGCCTCACCTCAGTCTCTAGTAAGGTGATGGAGCAAATCCTTATGGAAATCATCTCAAGGCAAGGTCATGACAAGAAGATGGTTAGAAGTAGTCAGCATGGGTTGATGAAGGGCATAAACTGATACAGAAACAATCCTGTTTAAACCTAAGAAAAGAAAATACTGTGAGGGTGACTGAGCACTCCTGGAAAGGTTGCAGAGTCTCCATCCTCGGAGGTATTTAAATACCCAACAGGATGCAGTCTTGAAAAACCTGCTCTAGTTGACCCTACTTGAGCAGGAGGGCTGGACCAGATGACCTCCAGGGGTGCCTTCCAACCTCAGCTATTCTGTGAATTGCTATAAGGTGGCTTGTTTTGGGATCAAGTCTGGAAGCCTACTGGGATCAAGACTGAAGCCTACTGCTGCCACCACTAAGCTATACCAGATGTAACTTCAGCACCTTCATTACATAGTACAAAACCACTACAGGGCAGCACACGGACTATCTCTTTATTTAAAGGCATGGTCAGTGCTTGAGAAACACCTTTTCCAGAGGTCTTTCTGGAGGAGGACAGGATGCGTATCTGTTACTGAGTTATCTCCAGGTAACTGATGGGTGGATCACAGGAACCCTTTGTATGTCAGCAGTGACAGCACTGGAAGTGTGCCACAGCGGTCACCTCACCTTGTACAGCTTTTATCACCACACAGTTTACAGTCTCAAGACTGCTGATGTCAATAAAACACTCCAAACTTCTTAAAGAGTCCTCTTCAGCTCTGCTAATCAGATTAGGAGGCATGTAATAAAGTATCAGCTCTAAAACAAGCATTGTCTTCTCAAGCACTGATATGCTAAGAAGCTGGAAAACTGGTATTTGAAACGTATTTGGTGGGAGTAAAAGGATGAGGTTGAGCAATTAGACAATATCCCATGGAATTACAGGGAAGAAACTCAGGCATGTGCCATCAGAATCAAACCAAGGACCATGTTAAGGGAAATGGAAACTCTCTTTCTAGGCCTCTCAAATAGCAAAAATAATCAGGACTGCACTGAGAACGCACATAAAACACAACTCCCAGTAAATGTCCTGTGGGTGAGAACTG
Organism: Chloroceryle aenea; assembly: GCA_013399075.1. Lineage (NCBI taxonomy): Eukaryota > Metazoa > Chordata > Aves > Coraciiformes > Cerylidae > Chloroceryle > Chloroceryle aenea. The sequence goes on from VWZY01008945.1 coordinate 119,251, forward strand.
CATCATACTCGCAAGAAAAGGAAAAGCTCAGTACCAGTATATGATGTCACTCTCCTGGGAATGCAAGGGTTTGGTCTGCACAGGCTGAGGGAGCTGGGATTGTTCAGCCTGGAGAAGGCCCCAGGGAGACCCAACAGCCACCTTCCAGTGCCTGCAGGGAGCTACAAAAAGCGTGGAGAGGGCCTGGTTACAAAGGCCTGGAGTGAAAGGATGAGGGGCAAGGGTTTTAAAGTAGAAAGGAGGGGATTTAGATGAGAAAACTGGAGGAAGTTCTTTACCAGGAGAGAGTGGTGGAGCACTGGAACAGGTTGCCCAGGGAGGGGTTGATGCTCCATCCCTGAAGACATTCAAGGTGGGGCTGACAGAGCTCTGAGCAAGCTGCTCTAGTTGAGGATGTCCCTGCTCTCAGCAGGGGGTTGGACTGGATGACCTCTGGAGCTCCCTTCCAGCCCAGACAGTTCTATGTTTCTCTGCACAGCCATCAGTTTGGCAGACTCCTCACACATCAAGCCCTGCTGCACCATCTGCAGAAGAGGAGCTTTTCTTCTGCTTTCAATAGCTACCAGGACCAGTTCTTGCAAAATAAACCCAGGAATCAATACAGGCTCTGAAGTAGCTTTCACCTCTGACTTCATCTTGCTGTGTGTCAGGGGCTCTTAAACTATGGCATAGAAACCATTTCAAAGTGCTGTGCCTTTACTGTGCTGCAGCTGTGGTAGCTGGATAGAATCCCAGTTCATTTAACAGCACAAAGTGAAAAGCTCTAAGTGCTCAGGCAGCTTGGTGAGACAGCATCCCTGCAAGAGATGTCCTAGAGTGAGCAAGACACCCTGCAAATCAGGGCTGGGATAGGTCCCAACTCTATGCTATGCCCAGACAGAGCTTCCCCCTCCTCTGCTCATCCGTACAGCTGCTGCCACTGCTGAATGGGACCTGTTGATGTTGACAAAATCTGGTCAAAGAAAGTTTGGTCAGTGTTATTTTTGACCAGTGATACAAAATGGAGGCTGCAGGGAAAAGTAGCAAATGAATGGTGAGTCTTAATGAACTGCCCCTGAGCAGCCTTCCTCTCGTAAGTCACACATTAATGCCGAGTTTAAAATTTTATTTCTTTAAGTCAGTAGTAGAAAAATGAAATTATGCATTATTAATAAAGTAATGTACAGAGAGGCAAAAGCCTTTCAAGAAGGTGAACGGAGTCTACAGAGGCTCTACTGCAGAAATTGAGATGCTGGTGCTACCCACAGAAGACAGTATTTGTGATCCTTTCTAAAACCTCTCAGAAGCTCTCTGGCTACTGTCAGCTGCAAAGGATTTACTACTGGGATGGCAACTGTGAGAACTGGGGAGAGAATAAAAGTGGGGATAAAGCTGGCTTTGCTGTTTGGGACTAGTTAGTGACTGATTATTCCTCAGCCACAGTGCATGTTGTACACAGACGTGGCTTAGATGAAAGGGAGGTGAAAGGGAGTCCTGTGGGATTCATCAGTCTAAAGAAAATTAGACCTCATAAAAAAAATAACTGCCACAAAGACCACTTAGTTCCACAACAAAGCCACAGAAAGCAGAAAATGAAGCCCCCATCTGTCAGGAAGACTTAGTAGACAGAAAAAGCTCCACAATTTGCTGTGCCAGTGTTACAGACATCCATGAGCTTAACCATGAGCACGTGAGGCCTGATAAATGTGAGGTTAAACATCAAACTGTCTCCATTTGTAGAGACCTCAAGTCCACAAAATCAGTAAAAAACCCCTCCCAAAACACAAATACCAAACCAGGTTTCACAAATCTCTATGGAGATCTCACCACTCCATGGAGTGGAACTCAGAAGACCTGCGCAGCCTAGCCATTAGCTTGTAAATGCCTTCAGCACCTACTTCACTCATTCCCAGCCCAACTGACCCCTCTGAGCCATGGACAGAGCCGTGCTCCTCCGCTCTGCAAAGACCTGAAGGCTCTTCCCAACAAGGGGCTAGTGCTGCTGTAGCAGCCAAGATTCTGATTTAAAAAGCATTGCTTCTGCTCCCATTGATATGGCTTGTTCACATGTCTGTACCCACTTTCACTGCAAAAAGTGATTCCTGAAGCAGATTTCTTCCTATAGCACGGATACCTGGACATATAGATCTTTACTATTATCTATAGGGTAAATCCTGGAAGGATCTATAGTAAGGTTTCTATCCGTAGAACCATAGCCATGGAGGGCTGTGATAGTTACAACAGATGAAAACTGGGAGGACAAGTAGAAGCCTGTGGTTATTGAATCTAAAGCAAATGAAATACTGGAATTTATGCTACTGCACATCAGCTGGGTGCCAGGATAACTCACAGCCTTTTACATATGCTAATACGAGTGCTTAGTTTCTTCAAGCTAATTTAACTTCTTGATTCAGATGGATGAAAAAGATCACAAACAGAACTGCAAGCAGAAGTTTGCAAAGCTGTGGCAATTTAATAATTGCAAGTCAGAAGACAATATCCCACTTTTCTTATTCTGTCAGAGCTGGGGCGAAGAAACATTATTGCAAAAGAAAGAAGATGATTTCTGCAGACTTCCTGGCGTAGGGACAGGATGTTTCAGTGGGGTACACCACGATGAACAAAACCAAGCCTCCTCCCTTACTGCAGTAATAAATAATTACTGAACCAAAACAGATAAGGGCAATTACCAATGATCTTGAGAAAGATTATTTTAATATGGAACAGAGCACTGTTAAAGCAATTAAATTGCCTGTAAAAAACTCTAAAACTCAGCAGGATTTTAGCATCTGCAGGTAGGCAAATCTATCAACACTGCTGTTGTGACTTCAGCCAGGCACAGCTTATACCATGGTCCTAATATGTTCCACGGTGCTGCTTTTTCTGCTGTGTTTTGCTGCTCCTTCTTCCCATGGAGCTGTATGTGCTTTGGCAGTGGGAGGGAGCAATCCCTGCCTACCCACAGTGGTAGTTCATGCAGCCCTTTTCTTTGCTGTTACCAAAGTCCCTTCACATCCTGCCATGTGCATGCAGAGTAAATCTGCCTTAAATTCAGAAATGTTTCCTTTCAAGCAGGAATGGAGGTGAAGAATGGAAGTGTGTGACAGAGGGGGGGGACACGACACACGACGCATGACAAGGGAAGCTTCTCAGCAAATCATGACATGAGAAATATAAAAATAACTTCAAAGTGGCAAACCCAGAATCCAATTCACAACACTTACCCTGGAATCAGCATTCTAAAAAAAAAAGGCATTACATAATCTGAATTCAACCACGTAATAAAAACACAGCTTGTTTTTATGCTAGCAAGGTCTTAACTCATTCAGATCAGAGGCATCTGGTATTGAACTGAATTTCTTTTACTATGTGAGATACATTTCGTTCCATATGAGCTACACAGTGGAAAACATTTGTGGCCATTTTTCAGCTGTGGAAGCTTTTGTTCTTTTTCTTTCAAAATGTTTATTATCTGGGTGGGATAACATGAGAGATAATACCCAGATCTGCATGTAAAATACTCATTCTAGCCAAGTCTTCTTAACACTCAGGGCTCCCTGAACACTGGGACCACAGAGATCGCTTTGTTGTCTCCATTCTCTTTGCACCCCTTTCTGGATGAGGCGTTTTACTGAGGGCTAATTAATACTCATACCTGGGTAAATTGATATGCAAAGGAGCACCAAAGTGTCCAGACATTTCCAAAGAGGTGACAACATAAATTATTTCTTCTCAGGTAGCTTTGCTACTCATGTTCAGCTGATAGGAGACACTAGTTCTGTATGTGATTTCACATTATCCACAGTTTTCTAATTAAATTTCAATAGCTTTAAAAGGCTATTACTGCCTGCAAGATTCACTTCCAAACCCTTGAATTTTCCTCTTCTTAACTGTCTTCTCTTACTCTTTTAGAGTATTACACTAGTAATGATTGGATTAATATTAAGCCATCTCATTATAAATGGGTTGGATGTACTGCTAATATCTTGAATTAATCTGTATTTGGCGTGCACATCTCCACCCTTGTCCTTTTTTTCCAGAAGAAATTTAGAAAGACAGATGCATTAGGTGTCATAAATAAAATGTCTGCAAGGTTAACTTGTGAGATAGGACTGGATACTGTTTATAAGTAGGCAAACCTTGCAGACCATTCCAAGAATCACAAAATTAGACAAAGCTATAGGAATTTTTGTGTCTTGTTTTTTCCCCACTTTCTAGTAACTGTAACAGCTGCTTTAACCCTGAGGGTTTGACTCTGTTTTTGTCAGGTATTGTATGGACAGTAAATGTGCAGATGCTCAGATATTTATTTCCTCTCGAGTTTGCCCAATCTAATGAATTTGCTTTTGAGAAGACCTTAGCCTCCTGGCTTGTCTTGGCTGGGACTCCAGTGACCCTGGTGACACTGTTGGGTATGCTAGCAGTCGGTCACCTGCATCTCTCCCAGAGCCAGACACCTTCCAGACATCCCGTGCGTATGCAGCAGAGCTCAGCCTGAAACAAAACGTGGTTTGTGTTCTGTAAAAGAGTTAGGGCAGCATTGAAAGGAGGGAAAAAAAAGACTTCCTGAATCATCTCCCCCTCTGCAACATGGCTAGCTAAATGCAGCCTCCAGCCTTCTGCTTGGCATGGAGGCATCTGCAGTTGGATCCTGCTTTCTGTGAGAGAGCAGATGGAGGCATCGAAGGGATAAGAAGTGCTCCCATCCAAGGAAGAAACACCTTCTGAGGGGAGGCTGGGGTCAGGATGATTTCCATGACTCACCTTCTGATAATGGTACAAAAGTAGCGTTTGGCGAGTCGTTGTTATCAACTATGTTATTGGGCACACATATCACCAAGACTCCCTAGTCCAGTTAATGCCCTGACCTACTGCAGCAGGTATAGCACTGTCTGAGCAGGGGCACAGGAAAGCAGGGACGTTGCTTTTCCTTAGCTTTGAAGTGAACTATTGCAGACAAGGGAAAAAAAAAAGAGAAGAAGGGAAAAAAAAAAAAAAGATTGATTTTCCTTTTGGCAAATATTTGGCTACAAGAATCTGGCTCATCTGTCATTTGTCTTGCCTTGAGAATTGGCCTTTGCAGAACGAAACAAACACTGCTACACTGTATGGCATTTTGTATTGACATAAAAGCCTCGCTGAGGATAACAGACATTTATAGAGCCATTCATGTGACTTTAAAAATATCCACCTTTGCCTTTGCTTAGCATTGTTTAATCGTTTGCATTTGTTATTTGAAATGTATGCAGAGTAGAATGTGTCACTGATAGCTACGTGCAAACCCTGCTGCCTGTTAGGAAGACTTATCAGTTGTGTGCGTACTAACATCCCGAGGACAAAATTTCACGTGGACAATTCCAGACGATGTTCCCCACCTATCCCTTAGAGAGGGCAGAGAATGGCTGCACCAGCACAAATCCCCAGAAGATTCATATGCATGACAGCACAATCTTGCACTGGACGGAGCAGGCTGGAGATAGAAAACATAAACTGCTCTTCTTGCCTGATTTTGATCAGAGCCTCCTGTTCCCTGGAGGCTGCTGCCAGTTGCCAAAGGTTGGCATAATGCTGGAGCTTCTGTAAAGCTGTCACGCGGGCACGCAACATTCAGGAGCATGGAGGCACCTCACTCATACTGCACTCCCTGAGATATCTTCTGTCACATTTCCTACCACCCACTCACACAACCCATTCACTGCTTTCTGAGCACAAGCATGGTAAAACGAAACGAGGAACTGGCCTTCAACTGCAAGAAGTCTTACCCTGTGGGTACCTTCTGGGCTATAACAAGTTCACAGCCATCTCCTGTGATGCACAGCTAGGATTTGGTCACCACAAAGAGAAAATTTCCTGTATCTGTTGGAATAATTCAGTTCTTGGTCAATCTCCAGCTAAAATCCATTATCCTCCGGGAAGAGTGAATCTGGACCATTAATGTCCACATTCTGATCTTCACCATCCCCTCTTGGGTTTTTTTAGCATCACAAATCAAATACATGGATAATTTAATCGTCCAGCTGACAATGCACAGACAAAAACTCCAGGGACAGACAATTATTTATGCCTGAATGTAGGGCTCAAATTCATATTTATGTAGTTGGGTAAGCATTCTATCAGGGTTATTATCACATCAAGATTTTTCAAGGCAGCTGATCCAAACAGCTCCTGCAGAGGTGCCACTCAACTCCAGCTTTTTTATCTTCTGGGATTCAGGAAGCCTTCGGTAAGTAGATGGTATAGAAAGCATGCACTGTATTTTAACCTGGGCTCCCTGCAGATGAGGGTGACTGTAGCACATCAACCACACCATGAGCACCCTCCTTTCATAACACGGGTCATCCTGCCTGGTCCGGGCACCTGGGACCCCTTTAAAGGCAAAGCAGATAGGTGACCAGATCACCCTGGGCAAATGGCTGCCCACCTCACAAGAGGGTGGGGTGGGAGGCATCAGTCACACTCGTCTGATACACCTCGAGGTTTCCAAGAGAAGACTTTGTATCATGGTGTGAGAACAAGCTCGGGTTTATGGTTAGGTTTTGGTGATATTTACTGTTTGACTTAGTGGTGGTGTCTGCCCTCCATGGGGAGATGAAAATATGATCTAGCAATGGTAGACTGGGAACAATTTTTTGGTTTCAGATAGCCCTTTTCAGGAAAGACAGAACAGTTTCAGTAAAGAAAGATGGACAGTCTTAAAAGAGCTGTATTCTAGACTTTTGGTAGTAGAACGAACACTAAATTTAACATTACTTGACAAGCAGTTTAGGTTTTTCCCTTAAGTCGTGGAGGCAATGAAAGAAAAGTTTGTTTAGAGTGATGTCAAATGAACTCCACTGGTGCTAACGGAGCTAAAAAACTGGACAAGCTTTTGCCACAAAAGCTTTTCCTGAATTCAGAGGTGGAAGTAACATCCTTTAAAGCTAAAAGCATTGAAGTACAAATGCAAGTTAGCAGACTCCTGTGTGCTAGATGGGGTACATTAGGATTTTAGACAAGCTGAAAGAAAAGGCAGTTGGTACCTGTGAAATGGCATTAAGAAGGACTAAGGCACGAAGCTAGAGAAGGCTTGTGGGACAGGGGAGCAGCACAGCTCCACCAGCAATGAGACTGCTGATGGCAATTCATCGCTTACCTGAGCCAGGCTTCAAGCAGCGGTGCTTCCTTTTCTGTGTTGCAATGCTGTGGATGCCAGGGATTCAAGGATTAGGACACGTGACTTTTTCCCAGCGTGAGCCTCAAGCCAGCAGGCTCTTAAATCACTAAGTGTCCAAACAGTTTTCATTGTGCTTTCATCCATTCCCCACTAAGTAAGATCAGCGGGGGAAAAAATCTGCCTCCACATATGAAATGAGAATAGCACGTCGCCTGCTGGGGTCAGAAACTGTTTTCATGAGGTACCTAAATGAGCTGCCAACGGGAGGAGCTGTAACTGGGCCTACAGCATAAACTTTGTCGCAGCTTTCCTAAGATATATGGGGCTCGTGAACTAAAACCTGGCTGTTACAGAAGGAAGCAGTGGGTGTTGTTCAGAAAGCCTACAAAATGCAGGAAAATTAGCCTCATCTCAGGGAAAAAAAAATAAAAAAGCAACAATTCCAGAATATCAAGATGGCCTATGAGGCTTGGAGATGTTAATTCACAGAAGCTATAAAGTGAGTCCAAGAAGATCAGCCAGTACCAGCCTTTCCCAGCCAAATGCACATTGCTTCATAGGCTCAGTAACACATTTTTACCCATATTATTATGTTCATAAAGCCATGTTAACATACCACTCCTTTTTAGCCCAGCTAATGAACCTGGGCAAGGTAGCACATTCCTTCAGGTTCCAGCCCACAGGTTAGATTTGTCTCTGCCTGAGCCTTTTTGCTGTGCAGACATGGCCTGAGATCTCAGAACTGACTCTGAGAGGAAGGCTGGCCAGAGACATCCCAAAGTACCTTCTGACTTGAATTATCCTGTGATATTGTGAAACAATCCATTTTGAAATCTGGCAATGGAAATGCAAAATTACTTCCTACTGGTAAAAAACGTGCCCAGTTTTTGCCTTTTTTTTTTTTTTCTGAAGAGAATACTTCTTTTCACAGGTACAGGGCAAAATAAAGCCTTTTTATTCAGCAGTCAGACTCTAATGCACCCGAAACAAGTTGCCTCCACGGGGAGTTAATGTCATTTCATTTATTTGCTGAAATATTTACTGAAGCAAAGAAATGCTTATAAATGCTTAGCCAATGGAAGCGAGTATGGTTTTTACCCTTACTTTCAAAATGACTTGAAGAAAAAGATCTAGTCATAGATCAAATCAGCCAGTGCCTAGAGAGAAGCCACATAACGACAAAATGCTAAAGGATTTTAACTGCCAGAAGTAATTTCTGGTCCCAATTAACTTTTTTCCCGTCCTTCTTTTTCAGATTTAGTCCATATACTGGTATATTTATAATGAGACTTGTCATTAGTAATTTTCTAGGACATTCTTCAATTAAACTAAATATAGCCATAAAATCCTCTGTTAGAGAAGATAATAGAGTGCTGCAGCAATAGTCTGCCAGCTGGGAACAAGAGCTGTTGACTCCCAAAGAGAGTCAGAGGGGCTGGGAGTGCTGTTATTGATGAACTGCTAAACCCTTCAACAACAGTAATACACATGGAGACCAAATTAAGAGTGGGGCTAGAGCAATATGAAAGTTCACGGTGTAACACCTGCACAAACTTCTAGAGGCCAGCATAGCTCAGATGTGGTTTTAGAAAACACGCAGGGTTTAACTGGAACAAAACCAGATCACAGCTCATAGCCCATAATGGAGATGAACAAATTGTTTCATTGCTTCTAGAACATCTTTGTGTATGCTGGTAAATTCCTGAACTGAGTTAAACGTCTGATTTAGATAATAGGAGATGCTAATTGTTTGCCTGTGGGAAAGGGTGAGCATGACTGATAAGACACAACTTTATCTCTCAAGAAAAGCCCAGACGTGGTGGTGGAGAGGGAGTGGGTTAACTCCCAGCACTCAGGCTGCTGTTATGGCCTCACATCTACACTGCCAATGTTTTCTGTCGTGGCGTTATAATTATACTGATGTCATTAAATGTAATGATATAGTAAGGAAGCACAATAGACTGAACACAATCTGTTCACAGTCACAAGCCTGAACACAGTGTGAAGGTGACAAAAAGAGACAGAAAAAAAAAAAAAGAAGAGAAAGAAATAAAAAGGAAACAGAAAAAAAGGATAAAGAAAAAATCGAAAGGGAAGAGGAAGGGGAAAGGAATATTTCAGAAGAATGGCAATGGCCACATATGGGTTTACAAAGTTATATGTCTTCTGAGTATGCAAGGATCTAGATAGCTCTGGTTCAGGAGAGGCACGGGTCAGCTCTCTCAGCTGGGTGCACAGAGAGGTGTACGGCCTCCCTTGTACCAGACTCTATTCCAGCCATGCTAAGACACTGTAATTACATCAGTATAATGATGGCATCTTCCAGGGAGTTATAAAGGATCTGTGTGTATGGGTGCAAGAGCTGAGAAAGAACTATTTAGTGCCCAGCATAAAAAAAGTGCTGATAAAGCTGTAATTGTGCCAACTTTTTTCTTTTTAAACTCAGATTGTTTCATTTATCTGGGCTAACAAACAGTTAAATTTGCATATAAACAGGAAAAACCAGGAGCAGGAGCTGTCTACAGAAACAGGGAGGAGAAGGTTGTGAGCATTGTACCTGTTTGTAAACTGGATGAGTCACCAGCACAGCAGTTTGTATGCTGATAGCTAAAAGCAAGCCCTTAGTCCACCCACAGTAAATGCACTTGCTGTTAAAGCAGATGCCACTTGCTGCAAGGTGGCCTTTCATTTGGGGAAGGATGGAATTCAACTGTGGCTATTCCTTTTTTGTTTAGAACAGGAGATGAAGGGAGAGTTGGGGATGCAATTAGTGATTTATTTGCTAGCACTTCACCGTTTGCTGCTATAAACACATTCTAAAATGGGACTGCAAGTTTAACCAGCTCAAACACCTATCTGAAGAACGTGGATGTAATCACACTTGATTTGTAAGCCCATTTGGCCAGCACTTGCATTGATGTTGTGTCCCAGTATGACTATGGACATAGCTACACAGTTTAATCCAAGCACCTGGGCAGAAATTACCTCAGTCCTATAGATGTCACCACATTAGTCTGGGACTGTGTCCAGACAAGATGCAAGAGTGTTCTCAAAAGACCACATTTCTAAACTGCTTTCAGACTGCAGAGAGCTCAGGCAATCTGTGGTGACTTTGTTTCTAACAAGGCCAATGTGCAAGGATGAAATATGTCCCCATGCTAGGGCAGAATGAGAATGAGGGGATGGAAGAATTGGATGACCATGGACTGCCATGATGTGCTATTGCAGAACTCCAAAGCCTGAAGCACTCTGGTAATTTCCTTCAGGTAATCTTAACTTCCCTCCGTCTACCCAGCTGGGGAGATCTCCCCACACTGTTCCCCTGAAAGGAGACTTCCAAGGAGAGCTGTAATGGCCTGCATGGACACCTTTGCCACAACCACTGTGAATGGAAAAGGAAACTCTCCAGGTCTCAGAGGCAGCATCACCTGTATTTGGTTTAGAAGTGTATTGCCTGTGTGATTATGACTTCAAAAGCTGCTGCCAAAATGCCCTGTGTGACGACTCATACCCTCCTGGTGCACCCTGCTGTGTTAATGGTGCAGCAAAAGGCAGTAAAAATGCTTTGCCTGGGTTGCATCCAAGGTTTGGCAGCCATGGGAACAGATGGGAGGGAGGGATGAACACGGGTGGGAGCATTTGCAGTTTGCAAGGCTGCTGTGTCAAGTGTATCTCTGAACAGAGTGCCAGGTGCCCTAGGGTTAGGGCCTAGAGCCCTAACCCCACTCCACAGAGAGAGATGAGTGCTTCGCTTTGCACCCCCAGGTAACCCAGAATGGGCAGCCCACTGCCCTCTCACATCTCACTGCAGTACAGCTCTGAGGATGGAAGAGGCAGGTCTGGCTAGAACAGATGCTCATGCCCAATTTCATACTGTAGACGACAGTGCAACAAAGCCAGTAGGAAGCTGATGGAGGATGTAGTTCTATAGAATCACATAATCATTGTGGTTGGAAAAGACCTCCAAGATCACCAAGTCCAACTGTCTCTTAAACATACTTTAATGCCTGAACTGACTGGTGCTTTTCTACTCAAAAGAGTATCTCTTGAAGCAAAAAGAATGGTGTAAATGGAACACAAGGCCTCAAAGCAGCTAGAAGCCCATTAGGGACAATAGTCCCACACAAATTGCTCTTCCCAGGCTTTGGACAAGATGTGACTCCTGCAGACAGATAAGCTGGAGAGTTTTTTACACAATATACGCACCAGACTTAAATTGTTTACTCAGAAAAAACCAACACCCAATCAGTTACTGTACAGTAGGGTTCAATAAGCTCAGCTCTATGTCTCTTCATTTATTTGAATTCTGAGAAATCATACATAGACACTTTCCAGTCCTGACTTTAATGAGTCTTTGGAACATTTTAGATAGAAATTGAAGTGAAACCATCCTCAATTTTAATGTCATCGTTAAAAACTATCAATGCTAATTTACAAATGCACTGAGTAGCTACCATGAGAGATGTCTACTATTTACAAAACATTTTCATAGTTCTCTGATAGTTCAAGATTCTGAAATCACTCTGAAAATCTTTGGGAAATAAAGGTTAATCCATCCTCTTGGTAGGTGCTATTAGCTGGTTGCCTTAGCTACTCCTCAGATGAATCCTTACATTAAGATTAAGCCAACACATCTGTGTCAGGTTGTTGGTTAAAAATGAGATTGAGAGGCCTGCACATAGAAGGTTTAAGCAATATAAAAAATATCTGATCATTGTACTTATTCTGCTGAAGTCAGTGGAAGCTTTATCATGCTGTTTAATATGTTCAGAGGTATGAAGATTTTACTCTCTAGCTTTATTTACATTCAGGGATATCAGATTTTTTTTTTTTTCATTATCTAGTAGAAGTTGGTATTTAAATTCAAGACATATTGAGGTTCTGCAGCTTGAAGAGGTTCAGCAATGCCAATTCACTCTGTCCAAAGCAATTTGAGGCTTAGCTTGGAGAGCTTGTTTTAAAGGTGATGTTAAGAGAATTGAGATTGGTCCTTCTCATTCAATCTAACATTGAAACGACCCAGGTACAGAAGGTTCAACCCATTTGTGCACATGTAAGTCTTCAATGTCCTTGAAATGCCCTCTGGCATCCTGCCTGGCCACCAGCTGTCACACCAGAACAGTACAGGTCTCCTGCAGGTCCCATCACCTCTGCCACGCTGATGTCTCAGACACCCTACAGCACCACAAATGCACTAGGGGCTTGGGATGACACCTTTAATATTTCTCATTGGTGCCACAAGGGGCAGCTCAAATATTATTAGCTAAGTCAGATAGATCACGTGCATTAACCAAGCCCAACAGAAGGCACTGCTGACCTGCATAAGGTGAACATCTGGAGCAGCTCTTACGTGCAGAAGTAAAAGCAAATGCTGAAAACATTTCAGGGTGGTCCCTGCTCACTAAGGGAGCTATAAAGGCTACAAAATACTTTCACTTGATTTATTTATTTATTTAGGCACCTAACAAGTCTGTAATAACAAAGCAGTTCATTGTGTTGAGCATCAGAGTTTGAGCACTTTATGAGGATCAAATACATTGGAATGTTTGCAGTCAATTACTTTAAAATACCTTCTAAAGCAAGCGCGCTCAGAACGACCATCCACCTGCCCCTGCCCACACTCACACTCAGTACACACACCCCCCTTCGCTCACCCACGCTGGGAATCTACTCTGCTGACATTCAGATTCCAGTTCTAGCAGATACTTGTGGCTATGCCTCGTCACAGGAGTGTGAGCAACTCTGCCCAGCTCAGTGGCAGCACCATGGTCTCAGTTTTGACATGCATAAGACATAGCTCTTCAAATTAGAGGACAAGTGTGAGCTGAGGATATCTCTGCTGACTCACACCATGTGAAATCTGTGGGTTCTTGACCACACTGCTTGCAGTGCCTCCACTCTTCTCTCAGCTGTCTTTGGCTGCACAGAAGGACCTGCCTGTAACTGAGACTGTACTGGGTATGAGACTCCCTGTTTCTGCTGGCACTGCGATAAAAGGTGCACCTCTCATAGGTGTATTATTTACATTAGATTTGATCTGGGCTTTGGTGTTACTTCAACAACCACTATTTAGGAACTATATATAATATATATATCTGCAAATATATACGTAATGCAATTTAGATAGAGCAGCAGGAAAGTGTTAGGGCTTCAGCTGACACTGCTCAGTTAGGTATACTCATCAATATTTGCCACAGTAAATGAGTTTGTATTAAAACACTGAATATACTTCTTGAATTATATGTTAAGAAAAACCCACATTTATTTGAAGTGATGCAAGAATTACACATCACTTTAGTCTAAATGGGGACAGAACTCTCAATGATTCTGAATAGCAGAACTCTTCAGTCAGATCGTGACTTTTCCCAAAGTCACTTCTCAGAGCGTAACGGTATTTCAAGTACTATTCAATCTACTTATGTTTCACAGTTATAAATGGTCTCTGAACATTTTTTGTCTTATTGCATAACATTTTCAGCTTGCATTTCTCCTTGACAGACTGACCTTAAAGCAACAGGACCAGATACTAATTTTTTTTTTTTATATATTATGGCTAGCTTAGCAGTGAAGTGTGCTTGCTTCTTAAACTCTGTCACTGACAATTACTGGAAAACAATATCAGGAAAACGTTGACTGGTCCAAAGTTCCTTTTCAAAACTACTGTTTGCAGTCAAGAGGTAATTAACTTGCTATATTGATTCCGAGTTCCTGGAGAGCTGGGGGGATCAGAATAAGCTCTCGGCAAGGCTGTTAATGCAAATTTCTTATTTACCAACACTGCTTGCTAGGAAGTACCACATACTACCAGTGAAATGAAAAATGTTTGGCTTATAAATTTGAAATGTTTTCATTTAGAGTTGGCTTTAATGCCTCCTTATTTCTCAGTATCTTTATTAGCATGCAAATAAGAAAGCAGTCTTGTAGAAGCAGTGACTATGATTGATGCCACCTCAGCACATTTTCTGGGAGAAACAATGAAATTATTATCATGAAAACAAACCACTTGTGGAAATGGGGAAGGGAAGCCAACAGAAAGCGGATATATTGTGTTTCAGGTTGAAATGTCTGTAATGATAAAGAAGAGTATAGAAGTTTCTCAGGAAGATCTCACAGACTTAGTAGCTATTACCATATTCTGTAGATCTACCTCTGTGAGATAGTCCCACTCACGGGCTTGCAGGGAGGTGTGCTCATAAATAGCTTGCTAAGATCCGTGATGATGCTTGCACCTTGTGTGGAGTGGACTCCATGGAACGGTAGGGCTCGCTGGTTCCCAACACATGCTGGAAGTTTCTGTGGCAGCTTTGGTTTCTTTTAATAAATCTTTTTTGCTGCCTGAGTAGGTCGAGGCCTGTCCAAAACCAGACATCCAAGTTGACCTTTTCCCAGTGACTGGGGGGTTCGTGCCGTCGTTACCGATGGCGAGTTTCTAGAAAACAGTTTTGGTAAATGCCTGACTAGATATTTAGGAAAGGCAAGGCCAGTAAGACCCTTATCTTACAAAAACATAGAGGACACATTTAAATGTACTCACTGCAATTAATTTAACTCATTTTGGTGAGAGTATTTTCTTTCATATTAGACTTGAGGACTTTATACAGCAAAGGCAAATTGATGTAACCTGTATTTGATAACAGACACCAAATGAAGCATTTTCTCCACTTCTCTAAACCCTTTTGATCCATGCAACTACTTGATAGAAACAAAAAGCCTTGAGAATTATGTATATATAGTGTGTGTGAGCACTAGACTGAAACAAGACCTAACACTTTGAGGGACAGAATATCTCCCATATGTGGGATAATTGTTGAAGAGCTCTTTTGAGAAAGCTGCCACTGAAACCAATATTCCTTCTTGATATTAAGAGTCTTATTGCTGACCTGGGATCTTGCAGATGGCTTACTGCATATTTGAGTGTCTCCATTTAATTAAGCCCTGCACAATGTTGGTACAACCAAGATGGAGTCTCAGGGCCCAAGATCTTCACTCAGAGCACATTAACGTCAATGCAAAGACTCCCATCAAATATAATGGCTTTAGGTCAGGCTATAAATGAGTTGACAATCTTGGAAAAACCTTCCTGAACTTGTCAGAAAATTTCAAAGGCATGCGACAGACATATTTTGGCTTTTCACAACACAAAAGTGGCTTTACAGTGAAAAAAAATCCATCATTCTGCTTATAATACATGTCTCAAGAAATTCCAATTTCCTTTCTTTTTAAGAACTACTGAAACAAGTGAAATATGGAAGAGAAGCATATCTACAAGGAATAAAAAAACGCTGCAAACTGTTGTGTGTCATAACAGAACGCAGCACGGCCACATCACCTAGAAAAGCCTTTCACTAAAATACCATGTAAAAAAATGGCAAAGGAAATGAAGTAAATGAAAAAATGAACTCAGCTTCTCACATTCACATTCACATTTCTGCTTCCCTCTTTTATCCTTTTTCCCTGTGTGAGGCATCCAAGACTTTATCATCTGCTTTGTTTTCCCAGCTCTCTGTTTTTCCTTTCCTTGGTATTTGAGAAACTACTTGACTGACATGGCCTGACTTACTGGAGAGGGAGGGAGGATCACCTCACCCCTGAGAGCAACCAGACCTGCACAGCCCTACCCTCAGAAAGAGCAGTCATCAGGAAAGGAGTGAAAAGAGCAGGTCACAGGGGTCACAGAGGCAACATCAGATGGGAGATGCTTTCCACAGGGAACCCTGGGGGTGGTGACGTATGAGTTTGCTGTGGCCCAGCAAGGCACAGAAAGCTGGGGGCAGGGAGCAGGACTGGAGGAAACGACCTGGCCTGCAGGTTGGAGTAGGCAAAGGAGGTCACTTAGTCACAAAGTTCTTTTTTTTCATCCACTTCAATATGAGTTTTTCCTTTTTTTTAGAGGTTTTTTTTTACATGGTCTCAGACCTTTATTTAGTTTAGGGTTTGATAATTTCTTATGTGATTTTTTTTTCTAAAGTCATACAGAAAAAATGAAAAACTGATTGCATGTTTTTGCCAAGAATAACCAAGAAAAGCAAGATGTTACATTTGTTCTTTTTTTCCTTTCCCTTAATCTTTTATCTTTTGTAAGTGTAGAAAAAAAAAAGGGGGACAGGGCAAAAAGAAAAAAAAGATTGAAACCCAGACTGGAAAAAAATTGTCACTTGTGTAGGAAAATGAAAAATGGTCAGAAAGTTTCATCAAATGACATTGAACACACCAGTTAAAATGCAGTTATCATTTGTCATGAACTCTAGTTTGGGAGCATCTTTTTGATTTAGGAAATGCAAAGTTAATCACTGAAATAATATGCAAGCTTCTAAGCTCTGCAGCAGGAAAGCGAGGAAAAATTTATAATTCAGCCCATCAGTTTGTTGACTGTTACTTACTCAGTTATATTTTATTTATTAATTTATATTTACTCCAACTCCTAGTGGCTTTTAATGAGTCTCAGGGAATTCTCTGGTGATAAGAGACTTAAGGTGACGAGCTAGAAGAAAACTACATACAGGGTCTGGTGGCACTGCAGTTATTGCTCCCAGTTATCACACTGGACTGGTTCGACAGTGTGTGGAAAATTGCTCAATGTGCTGAACTGACTGGTACAAACTGCTGTTCCTCTGCAAAGATAACACTGATTTACAGGGTTAAGTAACAAGGCTTATCCTGCTGACACCAACCATCTCAGGGATGGCAAGCAGACAGAAAGCATCAATCATGAGGATGACAAGGTGAAGCCGTTCGTTGCTCTTGTGTACACCAAGCCAGAGGTATTTTTCCAGGTCCTGACTGGAGCAAACACTGAGTTCTAATTCTTGGTTTCTCATCTTTTGTTTTAAGTGAGGTTTGTGACAAAATAAAGAAATGCCACCATAGTTATTATTTAGCCATTCTGATGACATACAGCATTAAGTTGATAAGAAGGTCTGGTGGATGTAACCACTGTCCCTATAGAGTTCTCTCTCACCACTGCAGAAGAGGAACATATAAATGTGTCCATTTTACCAAGAGGGGAAGGGGCACTTGGAGAGAGAAAATTGTTTATCGAGCTGTTCAGCAGACAACCCCTGCACGAGGAATTAGAGCTCCTATTTCTTAAGGTGAATTTGATTTCCTATCCACAAGGTATTTTATTCTCCATTTCAGTATATTCCTCCATCAAACATCCAGTGTAGAGAAAAGTCTGTATTTAGTCAGAAAAACAAATTTAGGGCAAACACTGTTAAGAGGGATCCTGCTTGTTCTATCACTGGATACCTGGAATGCAGAAGGCTTGCGAGGAGGCATTGCCTTCCCTTGGTACATCCAAATGCTAATGGTGTTCATTAAACACAGGCACTGAGAGCCCAGTGAAATGAGCGGAAAAGGCAACCCTCAATTTTCATAAGCTTTGCATTCAGATCTGAGAGAGATGGGTTGGGCAAAATCTCCTTTCTCTTCTGACTGATCCACAGAGCTAGCCAAGGGGAACCGCTAATGTAGAGAAATCCTATCAAGTGAATCGTGAGGAAGCAGGATAAGTAGTGATGCCTAAAAGGTTTCCTTTACAAATATGGACTTCATTTCACTGGTGAAACTCGCCACTTGCCTACAGACCAAGATGATTTTTGTTTTGC
This sequence comes from Chloroceryle aenea, assembly GCA_013399075.1. Classification (NCBI taxonomy): domain Eukaryota; kingdom Metazoa; phylum Chordata; class Aves; order Coraciiformes; family Cerylidae; genus Chloroceryle; species Chloroceryle aenea. The sequence goes on from VWZY01008945.1 coordinate 136,990, forward strand.
TAAGGGAAGAAGTAGTAAAAAGCAGGTATGGCTTCTCGTAAATCAGACCCGAAGTTCAGGTATCTGACCTGATGAACTTTGCTTCAGGGATTTGAAGCTGGCCAGTTCTTGCTGTTCAGGTTAAAAGCTACTGTCTAAGCCGTGTCCTGTTGTGTTGGTTATTTTGCTGCAAGGTAAATGATTCGATATGAAGCAAATCTGCAAAAGGCTCCTTACCTCAGCATGGAGCAAACTATGGCTTTGGCATTTTACTATTCATAGCTCCTGACCACATCAGGAAAAGTGAAGAACAGAAGAAAAACTGAGATGCTAGATCAGGTTCCTTTGGCATAAGACATCAAGTGCAGATTCCCAGAGGAACATTTATCACTCAGGTTTGCCAAAACTGTTTCTGTTTCACAAGAAACTGGGATATTTTTTTCTCATTTTGAGGGTTAACAGGTGTTTATCTATCAGAAGTACTCTAAATCTGGTTGCTGATGAAAGACTTTGAAATTAAGTCAAGCAGCCACCCTAGCTGTAGCTCTATGTTGACATTGTAAGAGGCTGTAGGTATTTAGGAACTGAAGAAAAAAAGGGATGCACTTGCTACCCTGCAAAAGGTGACATGTAAATCGTTTCAAATACCAGGCTTGGCATGCTACAGATAGGTTAGATGGCATTATCATGCTAGTGCTATCATGCTAAATAACAATTAAATACTTGCATTTCCCATGGTTCTCTCATCCTTTAGTACTCTACCAACCCTTTTCAGCCTTTCAATAACAATTTAACGCTCTCATGCCAAGCTGTGGAAAATTATCTTGCAGCTGCAGCATCTGCTCCCAAGCTAAATCTGCAGTTAGTTGTGTTGCTGGGATTAAAGCCATGCCTTTGTACATCGCTTTGTTAGGCAGCTAAAGGAGTGTGGGATCTCGTTTCCTCACCAGTTCTCAAATGAGAGGTGTTTGGTTAGTATGAAAATGTATTTACATTGTTTTAATGAAAGAAACAACAAACCCACAGTGACATTGCTGGTTTGTCCTCCTAGAGGAATCCTATCCTTTGCAGCATGGAGGGGAATGGAAACATGCAGTCATGTGGGGAGAGAGAAACTTTGGGAAAAGAAGAGCAATGTCATCTTTTTGCTGTTGGTTACACTGTATTACATGCAATATTCTGCTCTTCACTTACATGGATGTAAGCATTTTGCTACAGGTGCTTTTCAGTTAGAAAGAGCCCAGAAAACAATTCTCTGTGCCACTCTCTATATTGTTTTAAGCCTGGAATATGATTTTTTTCCAAAGCAACTAATAAAGTTTGGTGTCCCCCCACTAATACCTTGAAAGAATGTATTTTTCCCAGACTAAAAAGTTAGACTGCTTTAGTTAGTGTCTTAGTTTGGCAGAGTTCCTAATGACTGATTTTTTTCAAAACAAGGAAATGAATCCGAGTAGCCTGCACATGCTGCTCCCACCAAGCAAAAGGGATACGTGTGCTGTGCAGAACATCGACTTAGCCTTGGACAAGAAGTCACATACTGACAAAATGCTGAGATGGGGCTTCCAGGTGATGAGATTACAGGTCTTTTGTGTCCATGCTGTGCATTCAACACTGCTTTCATCTTCAGATACTGTCTTTAATAATTCATTGCTTCTGTTGCTTCTAATCACAGAGATCTCTTCCTGAAAAAAAAACCCTACCCTGGTATTTTTTAGTGATAATTTCTTAAAATCTTAGCATTTGGGGCCTCCTAAATGAAAACTGTTCTGTGTTAGGGAGATGATTATTTAGGAATTCACTGACTATTCCTACCCTAACCAATAGTTGTCCTAGCCAAGAACAAACGTAGCAGTCAAAGCCTGAATCTGCAAAATCTATACAAAGGGTGATGCATCTTAGCAGGAAAGAACTGAGAATATTGTTTTGCTTTTATGTCATAGTAGATTTGGATTTTGTGAGAGGTAGGATGGCCTTTAAAATAACAGCAGAGTTCTTGTCATAATTTGATTGATTTTATTCTTCTGATCTTTCTTAAATAAGCATAAAAAAAGATTAAAAAGTACCCTTCACAGCATGCCTTCTCTTAAATTCATACACAGCCCCTCACAGAAGCCCTGATCTTTCAAAAGAACTCCATGTGTAGATAATCTTGTAATAAATGATGTCCCATTATGATGTTATTTTCTGTATCTGTAGTCATTAGTAAAAACACTGCTGTAAATACGTAGAGCAAATTAAAGCTCATTTAGGATCATCCATCTTTTCCTCTCCTCCTACAAATGCTGTTTGTCCAAGCCTGAATGCTTCAGTAAGTTAATATTAATTGAGGGGGTGTGTGTGAAAAAAAATCCTTACATACTTTTAAAAAGTTATCCTCATGAAAGGTGAGCAGCCAGTGAACTGAAATCAACATTTCTGGGAACCCTGACATTTGAGGACAAAAATCTATGCCTGGCTTTTCTTTCATCAGTCCAGAAGACTGTTTACACCTTTTTATTGTTCAAAGGCTTGCAAATTTTGCAGGCTATAATTCCAGAATTTGGATCACCTTGAGTTGCAACAGAATTCTTATTACTGGCTGGTTTTCTTTATTCAGGACTATTATTACAGTACTTTTTATGTTATGAAGAAAAAAAATACTAAAAGACACTCCTAAAGAAAGCTGATTAAAGCAGCTTTTTTAATAGAATATTTAAAAATATTCTTTACTTATGCACTTACAAGCTCACGTAACTTCCAATACACTAATTTCATTTACCTGATAGTATTGTTCCTATTTTATGATCACATACTGAAAGTGTATTATTATATTTCATTATCTTAAGACTATTACATTTATCTTTGCTGTTCTACATTATTACCATGAATACACTGCACCTACAGCCTATGATTTGTTCTTTTTTATCTCTCATCATATTAAAAAGGCAATATAGAAATTAATATGAAAAGTAACTTGCTGCTGCTAACATATCTGGATATTTTCAACAGATATGTTTTTTGAGTAATTGCTAAATGAGGAAATTGGGTAGAGATAGATGTCAGGTTGTTATGTTTTAATTGCCTCTCTCTTATTGCTATCCCAAAGATATTCCCATAGGAACGAGAAGAAGATTCTGTTTATATGAGCTCTTGACAATGAAAGGCAGATACAGGAGAGCTGGCTACAGAGATGAATGTCATCTTGGCATTGGATAGACAGACACTGATTATTCTGCAAAAGCCAGCTCTTTGACAGACTCTGGCTGTCTCCATTATTTTCAGCCTGATCATACATCTGTAGGGGAGTTCTGTGGTGTTCAGTGCATGCAGGCTCAGGCATTAGCCTCTAAGATTTACTAAGTTGACTGCATCAGTTTTTCAAGAATGCTTCCTGGTGACAAAGTTCACTTGTTCTCAGAAAGCCCATGAAGTTACAGAAGGTATTTTGAATCTCTGAGTCTTCTTTCAAAAGTTGTTGGCACTAACATGTCAGTACTAACTTACATTTAGAGCAGACAGGGTGGATGAGGACCCTCAATAATCAGAAGACATTTCCAGTAGAGCTGCATTTCACTCTGTAGTCTATTCAGCTGACTTTTCAACAGGAGTTGTTGAGAACAACTGGGGCATCTACAGGTACTGCAGCCCCGTGCAGGTGCCGTTTGCGTTCAGCAGCGGGGGACGGTTGCTGTCTTTGTCCTGGACTTGGAGCATGGTGGAGCTACTGGACAGGTGAGGTACATAACACCACAGCAAAGAGAGACTGGAGGCAGATGACAAAGTGAAATATATTCCTTGTCCTCCTTTTTTTTGCTACTGGCTATACGTTTTCCTTGACAACTGCATATCCTACTGCTTATTCTGTTGTGTGGTCAACCCTCTCCCATTTTTACTGAAATCATCCTCCCCTCACAATTGCCCTAAGCAGTAAGTTTTGAAACGACTCAGAGAGACATCAGAATCATTTTATTTTTAAAACTGCTGCTTCTCTGTGGCTTAGAGTTTTCAAGACAGTGTGCTTGGGGGAGGTCGGCTGAGCTGCACACTTCCATTTTTCTCTCCTCCAGTATTGCCAGAAGAATGATCTTGCTTCTCAAATTCATGATTTTTAAGACACCCACGCAGCTGGTATAAGTTGAAACCACGTTACTGGTGGCCAGCTCAACTTGTGCCTGGGGAAAACATGCTCCTTTATTCATGAATCAGCAAACTTTCCAGCTACTCTGTAAAGGAACTTTTTCTAGTGTAAAGCAGCAATGCTTTGTCTGGTCTGTATGTATGTGGGAACAGTAGTTTCTAAAAAGCCTAAAGCACCTATAACCCTGTTCATCTGATACTGAAGTGTAAAGACAGAAGGAATCATTCCAGCATATGTAGCAAATTCAGTTAAGGGATTTATGGCAATAGTCAGAGCAATTAATGACAGCTAGGATTTTTCCTTTAATTTAGAATTGATACAGATACTTGCAATGTTGAAGGTGCCAAGAGCAGTGCAATGCGAACAAGACTTGTATTTCACTTTCATTACTTAAGTTGTCTGGTAGGACCATTTGGTCACTTGGGGCAATTCTAATGACACATGAATGTATTAGGAAGAAAAGCTGCATTAAGGCTATGGAAGGATAAAGCTTGACAAGAACTTTAGTACTGGACATGGCTGCTTGTTAACCTCCTGTATGGTCACAGCACCCTGACAAAATATTTCTGGTCTTCAAACAATGGTAGGAAGCCCTGGCTGGCTGTGGAGCCCACTGAGCAAGTCCTGCATGGGAGAGCTCCTTCCGCAAAGGGTCTGAATTTAAGCTGATGGAGGATCTGTCCTACTATCATCTTCAGTTGCAAGATTGCTGAGGCACACGGAAAGGAGATACCAAATTTCTGTTCACCTAGGAATTGATTTCAGGGCAGCCAAATTCCCAAAGAGGTGTTATCTGTAAAGGCTTGGGCCAAAGCAGGTGACCACAGATCACACAGAAATGTGCAGCAGAGGCCAGGACTGAGTGAAATCTGCTGGGTCCCAGTATTATGCACTAAATGTAATGTCACAGTCATTTAGCCATTCTTGTGTGGTTTAGCTTTGCTCCCCTAGAATGAACTGATTTTCCCCCTTTATTTTTCCCTTCTCAGATATTTGTATCATGATCTCCCCTTCACATTGTTTTCCCATTTACAGTAAATGCAAATCTGCCAGATTCATCTCACAGATCACACTAAGATGTCACTGCTTCCTTTCTCCTGCATCCAGGGGCACCTTTCTACACCATGCCACTGTGTAGCCTTAGGCTCTGCTTCCACCAGCTATCAACTAGCCCCAACTGGGAAAGCACAGCACTTAGCCAAGGCACTTGCCCATTAAATCAATAAACCTTTTTTAATGGGTCCTTCAGTTGCCCTGCTCATGATGAATGAACCATCAGCCAGGCAGATTTGTCTGACATGCTAAAATCCCTGCAGAAAGGATACTGTCTCCCAGGTGCAGCAAGCTCCTCACAACTCTCCCACACTGTGGTGGAAGGTGCTGTCCATCCTCAAGCCAAGCTCACTTGACCTTCAGCCGTCAGCCAGCACCTAAGATGAGGCTGCTTTCAGCTTCTGTTACAATAAACTGAGATGAAAATGCCTTGTGCTGAGCTTTCAAATTGGTGGCTGCCCACAGAGAGATCTGCAGCTGCTGGGCCCCTGGGTGCTGGTGCTTGCTGCTTTCCATGGTTGCCCAGGGAGCTGACATACCAATTCTTCTTTTAAAAGATGCTGTTTCAAGGTAGGAGGCAAATATAAAACAACTGCTAAAGCTCCCCCCACCTGGACTTATCAATCACATCTAGTTATTTAGTCTGCTCTCTTGTCCATCACTCTTTAACCGACTACATAAAGATGTGTTTTGTCAGTTTAAAAAGTAGCCAGATGTGTAAATATGTTATCCAGTGGTACACCTGACTGACTTGATAAGTACACATCGAGCTTTCAAAATACCCAGGTGGTGTGGGAGGATGTTACAGAAAAAAAAAAGTAGTTTCTAACAAGCACACTGGCATTTATTTCATATATCTGGTATTTTGAGCTGTTTGTGGCCACCAGAAGAGTTCTTTGTACAAATGTTTTGCAAACAGACTGTGAAGATGCTCTCGTTGTCCTGCTCCTCTGAAGCAGACACTCCCACCACAGTACGCTCAGCTCCCTGTTCCCCTCCTACCTCCATTTTCAGTTCTTCCTCATTTATAGATAGCCTTGGTAAGTCCACAATGCTTTTTCAGGATACTAGATTCTTTAACTGGTTTTGCATGTTGTCATGGAATTCTACAACTTTGTGATACCGGGCCAGTTTCCAAAAGCCACATTCCCAGGGGACAGTTGTTAGTGCTGTGCACTGCTCACTATTTGGGTCAAAGATGCTCGACTGTTATAATCCTGTTTCTACAAAGTACAGCTTTCACACTTCTTACTTAAATGAGCATTCATTCCTTTGCTGGGCTGATGGCTTTAATACCTTCTCTCTCTGCACAACAGCTTTAGGGAGATGCCATAAATGAAAAGCAGGTACAACATATCAAAATACAATGAGTTCTTTTAAAACTAAATAGAGGACTCCATAAAAATTACTGAAGTACTGAATTCAATATATATGCTCCAGTGCTTCAACATGTCCTTCCAGAATTAGGGTCATTTTTTGCAACAACTGTTTGGCAGGATGTTTTACAGATATTTAAAACCACTCTTTGTATCCTCGGTTACAAACGTTTAGTAGTTCCTGTCAGGTATACATTTAGCACTTCTTTTAGGATAGAAAAAGGACAACTCCTGGCACTCAGGCCAAGCACAGCCTGCACACATTTCATACTGCCTTCCTACCTTCAAGCAGATCCACACTCCTGCTCCATTTGGTGTCATCTGCAAACTTGCTGAGGGTGCACTCAATCCCTTCTTCCAGATCAGCAATAAAGGTATTAAACAAGAGGGGCCCCAAAACTGAGCCCTGGGGAACACCACCAGGGACCAGTCACCATTCACCACAACGCCCTGGGCTTGGCCATCCAGCCAGTTTGTAACCCAGCAAAGAGCCCACCTGTCCAAGCCGTGAGCTGCCAACTCCTCCAGCAGAATGCTGTGGGAGAAAGTGTCTGAAGTCCAGAGAGAAAACATCCACAGCCTTTCCCCCATCCAGTAGCTGAGCACATCTGAGAAACAACAGCCTGAAAGAGGGTGTGGAGATGACACTGCATGGGTTTTCCTAAAGGTTCCATGCAGCACCACAACTAAGCCTGCAAGATTAAACAAAGCTTCTGTAAGGGTGTTAAGAGCTGCTTGATAGTAACTCTTCCTTCTGCTCTATATCTATTTATGAGGCTTTTAAAGAAAGCTTGTAGTTTATTATTCCCAGGCACACTATTTATGTAAAGAGTGGGCAGATACAGCCAGTACTGCATGCATCTTGTTAAAAGCTTTTAATAGTACATGATGACCCAGAGGGAAGAAAGGTCAAGTAAATAGTTACAACAGGACTATATAAAATATGTTGCATTAAACATCAGAACCAGTTGTTTTCCTGGTACTTAAAGCTGTCTGTTTTGTGTTGTTCCTTTGCAGTACTTTAGGACAACTTTGTTTTGTCTTCTTCTAGATAACATAATGCAGATGGGCCAAGAGTAGCCATGCAGAGTGGAAAACCTGGTCAAAAACCTGGTCACCTACCGGCTCTCATTTCACAGTTACCTTCTATTTGTCATCTTCTGGTAACAGAGATGCATTACAACTGTGCCATATGCACAGGCTGATACTTCACCTGTTCAACATTAAGTGACACCAACAAGAGGAACACAAGCATTTTGTAACCAGAAAGGGAATTTTCAGAGGCCAAGGGTAAAAGTTTAATTTCTCTTCATTTCTGACTTGACTTTACTCTTATTATTTCCTTAAACCACTTAATGACTAATAAGAAAATACCAAGTAAAAGGTACCTGAATTCAATTACTAGACTTTATTTTTGTTTTCTTTTGTCACATCACCAATTCAGAGCAACCATCTTGCCAGTCAGTCAGCAAAAATCCTAATATTTCTAAGGTAACAAACATTTCCCCTCACTCAATTCTCAATTATATATTAACAATTGTAATTTGAAGATTTTTACTATTTTTAACTGTTATATCACCTCACAATCTGGAGGTCACAAATTTCTGTTGTTTTTTGGAAGTGTCAAAGTTGGGCTTCTGGTACTGAGCATGGTCATAAAACTCACTCTGCACCAGGAAGACATAGGGGTAAAAAAGGAAGATGTTACCTCAGGTTATAAATTTGTGGCTGTGCTGTTTAACCTTATTTCTGGCAGTGTGCATTTGATCCTGGCCTAACTGTGGGTTAGTTATTAAACAGATGATTCAACAAATGGGCTAGGCAAGAAGGAAAATTGCACAAGAGTTATAGAACCACTTTTCTGAACAGTCTGTCAGGTAATACACTTTGCCATTAGTCCCTCACCATCGTTAACATCAAGTGGGTTACTTTGCTTTATCATACGTGTGATTTTCTATAGGGGAACTCTGGCATCTGTTTTAACTACATCAGCCTAAGAAGTGTGACACAAGGTAAGCAGGTACAGCTGTATTCAGTCTCACAGGTTGTTCTATATAACAAATGTGGAATTTTAAGTCACAAATATTAGTGTCACTTAAATGGAAAACTTGTTCAAAATTTATTCATTCAATATTCATCATTTTCCCAAAAAGACATTTCTTGCATCTAGCAAAACCAGACAATATTATTCAACTGGGTCCTGACTCAACCCTGCAAAAATGACTGAGTTTTGGACCAGGCTCTTGAAATACATTCAGCTGTGATTTTGGCACACTTTAAAACTGTATTCAGATAACATGCACATTCACACCAGGATTACAAATACTTGGGCATGTACTGAATAATTACGGTGCTGACAAATTAAGTGTTTCAAGCTGACCACTTCCATAAGCAGCTGAAGAAGCAGGGCCCCCATTCCTGTTTCTTAAATGACCTGGACATTCAAGTGACTGAATCCCACTGAAAATCAGAGAAACTACAGTAACACCAACAAAGATAACTGGCCTGAAATGGTTCCAGGTTATATCTCGTGATGCAATAGCAGATAACGTGGTGTGTTTGTCCTTACAGTGTGTGCTGGCTGTGTAAGTGCTGCACCCAGCTTCCAGCTGTCCTAACCTAACACCACTACGGGTGGGTGTGCATGAGACAGACAGAAAGCAGCCACATGACACAGGCAGCTAGGACAGGTGAGCTCTGTCAGCTCTTGCTGCTGGTTGTTCAAGGTGACACTAGTCCTGCCCATCTGCCTAGCCCTCTTCCTGGAGGCTGCTGCAAAGTCAAGTCAGCAGAAATGAACCAGGTGCTCCTGTATTTTAGTACATACTCACTGGCTTCGTACAAAATACTGAAAGCTGCCTGGAAGCACATGGCTGGAGGCGCAAGTTCCCTTTCAGGCTGCATGAGAGGGCCAGCAACCTCTGGCAGTGAGACTGTGGAGAAAGCTGGATAATTTACCTCAACAGTGAGGTTTTCAGGGCTCATCGGTCAAACCTCTATTTTCCTCTTTTTTGCTTCACTGAATTAGAGGCTGGAAAAAGGGGATCGATAGATTTAGGCCAACTAATCCCATTCTTGTCTAATACAGCTGGATTAAGTGCTCTAAGATGCTTTATGATCCAGAATCACTCCCCCCATAGATGGAATATATGTCTTGATAATAATCCCACAAATTTTACAAGCTGGGCTTCTAACCAGAATGAGAATTACAATCTCCTCTGAAAAAATCCCCAGTTTATTACCATACCCCCTTGCCATCACTGAAGTTATTCCCTGAGGACTCACAAAACAGGGCTCATAGGTGCTTAATTTCATGAACGAAGTCATAGTGGCACAGGTGCCAACAGGAAGAATGACACCACTTTTGTCACCTGCATGCAGAACACACTTGAAAACAGCTTCTTCCTAGTCACCAAAAAGTATCCACAGAACAATGCCAGAGTGCAAAGACTTCATTCTCATATGGCTCACACCACCCTACTTACCCCTGCAGACAATGACCAGCTGACCTACTCACTGATGGAGGCTCATTAAATCATTCCTAGGTGGTGCACACCTCAACTCTTCTAAGAAAATAGAAATAAACCCTTTCCATGACTATGTTGCCATAAGATGGTTACCCATAAATCTCTGGAAAGCCATGAAAACACTCCTCAGGGACAACGTTATTGCTGATGATTCAGTCAGAAAAGTGATAGTAAAGGTTAACTGTCTAGAAAATAATATTTCTCTAATAGAGTTGCAGTATGAGGAAGCCAAAGTCAGAATTCTGTAATTTGCAGAGCATATCAGAATTGTATCAGTCAACTTTCTAAAAAGGTCATTTTAAACCAAAACCATATCTATTAAAATGTTGGAAATCAAACAGAAACACAAATATCCCCCCTTTTTTAAACAGGTAAAACAAAAGACATTCATGTATGGGAGTGGAAAAAGATTTCAGTAACGACCTTAGGCCCTTTATGATTAAATTCACAACCATTTAAAAGAAGTTCTGCACAAATTCTAGGCACAGGTTAAAACCCTTTAACCATTAAGTAACAAACAAAAAAAAATAAAAATCACATTTTAGATCAAAAAATGAATGTGACCATGACAGGCACAGAGTAATCTGTAAAATCTACATCCAGCTTACACGCTTCTGAGAAACCTGGGCAACAGGGACTAAGTGATTTAGATGAAGCAGAACATTTGTGGATGGCTCTTGCCTACTTCAACTCATCCCAAAGAAGGTTTCAGAAGACAAAGGAAATTCTCTGTTGGTTTCTGAATAATGTAAAATATTTAATTCCCTTTTTAATTGCCTCTGAGCAGTCATGCTCCTGCCAGTTCTGTAACATCGCTGTGATCTCTTCCCCACGTGGAATAGTTACTTTGGAGTCCACTGCTGTCTGTGTAAATTAGGATTGCAGCCCTTTGCTGGCAGCAAAATGGATCTTACTGGATTAGGACCTCTCAAAGAGAGCTGATAATTCACCAAAGAGAGATACCAGAACAGCTATCCTGTATTTAGATTGAACCATAAAGTAAAACATGATGTGTGTCATAAAAGTAATGTCATCCTGATATTGCCATCTTTAACCTACTCAAAATTCAAAATCAACAAGAACAAGACTAGGAAAAAAAAAAGATATTTTATTTACTGAACTAAGTGACTGTTTCTTAAAGCCTTAAACTCTGTAGATATCCATTCTAGTGCTGGATGGAGAAAAAGCAGGGAGAATGGATTTCTGTGCTTAAGATTACCACAGAGGAACCCAAGAATTAATCATATAGGGATACAGACATTCAAAGCTGCAGCAGCACCAGGTCAGGATCACAAGAATTCCTTCAGAACTATGCTGAAGAGAGGTGGATTGGAAGATACTCCTTGACTGGATTAACCTGCAACCACATGGCATCAGAAACCAACATATACCGAGCAGTCCTAAGGTTAGAGTGGTGGTTTTAAATGGCTGTGGGGTTTGTGTGGTGAAAGTGCATTCCCATCAAGTGTTAAAAAACTCGTCTTAAAAGCCATTCTTCAATTGCTTATGAGTTCCACCACCTTGGTCAAAATCCTGCCCTCCTACCTTTCTTCAGGCACCAGTACACAGGAAGAAAGCAAGGTCAGGACTTCCCTTTGTGTATTTAAAACACGTATTTGTCTGAAAAGACTTCTAAAGCCCTAGCTAAACTCTTTCCAGGCATCACTCTTAGTAAATACAGCTATGTTCACCATATTTGAATGTGCAGTGGATGTGAAGTGAAAAAATATGAGTAACAAGTTGAGGCAGGTCCAATTTGTGCAAGAGGTTGTCATCCTGCTCTATTTCTGTGCCTCCCTTGTTGGAACCCAAGTTTTTGATCTGGGCCCATCTCTATTTCAAGATCTTGAGGTGCTTTCCACCTGCGACCACATGCTCCCTCCACTCTCCCCTCTCCCTTGCAGGACAGCTAGCACAGGATAGAGAGCACAGACACTCTCCAAGTGTTCACTGCACTGGAGACAGTCACCATCCTCCTTTAGGTTAAGTTCTAACATGACTCAAAAGGCCGTGGTACACCACCAGCGTGCTCCACACATCCTCCATCCCCAGCCTCCCTGCAGCTACGAAGGCTATCGGATGCTTGGAGACACATACTGAAATGCTTTGCTTCCTTGAATTAACAGCTCATTGGAGACTGTCTTACAGTTGAGGATCAAATCCTCTGTGTGAAGGGAGAACCCAGGAGATGAGTCACCGGTGGTGAAGGGAGGACACAAAACCAGCAACACCTCACCCCCACAAAAGTTTTTCTGGAAAAAGCGTGGGGGTCAGACATTTTGTAATGATGCACAAGCAGCATTATCATTTTCCAAGCTTGGGAGGGTACCTTCTGTCTGTGGTAGCCAAAGTGACTCCTCCTAAGCTCAGGGCACAGCCTTACTTCAGATTTATTTTACACCAGGTTGTTTTTAAGCCCACACTGCTGAGCCACTCTGCTAGAAGTGCTGCTCTGCAATTTATCTACTACGTAACTTCTGTGTTCCACTGGAATGACCAAGCTGCTCAAAATTATAACTCTAGCTTAAAAAAAAAAGTTTTGATAAATAGCTTCCCAGCTTTAGGAGTGTGCACCCAGGTGCTGAAGCCTGTGGCACTTGCCCTGTCCCTTACAGCAGACCTCCTTGAGGGAAGCACCACATCAAACTAATGTGCACCCCGAGCATCCCACCACGCCACACACAGCTCGATAATCCTCAGTCCTGCGGCGCACACCTGCCACTCACAAGCATCCACCACAACACGTGCTCTGAGACAGCAAAGACATGGCCCAAAGTTAAGTGAATGCAGACTCCAGGAGTGAAGGTAATGTGGTTAAAAAATGACCTTGCTGTTGCATGCCGTTGAGCCACCTGCCTTTTCATTTCTCTGACACTTGGCAGCATAGAAAACTAGTGCCCGCAAAGTGACCCATGAGGATCGCCTTCTTTGTGCCATGGGGATGATGTCAGGTAGTATCTCTTGACACTGAGACTGTGCTGTTTCATTGTTGATATTCTCAAGAGTTTCAACAAGTAGCCCTGGCTGCTCAGTGCTGGCATGGTAGTCACTGACTGCACTAGGAGCAGAGACGGGCTAAGGGTGCATTTAAAGAACTCATCTCAGCTCTACTTCCTTTCTCGTCTGACAACCTCTCTATGCAACTGAAATATTGTGTATTTTTACACAGAGCCTACCTACCACAATGGGAAACCGTGAGACAGCTCCACCAGAGCCTTTGTTAAGGGAAAAACTCTGTGTAGACTTCAGACATTGAGTACTGAAATCAGGTATTGAGTATTGAAACCAGGGACACACATATTATTATCAGAGAGTAAAGAAGCAGTCATATCTTTCCTATGGGAACAAATACACTGATCAGTCACTGATCCAAACCCTACATACTATTCCTGTGAAAGATGTTGCCTGTATTGGGATATAAGCACTGTTTATTTAGGCTAGATAGTCTCTGAATTTATTTAGGCCCTAGTCTTTGCTATCTCACCACAGACATTATGTCCTGATCTTAAATATACACATTTCAGGTTGATAAGTAGAAAAAGACACAGAAAGTCTTGCAGTAAAGGGAAGTGTAACTATTTACTATTTCTGCTATTTGCACCCAGGTGGTTGGGTTTGATCTTTTGGCCCATGTCTCTGTCAAATACACTACAAGTTAACCCGCAGAAAGAAAAATTATCTGTGGGAAAGGGACCACTGACATCAAAGTTTTTTGTTTGTCCAGAAATGGACCCAAATTTCATTGCAATTGTACTTGCTCAGTATGCCTGGAGTGAAACTGGACACGGCTCAACTTCATCCAGATGTTTCACTTATATTTTTGGGTCAATTCATCCAGTAGTTCAAACCTCAGAGCAGGGGAGAACCCCCTACATAAACTGGAATTACAATCTGGAATGTGCTCTGATGGCTTTTTTTCAGTCAGTTCAATAGGTTCATTTTTTAATTTCATGCATAATGAGTGGATATGTAAAAAACCTACAATAGTTTTCCAAGCGAATTTCTATCTCAGGCTAACACTAGATATTTATCTTATTTGAATTGAATGTTCCATACTTGAGAGGGGATTATTTACATTGCATATTATTCCATTTCACAGAAAAAAATATCAACTCTTCATACAAGCAAATCTGGTAAGAAATCTTCTATAAGGAATGTTTTTTTAGCAGAAATTATCCTGCCACTAAAGCAAAGGCTTTGTAGAAAGGAGCTGATCTGAACAAAACCACCTGGGAAATCATAGAATCATAGAATAGATTGGGTTGGAAAAGACCTCCAAGATCATCGAGTCCAACCCTTGATCCAACTCCAATTACTATATCATGGCACTAAGGGCCATGTCCAATCTCTTTTTAAAAACCTCCAGGGATGGTGAATCCACCACCTCTCTGGGCAGGCCGTTCCAATGCCTGATTACCCTCTCTGTAAAGAATTTCTTCCTAACATCTAACCTAAACTTCCCCTGGCAGAGCTTAAGCCCATGTCCCCTTGTCCTGTTGTTGGTTGCCTGGGAGAAGAGGCCAACCCCCACCTGGCTATAACTTCCCTTCAGGTAGTTGAAGAGAGTGATGAGGTCNGAGTATATTATGGGAGACAGTATCAAAGGCCTTGCTGAAGTCCAGATAGACCACATCCACAGCCTTCCCCTCATCTATCAGGTGGGTCACGTGATCGTAAAAGGAGATCAGGTTGGTCAAACAGGATCTGCCTCTCCTAAACCCATGCTGGCTGGGTCGGATCCCTTGTCCATCCTGTAGCTGCTGTGTGATTGCACACAGGATGATCTGCTCCATAACTCTGCCAGGCACCGAGGTCAGGCTGACAGGCCTGTAGTTACCAGGGTCAGCCTTGCAGCCTTTTTTATGGATTGGGGTGAATCTTTTTACCAAAAATGTTCAAATGCCTTAGTTTAACACTTTTACTAAATTAAACTGTAAAAATCTTTGTTTCAAACCTGTAGCATCTGTGACTAGTACAGGGATTACAAATGTGACAATAAAGTCTATATCTTTTAAAGGACTTACATCTGAAAAAGAATCTTCAGGTAGACATAAAATCAGAGTGTGAGAGGCGACTTTAGCGATTTGAGAGAAAAGGCTGCTGAGAATCAGAGATGGGAATCTGACAGAGATTTCCCCTCGTGTTACCTGTGCACAAGGCAGCCATCAGGATGGCAGAAGCACAGCAGGGGAGGTTGGTTGTTTATACACATTAAACACAGTTGGTTTTTTTTGAAAGTATGCTCTCTGATGCAAAGGACATCGAGGCTTTGCCCAAAATACCAGTGTCAGCTCAAAACCTTCTCCTGGGTCTAAATGCATAGGATTTTTTGGAAGCATTTTTTTACAGTTTTCTTTCCTTTTAAAGACAGAAAGAATGACTCTCAGTTCTGTTAGATCTTGCTATATGTTCATTTGTCATCATTTGCCTGTGATGTATCTCAGGAAATCTGTATTTTGAATGAAGACTGCCTACTCTCTTTATTCCTGCTAGCTTAATAAAGAAGAAAAACGCTAGGAAGAAGAGAGAGGCAGGAAAGAAACACCTTTCAACTTATCCCACCATCATCCTCAACCGGAAATTCCCAGGAGATCACAAGTCTGTCTTTGTCAGGAACAAGACAAAAATGGCAACTTTTGTGTTACCAACATAAAAACTCCAGGGCACCTTTTGTGGTATTTCCTATTTTTGCATTGTAGTTTCATTCTGAAGAACACCGTCCCTTGGGAAAATTGTCTGTGGGGTGGTAACCACTGAGTGCACAATAACAGGTGGAGGAGGTTAATGCCAACCCTTCCTCTCCTCTCCTGACACAGAGCAGAAAGAAACCCAACTCTGAATGCTAAATGACTATGCAGTATAATTAGGACTTCAGATTTTAATTCCAGTTCATGCAATTAACTCCTTAGCAGTCTCAGGACACAATTCAGGTGCATAAACAGAGATGCCTTGTGCCATTTTAGATGCCCCAGGGTATCCGAGAAGTCTTTAAAGGGCTGGCAGGTACCAGGCAGAAGTGATGGGAGATGGGAGTCTTTTTGGAGCCACAGCTGGAGGCCAGGCAGCTAGCCTAGTGCAACCAAAATAGCATCACGTACCTCTGGCTGGGCACCTAAATCCCTCTTCGGTTCTATATTTAGAATAGTGGACTAAATAATCCATTAAAATAAACTGATTTTGCTAAGTAATCTAGCAGTTTTCTGCTACCTGATACTGGCTATGCATTACCAGCTGAGATTTCATCCAGACTTCCAATGGCACTTGTTGCAATTACTGCACAGGTGAGGCACTGGGGCAAAGGAGGAAGCTGCAACTTTTTTGGACATCACAATAAATGTTACTCTAACAAAAAAATAACTATAGTTCTTAATTGCAACCACATTTTAGTATTAACTATATTATAATGAAACTATTAAAGTACAATTGAACTAAATTTCAGTATTTTCCATAATAGATATCCCCCTAAAAGCAGCAATACACATCTGCACCTGCAGTCCTTTGAATACCTGTACCAGTACAGTCACAGTACTGATGGTGGTTTCCTCATCCCTGCAATACCTGCCATTCCTTACTTCACACGTTCCCTAGAATAATGAGGCCCATCATCTTTTGATGAGACAGTGGGAGTTGATATTCCCAAAATACAACATTACACTATCAGATATTCACTACTACTTAATACTGCTCCAGGAAGACTATTTCTGTAAAAGCTACTGGGAATACAATAGCAACATGGGAAAGTCAATACAAGAAAGAATCTGTTTCTGCAGGGAGCACAAAATGTAATTAAGGACCATCTCAGATGACTAGAAACATTAAATACTTTTAAGGGTGCCTTTAAAAGACTTTATAAATCTACAGAGCTGGACTAGGGGAAGAAGCCAAGACAGAGAATATCCTGCCCTGCTACATTTGCAACAGAACCCCTTCCCAAGAAAGGTCTATCTACACTTTTTGCTGAGGACAACCTGGACAATCCAACAGTATGTTGGATTCAACATGTTCAAGTATCATATAGCAGCACAGAAATGAGGGTAATATTGCTTCTGGCAAAGCTTTGAGAAAGGATGTGGCAGTGGTTCAAGCTCTCCAGGCAGGATTTTATCATACTGACCTAGGCTGATCTGCAGACAAACAGTGATATAAAGAGATGCAAATGTAGAATGCTTAAAGGTTCCACTGGGAGGAGAAGGACTCTGACTTAACGCAGTGTGGAAGACAACTAAGCATGTTTAATAAACCCTTTATGAACTGCCAAGATTTTATGTTCTCTCTCAGTCTGTTGGTAAAAAAAGTGGTGTTTATTGTTATTTCAGAGGGCAATTCAACAGCCAAAACAGACCCTTCGACTGCTGTGAGGTGACAGTGGTTGATAGCCCATTTCACCTTCGTTAAGAGGTTGGTATTTGTTTGGTAGGTTCTGTGGTATTGCTGACACCTAACCTGATGCTACATCTCTATATTGAGGGGTGGAAAGGGTTGCATGGAGGCAGAGTCTTAAGCTTAATTTTAGGCTGAGAAACGCTGAAGGAGGAAGGTGTTGGGCCTAGAGGGGAATGGGCCTAGGGGGGAATGAAAAAGAACAAAGCATTTTGATTTATTATCTTTAATTGTTCTCGATTGCCACAACTGAGATCAATGAAAGCAGATTTTGCAAAGCATGAAGGTTGTTCTTAGAGCAGAAAGCAGTAGTGGTAGGGCTTGGGGAGGAACAAGAGCAGCAGCGGGTCTTGCCACAGCTTCCAGCGCTGCTGTCAGCACTGGTCTCAGCTACAGAACCAGCAAGGGCCTGCTCATTTTTAACACAGATGGGATCTTCCAGATCAGTGTAAGACTTCCAGGACCTCATTTGGATAGATGGAAAAGAAAGCCTTGCACATTTCCCAGGATAATTACTTACTGCTTCGTGTACATGGCCAAGCCCAGTCCTCTCAGTCACTCAGACACACGCATTTGGGTTGCAAATAATAGGTGAGTGGAGACGTCCACCCATCCCAGTTATTACTAAACTATCTGTGCATTGTCACCCTGCAGTTGCTTGATTAGGTTGCCTGACAGCCCCAGCTAGAGTGAGATGTAAAATCAGCTTTTGGCTCCAGGAGCCTGGCTTGAAGCACTCCTACTGGAGGACATTCACCCAGGAGATCTGCCTGCAGGACAAGGTGGTAGCTGGTGTCCGACTGCTCCTTCAACCCTGCCATTAAACACTGGTTTCCATTATCTGAAGAAGCCCTCCTTTTAAACTGGGAGCCACAACAGCTATATGAAGGATGGGACTGCACTTCTGCTCATGGCTTGTCCCTGGGATGGCTGGGCATGCACAGCACCATCACTGTCAACTCTAAATGGGTCCTCTGAACTAATGTATAACCTTTCAGCATCAAAGGATAGAGCAGCACAGATCCCTCCCACCTCCCTCGCAGGGTTTGTGGCCTAACTTTGGGCAGTTATATGGGGAAGTTTAACCCCGAGGAACATTCCTTCAAGTCTCCCAGATTCAGGTATCTTGCAACTATGCAATCAGGGAAAAAAATGGACCTCACATCACAGAGTCGATGGATTTGTTGAGGTTTTCCTAAAAATTGAGTTTAAATGTAAACAGAATGAGATGTTTCTTTTCCACACTGAAATGACAAAACACAACCTCCTGAGAGTTAGGACATTTCAGAACCCTGATGAATATTAACTCGAATAGTCTAACAACATCTCATACACAAAAACTGAACTGCACAAGCACAGCTAAATCCGACCAGAACTTAAGATCAGCCCTGATAAATTTTCAGTCTCACCTCCTGGAATATTTCTACAAATCCAGAAAGTGTCTGTTAAATTTTTTAAGCCATTGATAAAAGTGTAAATTTCTTGGGTTTTTTTTGAGTAAAAGAGATGCATTAAATTCCTGCAGAACTTCCATGCATAAAAGACACAGACAACTCTGAACAACTTGGATTTGCTAAAGTCTCTGAATCAAACATATCTGACAAATAAATTGCTTTATTTTCACAGCAAAACCTTGGATTACCTTAATTCTCTGCAATTGTAAATTCTTTCATAGATCAGACAATTTAGGAATTGTAAGCTCATTGCCATAAACCCCTAGAGCCCTGGAATATTTAATATTTTGGCTGGAATTTACTTGTTTATAAAGAAAGAAATCTACCATCTGCTTTCCAATTTAAAGTTTGAATTATAGTACTCTTTTTTTCAAACAAAGTGTCAGTAATCCTTAGCTTTTTTCCAGTCATTGTCCAGCAGAATTGTAACGATTTCTTGTTCCTACTTTATACATAAACTCATTGACTTGAAGGATATTAGATAGAAATGTTTGAACAAGTCTGAAATTTTAAAATGTTCAGCTCCTTAATGGCTCCCTTTCTGCCTCTGCCTGAAGAAATAAGTTAGTGCAACCTGCTTCACTTTAAGGTACACTCATATTTTACTGGTTGTAAGCATAGCTCAGTTTGCTTCCAAAGTAGAGGAAATATTGCTTTTCATGTAATTTCACTCCTAATACTGCTATAAAAGGAACATTTAAAAGATTGTGCTGGGTAAATGTGTTAAAAGCCAATGTCATTTACAAAAGATTAAGTGCTTCAGGGGAAAGGTAAAGAAAATGGGACTTAAGACACAGGGTAGCTCATACAGAGCATTATTTTTTAAATTATCTGTACAGCAACTCTATTGAAATAGGGAGCTGCAAAGGCCACCAATTTCATCACGTTAAACTATTTAGGAGACAACTTTCCTAAACAAAGCTCACACCTTAGCTTAAGGCCACTTTTCTCCTCTGGAAGGTTGGGCATGTTCTCACCCAGGTTAGACTCGCTTGCAGGGCACAAGGAATGAGTCCCAACAATACCTCAAGGAATCAAGGGCTGCAGGATGGTCTCCAAACCCACAGGATGATAGGAGCTGAGGATCAATCTCATCTTTTGAGTAAGTTAGTGTTCTGATATTGTGCTTACCATCCCAGAGATGTAGCACCTCTTCATCCATACACAAGCTATGCTATTGTAGATAAGCTAACCAGCTGAAGCCTGAGCATCCCAATGAGGTGTCCCACAATGTCCACTAGAAACTGCATCTGGAGTGAATGGAGGGAGAATTCAGCTCTCCTTGAAAGCAAATCCTCTTAGCAAGTCCTGAGGATGCTTGACTATTCTGCTGAAACTAAATGCAGGACTACTTGGTATGGCACGCGATTATTCTTCTGCCAAGAAACAGGCTGAACCAGGAGTTCTCATTTGTTCTGGGAGGAGGGGAGGAAAATAACCAGGACTTATGGTTAGTACTTAAAAAAGTAAAAATAAAAAGACAGTGAACTGTGAGCCACCTAGATGAGGAAATGCAGGAGGGAGGAACTGTGCTTTCCAAATGAATTGCTGTAATTGCTGTCTCCCCACACAAATCCTCTCAGGTCAGTTTTATTAAAAAACAAGTGCAATTTCAAGCTTTTAGAGCAAGACTCTTCTTCAGCAAAGACAGAAGAAGGAAGATCAAATAATTCTACGCTATTTTAACCAGTATGTGTCAGTGCACTTAGGAGAACTATCAACAGTCCAGAATATAAAATGGTGGGACGTATTCACTGATACACTCCAGCTGCTTTCCCTTTCTCTGGCAATACTTAGAGGCTATAAAACAGCTTTAGCCTGGTTGGTGTAAGTTTATAGCTCTTCTGCATCACTAAGGCTGCACAAAACAACATGCTGGCAAATTTAGCCCAGTATATTTGCTTTAAAGCTTAAAAAATGGAATGTAGGAATAAAAATGCTGTGAGGTTGATGTTAAAAAGGAAGACAGAAGGACAATAACAAGTTGACCTTGAAGCAAAGAATGAATAACAAATGGAGGTATCAGAAAAGGGTTTTATAAACCCTATCAGAGTAGTGATTTAGAAGCCCAGCAAAGTATGGAAACCATACACATGGATGTAGCCAAAGCAAGGTGCAGGAGACACTTTCCTCCTGCTTCTGTCCAATTTTGTCAGAAAGTCTAGTGTAAGGACCAGTTTGCCTTGTGTCTTATTGGCACTTATTTTAAAATCAGCCTAGAGACATCACCTAAACAGGACAACATCACAGATATATATCCATCTTCCAAGAATCCTTTTAAGAAATGTTACATTTAATATCTCTCTAATAGATGACTGGCAAATGCAAGCTCCTCTTAAACCACGCTCGGAGCCAGGACTCATTAAACCTTCATTTTGAAACCTATGCTCCAAGCTGTGCATCACTCACCAAGGGTATCAGAGATTACTTCCCCCTCTCCTTCATTTTTATGGCTTGCTAATAAATTTCCAAAGTAAAAGAGCAGATATTTGAGAATCTTGGCTCTAAAACATAAAAATGGTATCTGCAGCTACAGAAAACAACAGTATCATTGTAATAGAGACTTACTGAGGAAGAGTCTCCCTTCACTTTTATCACAGATCACACACAAAAAAGGGGAGACTTTAGACTGAGTTACACCACTCAAAGAGAGGGCAAGAAAGAGACATTGGCTGGTGTCCATCACCAGGCTGAGAGGGCTGGGCTCCATCTGCTTCTGGAGCAGGAGCAGGCAGGGTTACACTTCTGCCTTTGGGTCATCAGAAATAAATTCTGCATAGTGAAAAGAACAGAAGGTGATTCTGTGTGTCTTGTGCCACAGGGTCAACTGATACTACAATTTGTCACTGAAGTCAAAGTGTGTTTACTCTGCAGTGAGCTCCTGTGGCACCAAGGTCAAGAAGTAAGACCGGTGTACATCACATCTACTACTAACTGTAGGATTGTATAAACTGTTAGCACTAAGTACTGATGAAGGGCAGCTCTTTCTCTCTCCAAAAGTTATAGGCATAGCAATTAAAATGTGTTTGACCACTTACTCAGAAGTTCACCATTTAATAAAAGGAGGAGCAAAAGACAGGGCAGTCAACAACTGTTGAGGCGTGTCATCTGAAGATTTGGTGTTGAAAGATGCTTAGTTGCCCCCAGCATCTCAGCTTCAGTAAAAGCTTAATAAAGATTCACTGCATATTCCACTGCTTACTCTAAAATATCCTGGCTTGGAGAGAGAGGAGTGTGTGTGTGTGTTACTTTACAAACATGAGTTTGTCAGGCCCTAGTTGAAGCAGCAGAGGTTTGTAGGATTAGGCAGATAAAAATATTATCAGGCAGAAGGCAACAAAGAATAGAGCTTGCTCCTTTTACTTGGCAAAGTATTCAACAGATAGCAACATGGATTTGGGCATGGTAAATCTTGTGACAAGACTGCCTCTGTATGGAAAAGACCTGAGGATGGGCTTTAATTGTCAGTCTTTTGTTTTCCATCCAGTACTGCTTTAGTCATAGCAATAATTTTCAATCTACTTTAATAATGTGAAGATATTCACTACAAATGTGTTTGAGAAACACAGATTTAAAGCTAAATTTCAAAAAAGTCTTTCATAGACCATTTTCTGTGGTCGAGGTAGAACTTGCACTGAAACCAAGAGTAGGAGAGGACTAGACCTCCTAGCTCAAGATCTCCAGAGCATGTGTACGGTTGGCATGTTGCCTTCCAGGATAACTTTACGCAGTGTGTAATAAGCTAGTTCTCTGGCCTTCATAATTTTTAAACTGTCTTGTCCTTTATCATCATGAATTTATGCAAAGAAGGTTCTACCAAGCATCAAAACTGGAAACAGATGTTGTCAGCCTAAGGAAGTCACTCTAGCCCTTTGTAGAAGTTCTTGCCACAGACTAAATGCTCGGAAGTCTGGCTGATTTCAGAACAGTCTCAAGATAATGCTTTTTCAAAGCAGAGATATTCTTTCTTCTCACAGGATGGGTGTATTTACCACACCATGGAAGAAAACAGGAGCCATTTTCCATCTGCCAACACCATTCTTAGTTCCCAGCTGCCTGACCACTTCAAGCTCTCTCTGTAGGCAAACAGCTAACAGGTTTATCTTCAGGAGCTGTAACTCCTGTGCTAATGTTAGCTTCACTCTTATCATTAATCCTAAGAGGAGGAAGGCTTTGCAAGTTTGCAATTTACTCCCCTCTTGTATTAGGTCTGGTTCAGCTTTTGAACATCGTTATCGGTGGATAGACTGCTTCAGTGAAGTCCAGACAACCAGCTCTGGTTCCTTGTTCTCAACAACTGTCATAGCAAGTCAGAAGAGGTCCTTTCGTCTCTACCAACGACCTACACCAATACTGGCAAGAGCAAGGTACTTAGAGAGCAATTATTCTGGATCATACTCCAACATGGAGTTTTCCTCTTACCTTCCTGCAATTCATGGCTAAGCTACGTTCTGACAGAATGGACACTGTTTCATGGATGGATTAAACAGGAGAGATTTTTCTCATAAAAAAGAGCTTATTTCTGCTAATCTGGATTTAGGACTCATCATAATTATTTCACATGAAATGTGATTGAGCTGGTTTATATTTGTTAGACTATGACTGATTCATGTTCCAATACCAGCACCACTGAAGTATTGCTAGTATTGTATTCAAGTACTCAGCTGGTTATTCAGCAAGGCCACTGTTTCTAAGACCTTAAATCTGGAATTAATTTCCTGTGGGCTTAAATTTGCACTTGGGCAAAGCCTCACTGACTTTATACTTGCCCCTCAGAAGAAGTTGCTCCATAGCAATTCCTCAGCACTGTGATAGGTAGGTAGTTTTTGGGCTTTTTAGGCATTTTGGGTTTTGTGGGTTTGTGGTTTTTTTTTTTTTTTTTTGTGTGTGTGTGATTTTTTTTTTTATTCTCTTTGTGTTGTGGTTGGTTTGTTTGTGTGGGTTTTTTTTTGTAACCCAACAAAAGACCAACAAAACAAATTATTATCTCCCTGACTTTCAGTCCAAGTTGGACATGTAGAAACCATACAGGTTTTGTTTTTCAGTCACATATAAAAAACATTATGAACAAGTGCAGGTTTTAAAGTCTATGGCCCAGGATCAAATGGACTCCTGCTCACTCTTTCCTGGCTGAATTATTGCTGCAGCACTAGCTAACAATAACAAAAGGATGACGACTTCTGTTGACAAATCAAAAGCAGCAGCTAACACTTGGAGTCCATATAGGAAATAGGTTTTTATTGTACCTAATATTCTCTGCCATGAGCAATACAGCCTAAGATAGTTGTCTGGTACACTCAGTATCTTTGGAACTGTGCACAGTTGCTCATCAAACTGATTTCACTGTGTTGTTTCCAGCCCATTTACATAACTGGGGTGGTAGAACATTGTCAGCATCTATTGGTGGGTCTGGCCCTAAATCTCAATAAAGTTATTCCTGATGAAGTCAAAGTTTTTGCAAACCATAGAGCTGCCCTGGATCAAATGCAAAACATGCCAAAATTAAATTGTGGCTAAGATTCATAAAAGACCTATTCAAGATGCAATAATTAGAGCAATCAATGCATTTTGATTAACTGATTACTACCTTTCGACTGCCAGTGGCGGAAACAACCTCCTTCTATAAAATCACAAACTCATTCAGATTAAATTGAGAGCAGATGGAAAGTTGCTTGTTATTGACATTTCAGTTCCTGAATACCCTTCAAAAGCATGTGGTACTGCTACATTGTAGTGTAATTACAATAAAGCAACAAAATCAATCTCTTTTCACGCCACAAATACAAAGATTATCATCCAAAAAGGTCAGCCTGGCATATGACAAATATTGACAACGCGGAGTGCATAGCTTTCTAAATATCCTCTGGCAGTGCTCTCAGCACATGCAGTTGAGAAAAGATACCATTTCATTCAGAAAATAAGCCTTAGTATGAAGAGACTCACTAGGATTTCTAGATGGGAATATCAAATGGAATCAGGTGGCGAAAGCTCAGTCACCTTAAACTAGTTTCAGCAGGCCTTCACCTGTCCTTTACAACAGCATTGGGACTACAAAAAAATAAAATTTGAAAGTAAAGCAGCTAACACACATTTCTTTTGTGTAAGTTGCTCTGAAGAGATTCTTCAGGCTTTAAGAATCCAAATTTGGATTTTTCACATTTACTATACATCGACATATCCCGATCTCATTGAAATGACAACTGATACCCTTTTGCTTTGGGAAATGTTACCACGAGTGCAGCATCTACTGGTTTTAAATGTTCTGTTTTCTCCACACACAGAGGAGGAAAATAATCTCCTCTTCTATAAATATTTGTTACTTGGGAAACAGTTACTTGTCTACATTAGATAAGAGTGCCTGCAAAGAAATTGCATTAATCTGGCTTTTCAACAGAACTACCTGCTCATCAGCTGAAGGAGGAATTTCTCAAACTCAAGATGAGTTTCAAGTGGTATTGAGCACATATGTGGATTTTGACCTGAAGCTCATCTGTTTTAACTGGCTCATTTGTTTTAACTGGTTCCCACTCGAAGTCCCTTCCTTTAGATCTAGAGTTCTAACTTTGGAAAGGACATATGTCAGTTCAGACACACCAGCTATAGGGATAGATCTCCTACAGAATTCACACAACAGAGCATCCTGAACTCTGTTTCCATATTCATATACATATGGCAGCACCATTAAAATGGTGATTATGTACATGAGTTTGCATCCTTACAACTCCAGAGAAGCATTTTGCTTTAAGTGAGCAGAAACTTTATTCAAAAGCTTCATGTTCAAGGCTTTAAAAATCTCAGGGTTGTTGTAATAGAGCCATGCTGTGTGAAAATTTTATTTAATGGCAGTGTAATCTCATTGAAGTTCAGGCAGTGTCATTTGGACTCAGCATGACCAGGGGTCTAAGTGAGGAACATGAAGACATTAAGATCTGTTAAAACAGGCACCGAAGAACTGAGATGGGGTAGAATCTTAACACTGCAGTGCAACACAGTTTAACTCTGTTTTAGAAACATAAGGAAACAAGAGTACAAAACCATTTTTACAATGCATGCCATTATAAGAAGGTTATGAAGTGTAATGTGGGTTTAAAAAAATTAGTTACTGATGAATCCAAGTATATTGTTACTCATTTCTGGGGTTTGAAATTCTGAGCCCTTTCATTATGTGTTGCTTTAGGATATTTTCTACAATAGGGATAATGCCATGTCTCCAAAGTTCTACATTTAATCAAGGGATTGTCCCTCATCAGCTTTCTGATAAGATCAATTAAATATATTATTTTGTTTGAGCAGTAACACAGAATTTTCTCTAAGTTGTCTTGCATCTCTAACTTTGCTTGAAGCACTGCAAACTCCTGTAGTGTTTACTGTGTAAACACCAGGCACATTAGTCAAGCTACAACACAAGCCCTTTGCAGCATTATTGTTCAGAGTACAACACTAAATTGATATGAAAGATTCACATCCACCCTGCTCTCATACCCTGGCATCAGTACAAGACCAGAACATAATCACATAAGAAACCCTGACTTGAGGTCACTTTGATTTTCTTGAGTGTGCACATTCCTAGAAAATCTGAGGTGATCCTGTTCCAGTGGTTTCTTCTGCAACCCATGGTGGCCCAAACAGCAGGCACCCTTCAGCTACCAGCCAAGCCAAGCAGCTTCTCCTCTCTGCAGGCTCAGCCATTCACTGAGGCAGTCGACTAAATGAAGATTAAAAATCGTTTAAGTATAAGGCAAAGGCCCTAAAGCACACAGATGAGTTTAAGCATCAGCTGAACATCTTTGCTGAACCAACACTTTCTACAGGATGTGCATTTAAATGGACAATAAGGCACAGCAGCCAAGGGGATGGAAGTTTACCTCAGGCAAGAAGGCTAACATTCAAGCTCAGTGAAACTTGGGAGGTTTTTCCACTAGTTTGCAGACTAATACTCTTGGATTTGATCCTAGAGTAGAACAGTTTAACAATTTAATTAAAGTTGAAGATTATTTGTTCATTCTGCACAACCTCACTAATAGGAAGCACTGAAATGTCAACAACAAATGCTAGGGAATCCTTTCCCACATTGATAGGCAGTAATAACCACCATTAATTTCAGTAAGTAATTTAAGACGAAGGAGTAGTTACACTTCTAGTTTTAGATTGGGCAATTGGCAATTTTCTTCACTAGGTGTCAAAATAATTTGCTCTACGTAAAAGCCTGAGAGGCAGGAGTGAAGATAGACTTGTTCACTACCTAAATAATATTTTCTAAATTCTAAACCAATCTGCTTTCTGCAATGCCATTTACAATTGACTATTAATTTGCATACTCAAAGCTATTAATGAGAGCAATGCAATTTCTTCTCCAGTGCCCTAGCTGAGTACCTCATTCAGTGATTTGAATAAACTGAACGTTGGGGTGATTTATGCATACAGAGAATACATTTTCTTACTCAACCACCATTAAACCAAGTTTCCTACCATTGAATTTAAATGAACAGCATATTAAAATTTTATCCACACGACTGTATTGAATTAAATCAATATTGCACTTTAGAGGATGTGTTAGTACACTTAAAATGTAAATGAACAGAGACGTAGTGAAGACTATTTCTTCTTAAGTGGTCTTTTTTTTATAAGTTTAACAGTAATTTTGCAGAAAAATTAACATAGTTGTAGCCGAGGTAACTTCCCTGGAAAAGTAAAAAGCAGGAAAGCAAACTTCATTACTTACACCTGATTTACACCAGCATAACCAAGACCACAATCTCTTTCTCCATTCAAAATGTAGATGAAAGGCTGTTTTCCAAGTTGGGCTGTATTTTCTCATTTTCACAAACATGACTACAGCACTTAGAGAAAAAAATGCTTTCAGGAAGTCTGGGTGAGTTAATTATTTACAAGGTAGAGCCATTTTGCTGAGTTTAATTGGGAAGGGGAAGATTCCTCAGATTCTGTTACTTACGAAAGCAGGCCCATCTCTGGGGTTTCAGAAAGATGCTATAGTAAGTGTGCATGAAGATGTTCAAAACATGGTCAAATATGTCTATTTCCTCCTAGAAGAGACCTGGGTGTATCTATAATCTGTTTTGACTTTTTCTTGATGAAGAACAAAAAGCAAAAAATTCTCAGCAATGCCAGCAGAGTGGGATACTAAACTGCCATCATCTACATTTTCTTGTTTGTTAGTTTGAAATAATGCCCCAGGTATAGTTGGAGACCTACAGATCACTTTCCATTAATAGTACATTAAATTTTGGATATGTGTATTCTAATATGGATAACTATAGTACATTTAAAAGAAAAATAAGGTGATCCTACTGACACCCCTCCCTTGCTTCGTACCAGTGTTTTATTGGAAAGAGTGCTGTTCACATAATATGCACACATTTATTTATTGTGGAACTGTCTCAAGATCAAAGTTTAAATACTTTCAGTGCAGATGAATCTTAGAACATTAATTATTTTGGGCAGTATTTTCAGGTTTAGCTGCAGTTTTCATAGATAAGTTCACATTCACTAAGAGATACTCTCTTAGCATCCTCTGTTAACTACCTGAAGTGGTTACATTTGAGACACATTTTTCAGTCTTTCTGTAAAACCTGAAGCATAGAACCAAAAATGTAAGGACAGAGATCACGGGAAACAAAGGAGCTTCAATTCCATGTACGAGCACATAGCATCTATTTCTGAGACATGCTGATAAATGAAGGTTACAACGAGTTGGCATAAAAATTATTAAGTAGTAAGTAAAGCTTAAAGTTTCCTTAAAACTGGGACATCTTCCTCTACGGCATTTAACCAGCACTTTTTCACACTGCACAAGAATAGCACTGCTTTAAACACAGGGAGTGAAACGCAGACGGCTCTTCCAAAGAGAAAACAGGAAAGCAACAGAAGTGCACAATTAAACACTCCTGTTGAAGCCTGCAGATTAGGAGGGTCATGTGCAAGCCTCCTGAAGAGCAACAAGCCCCACACACGTTATTTCATTTGAGTTACAGTAAAATAGCAGTTTTCTAGTGTTGCAAGCAAATCTATTTCTAATACTTGGCCTATTATTTCTCAGGAAGTGTTACAGGAGTGTTCTTTGCTGTGCTTTCTGCTGCTTTTAAGACAGTAAGGAATCCATTTTAGGGATTAAAGAGCAGACAAGGACTAGCCCCAGCTTGGCTGCACAAAGAGGTTTCTTTCAAACATCTCTCTACAATGGCTCATCCACCTGGGAATTACTTGGAGTACAACAGGGAGTTGGTGTGCCTGGGAGATCCAAGGAGACACACAGAAGAAAAACAGACAGGGTGCTAACAAAGCATGACTGGTGCTGAGTCCTCCTTCCCAAGCAGTTAACTTGACACAGCTAAGTCACTGGACAACAGAGAAATCCTTCAATGATTCTCTCCTCTGAGATGAGATCACAAAACACTCTGTCCTTAAATAGCAGGAAGACATCTCTGCAGGATGATGCCTCCCAGCCCAAAGCCAAAATGCACCACCCAAGGAGCCCATAAACCAGCATTTTCTGACTGCCAGTTATGCCAAGTCACATTGCCTGAAGCTTCACATCATTTTAGAATGTCATCTTCTGCTTTTTACTGCTGTCTTTCAGAGGTCTTTTGGCTTATGAATAACAGAGCCATTCGTTCTGCTTTGTCTGTCATCTGCCACTGCCCATGCTGTTTTATGGCAAACTGGTCAAACTCTTCTGGCAGGTGGCCATAAATTGTCCTGTAAGGGCTATCATGCAACAGTAGAACACAGAAGCAAAGACAACACATTAATTTATCTCTATTATCAATAACTCCCTTATAATTCCCTTATTTCTGTTCTCTGCAGGGTAGATGTACAGAATCATATCTGCCTATAGATGATGCATATGTGGCCCTGAGTAAGGAACACAAATTTTAACACATATCCTTTGCACAATATAGCAGAGCTCCTTCTTCTGGGGACTTCCTGAATCACTACAAGAGAAGTGATGTACCCTGGATGGAGAAAAGCATCAGCTGGAGGACACTCACCCAAGCCAAGCACAGTGTGTCATCTTCCTCAACTACCTCCTCACCCTGATGACTCAAAACAATTATATGGGTGTCTTCTGATAGCCCATTACACCTAGAGAAGTGTTCCCAAAAGGTCTTAGCACCTACAGCAGGTAAGAGGAAAGCATCTGCTAGTTTGTCTGGAGCAAAGCCTGCTAGAGCTAGTCTGCATCAGAAGCAAATTACAGTTTGGGGCTCTAAACTCATAGTCTGACTGCACAATTTCATCGTCTGTACCCTATCAAACCAGTGAACCACTAGCAAGCAGGATTAAATTAATCTCTACTCTCTCAAACAACAAAGAGGGTGAATATTTAACTAGATGAAATCATCCTGATTAGGTTCAACCAGTCCTGTATCTTGCTTACTTTAGAAAAAATGTTTAAGTCCATGAAGAATAGTGGCTGGTCTATGTAAACACAAGAGATCACAATAGCCTTCAGCTGCAAACTGAGCAATGATTTGTCACAGTGTTTGATAGCAAGAAGTTTAATTATCACTAGAAAATACAAGCTAGAATGGAATTAACTATGAAAGGAATGTTTAACCTTTGAAATGTCATAGGAGCATCTGAGGGGCAAGAGTTGATGAAATATAGCAGCGCAGGAGGTTAAGTGAATCTGGAAACAATGCCTGCTTCTCATGGAAACCCTTTTAAAACAAATCAAACAAATCACCTCTGATAACACAAAACTGAAGAACCATGTGACAAAGTTCTTATACATAACCTTCTTTTTTTCCCCTTAGTAAACATGCTGCATTTACACTGCAAACCCTCAGTTAATCATATGGAGCACATTCCAAAGACCAAGAACAATGCCTTCTGAAAGCAGGAGAACACAAGACAGTCCTGAAGGCACAGATTTAAGCAGTAGGTAAGAGGCAGCAGCAAACCAGGTCCCAGAAGCTGAACTCAAGGTTCCAGCTGACTGTTCACTGAACAGGATAACCTCCTCTGCAAAGGGAGAAAGTGTAACTCCAATATGCAGGCATTATTTGGACTTAATTTATAGGATGAATCCACTAGCAATGAGTCCATCTACCGCTAGAGCTGTAGATCTCTACAGCTTTGGTGCCTTCTGTTCCTGCCATCAAGCAGGCAAAGATCTCCTAAAGTCAACTTTCCTTTCCAAAATACTAGAGCCTTAGCTCCACCTCCCCTGCTATTGTTTATTTGCAGCCTGCCAAATATAATCCACATTTGTCCAAGACTCACTTTGCAGTAGTGATTAAATCTTTTATTTCTTCCTGGGTGACCACGGAGAAGTGTTTTCATGGGATGTAGTGTTCCACTTCAGATGATACTTGTGAGTACTTTTAAGGGCTGTGCAAATAGTAGCAAGACTAAAAATGCTGGAGTATACACCGCTCTACTTGGCACTCCTTTGTTACTTAGGTCTGCCTCCTCCTTTTAGGACCAGGACCTTATGGGGAGTGTTCTAACTTACTCTTTTCTGAACTGTTTCACTTCATCTAGCGACTCTAAGCACAATCCTTAGAGCAGGAAGATAACTTTTTAGCCGAAGAATTAAGGCACTTACCTGCTAAAAGTCACCTAAGAGTCACCTACATTTCAGTTCCTGTCCATATGAATAAAATTATTCACAAAAATTTTTGACTGTATAGTCTGTTCTTGAAGACTTTGAAGAACTTCATAGAAAGAGCCCCAAACAGTTCTGATCTCAGAGCTGATCTTGTTCTGAGCAGGGGTTTGGACTAGAGATCTCCAGAGGTCCCTTCAACCATGAAGCATTCTGTGACTATCAAGTTACAAGTTCAGCAAGAGATTTCAACTTTAAACTGAAGATTTATTGGTTTTTAGGGCATTCCATGCTGGGAAACTGATAATACAACTTCTTTAAGCAGGAGTCTAAGATCATTAAAATGCAGAAGCTCTAGTATATGAGGCAGACACATGGAAGAATGTTTCTCTTCCTCTAGCATTTCTGTGACTATCACCCTGGACCTCTCACCATGATGTTTTAGAAAGCTTGCAACATAATTAAGGATTAATAATAGTAATTAAACAAATAACTGTTGAAAACTCTGATTATTTGCTAAAACCCTCTGCCCAGTTGCTTCTCACTGAAGCTTCATCAATCCCATCATTTCTACCGAGGATCTTGAAGGACCACAACCCTCAATTAGGAGCTCCTGGCACATACAAATATAGTTTTCCATTTATTCCCTAGATCTGGAAGCAGTACCGGGGAGGAAGGACCACTAATTTCCTTAACTCCTGGAGCTCTCTGTACTTGAGGGCCATATTGTACTCCTCATTCCTTTAGAAGTCCCCAGTTGAATAAGAATTGTACTAAATATACTGTCTGCTTATTTCTGATCTCTGTAAGAAAATAATCCTGTATTTCCCAGAGTAGGGCATTTATGCTCATCCTACTTTAGAAGAGCTTATTTAAGGAAAACAGCAAGAGCTTGGGGAAGACATTTAATATACTACTGCTTTTTCCAATTAAATATAGTGAATATCCTTCAGTGAAATGCCTTTTTTCAGTTAAATAGCCATGTGGGATGGTAAAAGCAGTAGAAATTCTTAAAGTGCTAGTACTTTCTAAAATGAGTGAAAAGAGAATAAAAGATAAGAAAAAAATCATTTTGCAATAGGTGAAATTATTTTACAGATGAAACATGACTCCTTACTGAGCTTCTCACACTTGTACCTTATATTGGACACAAATAACAGAGGTCTGGGGAATGAACTACTCATCATTATTAACAACTTAAATGGGAGTTTAAAAGGCTTATCTGCAATGAATTATTCAAGAGCTTCATGAATTAACGACTGAACTTTTCATGCTTTTTTACCACAATGTTGGTTCACATTGGACCTCCCAGTCAGGTAAAACAAGTCAAATATTATTAGTAAAAAGAGTCAGCTATTATGGCAAAATGGGGGCTTTTCTGAGACCGTGAAGGACCAGCATGGTGTTAGGCCAGATGAATAAGGGGCAGAAAAGCACAACTCCTAGGAGCCGAAATGTGAATATTGTTACTCTATGCAAATGCATTAAAGCAATGGAGGAAAAGAGCAGTTGGTACACTGGAAGCAAGAGAAAAATCTTAAATGCATTAATGTTGAGAGGTTTCTTCCCAGATGAAAAACCCTCCAACTTGTTCTCAAAAGCATATATGAAGCAGCTGTCAGCTGTGGTCAAAGGGGAAGAAGCTGGAGATTTATTCTCCGATAAGTTAGACTAATCATAAAGGTATTGGAATATGCTTATCAACTTTAAGTCAAAAAACTGTAGAAACAATTCACTCGAGTGAGGACAATATTATACCTGGATAGTAACTAGTGATTTCTTACCCACTTTTTCTGTGAAAGTTCATTACTGGCACATATCAGATAACAGCTCCTGTAATTTTTACTTTACTCCACTTATGGATAGCATTTCTAACAAGCTGCCACCTGAAGAACACAGCAGTTTGAAGACACCTCTGTTACCTTGCCAGTATTAGATTACTCCATGTCATGCTTAAGTTGTGTCCCTCCACTAACACCTGGCCACTACCTCTAGAAGAAAAGTTGTTTTTCACTCTTGATCCATTTGTAGCTGGAGAGTATTTCTTTCAATATGCAAATTCTTTCTTCAAGTAGAAATTCCAGGGATTATTCCTAAATCTGTGCCAGAGTCCCCATGTACTTTAAGACCTTTGTGTGGTGTTTGGAGTGAAAACTAAGGTTCCACTCCATGTAGAAAATAATTATAATGCAATCCCAGCAGATATCCTCCTTATGCACAGTACTGTTATTGTCCTTATGTATACACTCAAAAGAGCCAAAGGAAAAGTCCAAGAAAACCTACCTCTGTTTACTGATGTAGGTAGCAGTAAACATCTCATCAACACACTGGACATCACTCAAATGTTTTCATTCCTTTTTTTTCCAAAGTTAGAAAAAACTTCAGAATTTACATAGAGCAATTACACAGTGAAGCAATGAAGTGATAATAGGAAGAGATTTCCTTAAGTATAACAAACAACTGGCAAATGTGTAGATTTTTCATCCTTTAAATCACTTTTCAGGCAAGCTATTTACAGTACAGAATGCATGCAGACACCAGTGCTGCTGCATGCCCCAGAAGCCTCTCATACAATACAGCTGATTGAACAGACCATATGCAATCTATTCAATTCCTGTTTGCTATCAAAGCATTTTAGTAGCAGTGATTTACAGTCCTAACTCTTCCCTTCATTAAATGCAACATATTCCCTTCCTTAAGCCTCAGTTTCTAGCAAGGCAAGTAATTCACTTTATCAAGAGATAAGTCAGAAAGGAAGGGAGAGAGGTTTTGGATAGAGATGATATGCCAAGTATTGTGCCCAAAAGTGTTCACAGCCACATATTTCACAGGGGAAAGAAGATCCTTCTACAAATAGATGAAGAAAGATTCTGCACTTAGCATTAAGAAATGCGTTTGTTCTTATTATCCTTGTGTATCCAACAGCAAAATATAAAAAAAAGAACAACTTCCTAGGGTGGGCAACTATGCCACTAACAGTACAGGCTTTAGAATTTATTTCAAAAGGTAGTTGACTGGTTATGGTTTTAACTTTTATAAAATATAGGAATTCAATTAAAAATTGAGTTTGCTACATGTCAGTGGATCTATGTACACTAAGATCCTGTAGAAACCAAGTCTGTTCTATACAATATTTAATGAACTGGTGAAATATTGCATTAGTGGAAGGGAGAGAGGATTTTTTTTAATAGTATCAATTCACTTCCTTGCATGAAGTGACTTTGAAATGAAACAGTCCAGCTGTATTGACTTTTAACATGGACTGAAATGGCTTTCTTTATAAACATGGTTGTTATACAAGTAGCAATAGAGCAGGGATGAAATATGATTCATTTAAACAAAATTTGATTGTCTTTTGACAAACTAAGAGCTTTGCTCTTGACTGTATCAGTATTTGAACAGTTTTACTCTGTATTCTGCAGTATGAGAAGACTTAATTCAGAGAATCACCCAATGGCACTGTACTTAGCAGATTTAGTTTCTGAAGAACAGTCCTACTTAAGTGAGTCAGTCTACACTATTAAAGTAACTTGCAAGTAGCATGCAGGAGCAGGACCAAAATGATCTGTTATCATATGTTGTATGTACAAAGGAGGAGAATGTATTTAGTAATAAATTCGTGTATCTTACTCAATACACAAATCAAGTGACTGTATGGGGCTTAACCAGATGCAAACTTAAATCTGTACGACCTTCATTTGTTTTATGAAAAAGTTAAATAGACACAGCTAAAAGAGAAGTAGCAAAAATCTGAGTGCTGTTTGCATTGTGTATCTTCAGATACAGCCCGTCTAGTATAACTTATCTGATGTACAAGTATTCCCTTTCTTCCCTGAACTGATAATGTGATTGTCTTTTAGAGCTAGTGCATGCACATACGCAGAGGAAACAAAGGGAAAAAATTACGAATACATGAAAAAGGTCTCAGATGAGGACACACTAAAGACCACATTAAGGCTGGCCCTGGCTTTTCCCTCCACACCTCTCATGGAATGAGTGAAAGTGCAAGTTGTATTTATCTTGAGTAAACATAATAAATGGCAAAAGAACCCAGTACCAAGACCAAGTTTCAGAGGTAAATGAATGCAGTGATCCAAAGGTTATATTCCTTTGGAAGATGAGACATCTCTGCAGAAAAGAATACACATCAGGGATGTCTGAGCTTCACAAAGCTCAGTCTCCTCCGAGCTGAGCTTATTAACTTGTTATAGACAGAATTGGCATCAGTGACTCAAGTCACTGAAGAGTGACTATGACTTACAAAGTTCCCCAAACTGAAAATTGTCTGGAGGAAGTGAGAATACTCGAAGTTACAAGGTTAAAAGTGGTGGTGTTTTTTAAAGACATCTGAGCAATAGCACCACTTTCCACAGCAATGGGTTTGTGGAGCATTACACCAGCTAAATACAAACAAGTCAGTCCAAGTAACAGAAAAAACCCAACAGTTTCAACAGCAATGAACTGAAATGCAGTTTGAGATACAGCTGGTTGTATGATTTCTATTCTCATGGTGTTGAGATACCAAAAGCTTTTGGTAGCAGATCATACCTGTTATAGGTCTAGTAGACAACTGACCCTTGACAAGCCTGCAATACTTTCCACTAACAAGAGGGGAGATTCAAGAGCTGTTGCTGACTTTTAGACCTAGACAGAAGCACAAGAGAGATCAGAGAAGCTGGAAGAGACTTCTCTTTGTGGTACTCTGGCTACTTCATGTAGCTGAGGCTACATCTCAGCTTAAGACCATTTGTCAGGCAAGGGGAAAGAAAAAGTAGTCTCACAGTGTCCCAGTTTAGGGTTAAGGCAGTCCCTTAGGCCAATAACAGATGCTCTGTTAACCCCCCTCCCTCCCCAGAGGGGAAGAGAAAGGGAATAACCTTTAATGAAAATCTAAAGAGTAATAAAAATGGAATATAAACATATACAAAGGCAGTATCAAACCCACCCCCCCGATGGTAATTACATCACCATCACCAGTGATGCTGTGGAGCAGGCACTTGGAGAGTCCCAGACTGGCACTGCAGCAGATCGGAGCTGTGTGCAGGAGCTGGATTCTGGTACCGGATTCAGGAACACACCGATTGGGATCAAGAGCAAAACAGACAGAGTCCTCCTTGGATGCTCCAAGGAAGGAGCTGAAAGACTCCAAGGAAGGACATGAGCAGAGCCAAGCAAAGCTGGCAAAGAGGGCCAAAAGGGCAGAAGAGCCCAGGAACCCCTAGAGAAAGCACAGCTAGCGAGCTATAGATCCTCCAGAGCCCTCTGCTTTATATCCGAATATGATGTACATGGGCTGGAGTAGCTCACTGGTCAGTTCAGGGTCACCAGCCCTGTCCATTCCTCCCTGCAGGTGCAGCCTTTCACCTTCCTGCACCCCCCAGCATGGTACAGAAGATCCAGCAGTGGCCTTGCTCTGCACCCCAACCCTTGGCACTGACTCTAACCATGGGGTGTTCTCCCTGCCAGCAGCAGCCCCTGCCTGTGCAAACAGCTGCTGCCTGCAGACAGGGCAGTTACTGAGAAGGGACTGAGCTGAACAGTAAAGATCACTGAACAGACCCAGCTCTGTTCTCACCCAA
The DNA here is from genome assembly GCA_013399075.1 of Chloroceryle aenea. Taxonomy (NCBI): domain Eukaryota; kingdom Metazoa; phylum Chordata; class Aves; order Coraciiformes; family Cerylidae; genus Chloroceryle; species Chloroceryle aenea. The sequence goes on from VWZY01008945.1 coordinate 174,029, forward strand.
GCCAGGACACACTAACACAACACCCTCCCACCTAAGTCAATATTAAGAGTTTGCTGCACAGACTTCAACCCCACTTTGGAGCATGTGGACCCCATGCAGACCATCACTGCTGTCTGTTTCCTTCACACTGAGGAAGGAGGAACAATCAGAAGTAGAATCTGTCAGTGCTGGCAACCCACAAAATTCAGGGGTTGAGCAAAAGTGTCTTTATATTACAAAGGTCATAAGCTTCAGATAGTTACATCTGAAGTCAGGGTGCTTACACAGTCTCCAAAAGTCAAACAACGCAATAGCTTTAAGAATTGAATGGTTTCTCCATGCTGCATTTGGTTACTTCAATGCTGCATTTGGTTACTTCAATGCTGCATTTGGTTTGAACAGAAACCAGGTATACAAGGCCAGCTATAGATATTTGCTAAAGATTGTTTAAGAAAATCTTAGTGATTCACATCATGTTTTGAACTTGACTCCAGCTATTACAGAAAAGTTTGGTTTAAGGTAAAAAGCCTTTCAATATAGTCACCTTGTCCAGGTTAAAAGCAAGTAAGTGTGATATTAAAAATCAGCTAGAATTATACTAGATTTAGTGGGCTTATCACCAGCACCCCCTACCCCTGACAAAGGAGAGCATCAAAACACCAATAAAGATGAGAACAACCATCAGGAGATCTGATATAATCATAGACTGAGTGCTGTGAAGAAATCTTTTCTGCCAAGCTCCAGTTGTGCAATTTTCTTTCCAGTTAAAGGTAATAATCATTTGGACTTCTGAAAAGGTACTTCCCTGGACCATGTTTTATGAAGGCTCATTTACAGTGTATTGTAACACAATAGCAAGTACCTAAAACATGCTGAAAAAATAATTTCAAGTCATTCTTTAGTGCTCTTCTAGTATAAATGAGGACCAGCACACAGCACGAGGTCCACTAAGTGCCAAGTACAGCAAAGACTGCTCACGTCCTTTTAAGTGGCAGAATCATAACTAGTCCATCATACCTTTCTGCTGAACACAATAATTAGTAGCACTAATTAATACCAACTTTAAAGATATTAATGCACCTCCAAGCACTATAATCACCACTTAACTTGTGCTGTAAATATAGCAAAGTACTTTATATAGAATAGTTGTCAGGCTTTGATTTCATGCTGAATGACTGGCTTTGCCAGTGGTCAGATAGGATCAGATTTCAGATTACAAAGTAATTTGAATTTAAATGATCTCAAGTTGTCTAGTTATTTTCAGCTAATAGGTTTCCTTCCTTGCTGAACACCTAGAAAACAATTTGTTATAATGGCTATAGGATCATTAAGAGAACAATTGGTGTTTTGTTTAGAGCTAACCAAATTGGGTTTGATTGTTACCTCCAAGGAAAGCAGAGCTTAACACAATGATACAGGATTTGTAGAAAAACGTGGCAAGGGTTGACTGGATTAGTGACCATTTAGTGACAAAGCTGACCATGAAATCATAAGTACGTAACATATGAAGGTGTGTGAGCTCTGCAACAATATACTGGATGAAGCTGTAAAACTTCATTCCCATTGGTCTAACATGTTAAGAGAGGAACTGTGTTATGGCAGCATATCAAATTCATACTTAAAATCATTTTACTTTACAGTTTGCAACCCACAAAGTCACTGTTATAGTAGAACATTATGCATCAGCTGAAGAAATAGGTTATCCTTGAAACATACAGAAAACTACCCTGGAAACAAAGCAAGCTGATTCCCAACCAGCATTTTTTTTTTGAGCCCCACTCAAGTCAGTGGGATTATGCTGTCCTAGCCCATTTAGCCAGCTGCTTCATCATATCAGGTATCAGGAATATAAAAAATAATTAGAATTACTGCATTTAGACTGTTAAAAAGTATTATCTACAGCTCCACAATTAAAACCTAGACTTTAGAGGACCTATGAATGTTAATACATCTTAGAAGCACTTTACAGATCAATTCTTTTCAGTATCACTCCAAGAATGGAAAGAATTACCTTTATTTAATGGAGAAACAAGCTGCAGCACAAAGACACAGTGACTCATCTGCCAGTTAAGTGCCTGGATACCATGAGGATGACACAAGAGCAGGGAACAGTGTCCACAGCAGATCACATCATCTGCAGCTTGTTTCCAGTACATTAATCTTATCTCCTCTCCCCATTTCATCTTTCATGTACTTGCTCTGTTATCCATTCTCCACGCCTATGCTACACTGCTATTCATTCACTTCGTATGTGCATTTTCCATTTGCTTCCCTCCCTGCTGTGTGACAGTTCTCCTGCTATGCATTGTCTTATACTAGTGGTACCTGAAAGATGCAAACATTTTAAGCCTCCTGTATCCCTCTCAGTGGATCCCTTTTCAGTAGATCTAGGCAGTCAGGTTCCTTTTGATTTCCAGTAGCTCTCAGGAAGTCACTGGGGAAGAGGGCTCCTTATTCACTAAAAACCTAGACCAATGATATGCATAGATCCATTTCTCTACTCAGATACCTAAAAGATGGCTTCTGTTTAATGGGACAGTGTGACACTGAATGTCATCAAATCAGTGATAACTTGCAAATACTGTGAAAAGCAACCATTAATATTTACTTCTGTTTCCAGCTATGTTTCTCAGAGTCTAAGTTTAGGCACTCAGGGAAATGAGATTAAGACAGAAGTCACTTTGGAGAGCACAGGCCAAATCCTCTGTGTTTCATAGCAATTTACCAAGACCAGTCTTGAACTACTCTACCTGCCACTTACTCTAACCTAGCTTTCTTTAAATTAAGAAAGTATGGAAATTCTCCTGCCTTTTTCAGTTCATGAACAGAAGCAGCCTTTTTGTTCTGATGAAAAATGAGACCTGAAGTTCCACCTATGTACTTCCTACATGAAATACACATGAAAGACACTGAACTGCCTTCCACTACCCAGTTCCATATCTAGTTAAACTCTAAAAGCACCCTAACACCCAAAGAACATGGGGTAGATATACACTCAATGTGTTAGTTCCTCCTCCATTCCTTGTCTGCAAAGTACTGTGATAGCAGTAAAACCACAACAGAACTTGTTTAGACTTACTGGTTCCTTCCATCTTTTTGAAGAACTCTTCCTTCTGGGTATTAAGTTCTAGAACTCTGCACACCACCTTTTCCCCAACTCTGTGAGGCTTAACAAGCTAAAATGTTACTGTGATGCATGGTTTTATCTAACAAGTATCACACAGACCAACTTTTTTTCCTTCAACAGAAGTCTGCAACTCTCAGTAGGTTTTTAATCCTGCTTGATTTAAGAAAACCAGTCATGTATAAAATGTTTATTAATGCTCTACAGTTGCTGGTTTATACACTTTTTTCCTAAGCATCTGCTCTGACATTATCAAGAACAAGCCTGCATGGCTATTTGCTGTCTCCTTGCTCATAGGACAGTTTCTAGGATCTTGGATTATAATCCAGACAAAACAAGAGATCAAACACTAGACTGGCAAGACTAGTTCCCTGGTCTGTATGGAGATCTCAGGAAAAGTCAAAGCCACAGACATTCAAAGCACTTCATGATACAACCACTGAGGAAGACCCATGCTACCAGAAATACTATGGCAGCACTGCTAACAACTTAGTCTTCAGCTTTTCTTTTAAGGTAAAATACTAGCAACATCCAGCATGATGACAGCATAAAGAAGAAAACATCACCGTATGTGGAATAACTGTAAAGTCATTCTGAAAACATCTATGAAAATGTCACACCTCTTCTAATTTTATAATACTTTCCTGCAGCTTTACATTTCACTGCAGAAAATAAATCCCCCCTCCCAATAACTGTAATGGTTACTAGCATGTTATTTGGGTAGCTACTAATAAAATGGTGTCACTGTTCTTCTATCAGGCTTCTGAAACTATGAGCAACTCACTGCAATAACTTAAATCCTCTCTTAGCACACTATCAGGTACTTATAGTTGTGTATTGCCATGAATTTTTCTGTGTAAACACTAGTGCATATTTTAAATGGATAGAGCTGTGCAAGACAGGTTTATTTCAGGATAAATTACCAGATTTCATCCACATGCAAAAAGGAAAGGGAAGGTATCTTCTAAATTGTCATAAATGATTTTTTACACGGAGCTAATTTACATGTCATCAACTAAACACTTATTGCAGCACTAAACTGATGACTTCCTAACCAGTTTTCTTGGACTCCTTGGTGAGACCTATGGGGGTTTGTCCCTCCTCTCTGCAGCTGCATGTGCCAGGCCTGTCTGCTGCTGAGCCAGAGGGTGAGCAGGAGGAAACACCACCCTCAAAGCTGACAATTCAACCTGCTCAGCTGATAAAACAGAAAGCCATGGAGAAAGGAATTTTGTTTTGCTGCATTACTGCAATATTTCAACCTGGTTTAAGCATGTTACCTACTGAGGGCAAGTACAAGATATACAGCCACAGGAGGTAAAGCCTTTCCAAGTAGAACAGCCCCACAGCTGAGATGTTGAACTGTAACTTCAACTGAGAAGGTGTTGAACCCAGTCAGTAAAGTCAAATTCAATGCCATTCTTTGTGCAGACCTCTGAGACACTAGAGATTTTTCAGTTCCCCATCTCCATTCCTGTACTCTCCCTTCCTCCTGCTCTCTACCTTCTGAGAAGGTTACCTCTTACCACTAACATACTTCAGCCTTGGCTCACATCCTACATAACATACTGACAGGAGAATACACGGGTTCACAGGAGGCAATACAGGGTGCAGGTTTCATCTTTACCTAATCCTTCACAACCTCATGTGATTAATGCACCCCACATTTTGAGTCATGTGTAGCCCAGAGACATTTTCACAATGGCCATACCTTAAATTTATACCCTGTAAATTACAGAAAGCACATTGAATCCATACTGTGAGCTGGCTTGCTAATGTAGCAGTTAGAATAATGAATTCTTATTCATCTCTGAATGCAGATAGTTGAAACCTGAGCTAGAAGATCTACTTGCAATTGATTCTGGCCATCATCAATTTAAGGAGAAGTTCAGCATAGAAAAAGCATATCACATTTGCACCCTAGGCACAGAAATAACCCTCATGCCCTAAGTCATAGAATTATCTGCTCTTTCACAAGGAAATGTGGATCAAAAATAATGGTTTTGCCTTAAATATCCTTTAACCAGATTAGGTAAAGATACCATCTGGAGATGTCCGTATACCACAGGATGAGCAAAGGTCCCAAAGCATTTCTGTGAATCTTTTCCATCAACCAAGAAAAAAAACAAGTTTATTAGAATAAATTTGTCAGCTTACACAGTTCATCCAAAATATTGTCAATGGTAAAGATAGCTTCCTTCAAAAACTGAAAGCATTGATCTGATTTCAGGGAAACATTATATGCTGACATGGCAGAGGTAACTATTTCCCCTTTGTCCACTTTTTTGTCCCAAAAAAGCCACCCTCCTGGCTGACACCACAGTATCATCTGTGAAGGCTGGAAGTATAATTTGTATTTGTCTATGCATTCATTTTGTGTCAACCTAAATAATGCAGGTGTTCTAGGAGTTAAAGCTCTTTACGAGCTCCCATTTGGTATGTTGCATATTCTTTTTATAAACTCTAACCTTCCAGGAGCTTATTTTTATTCATTTTGCAAATTTCTCACACCCTGTATCATTTCAGTTGCTTTCTGAGAAGTGTTTTAAACAAACTAGCAGTAGTTCCTTAAATATACATCATACCATTATTCTGTGTAGATGCACATTGCAACAGAAATCCTAGGGAAGTGGCACTTGCTGTCTGCTCAGAAAACAATCTTAACTCATTTGAGACCATGCAGATGGCTTCCTGACAAAGAAATCTAGATTTGCTAGCTGAATTAAAGTAAAATTAAATCTCAAACTTAACACCGGCAACTTTTCTGTGCATCTCTTACAAGATTGTGGTTTTGGCATGTATAAAAGCTTTCAAGAGAAGCCCCTAGAATAACATCTAAAACTATTTTGCTTTAATTCCAACTCAAAGATTGTCAAAAGGCTTCTCTTCAGCAACAAGCATTAGGTAAAGCATTACATATTAAAGAATTGCTGGTGAACTGGAAGGGAAAACAGGTTGTCAAGTATTTAGGAATGAGCAATATTAGTCACTTAACTAAGAGCAAAATTAATGAAAAGCAATTTTTTATACCTACAAGGACTATAAATAACAGTACCTGTTAGCAAGTCAGTTGTCACCACTGATGTGTCTGAGCAATAAATAATAATGGGTTTCAAAGTGGCTGCCTACTGATCAACTTATTCCAAGCTCCATGTACATTCAGATGAGCTGCAGATCTGAACGAGCACCACTTCATCCGCCAGCAGATCCCCTTGGATGTCGAACAGTCCAAAATAAAGGCTCTGTCCTCACCCTGCCAAAACTGAAATGCCAAGTGTCCTCTAAAGCCACCTGCCTCCTCCAAGTCACCTAAAGCACCACTCCAAAAAAAACAGATTAAGTCTTAAATGCAGGTTGAACTGCCAAAAGTCTTTTGTAGCTTGCTATCATGCTATCAGTTCATAGGGGCTTTCTTTTTCTAGCCATAAGCTCCCTGTTTCTCTCTTCTTCAGCTGTCTGAAAAGGCTTATATTTAGCACAGGACCCTTTTCTCCACAAGAATTACAGGAGAGGTTTATGAAGACTTTAAAAACCAGAATTGCAGCCTGTCAGTTTCTCTTCACACAGCTCTGAGCCCAGTTGTGAAGTTGTGGGGGTGGATGTGGAGGGGAGTTGCAGGCTTCTTTCTCCTCCTTGCTGATAGGAAATGATAAGCAGCAGAAAAGGATATCAGGTTTGCAACACTGAGAGACAGAAGAGGCAACTCTAACATGCGTATCACCATGGAGCACACCAAGTGGAAGGTGATGTCTCTAAGGCAGAGCCCATGTATCACAATGACATCACTCAACAACCCAGGGGCTGACTGCCTAAAACTACAGGCAATTTTAAACCCCAGTGTTCAGGAGTATGAGATGTGCTTTTTTTTTTAAAGCAAGAAATGGGTCAGAGCTCATCAGCTCACGGATATTTTTATGATCCAATCAGGAATTTTTGAAAACAGAAGAGCTTCTCCTGAGCATACAAAACAAATGAGCATTTTCAGCATAATCCCTCAGTATACTTCATGAAAGGCTGCACATAATGAACATAATCATGTAAGAGGCTGTTAAAAGGATGCCTACTTTTAAAAGCCTAAACAGGTGGTCCTGGAGCATGACAGATTTGTGTTCCACCTTCACATTGTAACCATTTCATTCTGCTATTTTTAGGATGACTAGACCTGATGTTTCATTGCATCAGAAAATCTGATCTGAGCTTTTAGCCACAGCATCATCCTGTAGTTAATTTAGTAAGCAAAGTCATCCTGAGATTCAGTGGAAGATGCTGAAGGTAGATCTCTTCAGAGAGGTGCAGTTTTTACTTCAGTTACAATAAGGAAAGTTAGACACTGAACTACCTTACCAAGGGACACAGTGCCCAACATCCTGAAGGCCAGATGTCTTTTTACAGCACTCAGTAGCCCCAAGGGCAAGAGGGAAGGGCACAAGGACCAGATGCTGCTCTTCCTGAATGCCAGTAAGATTTTGGCTTCAAAAAATAAGACACAGTTCGGGTAGCAAGGCTGGCTGGGAAGAGATGAGATCTACTCAAAGTGGGAAAAAAAGCATCTTCAAGTTTGCTATGTTAATGAGGAAGGCTTTAAACTAGATTTACTGGTGTCTGAAGAACAGAAACCAAATTGTGAACAAGCATTTGAGGAAATGGGGCTGGTATCATCACAACAAGGTAACAAAGGAAGCTCCCTTCCTGCAAAAGTGACACAACCAGAGCACCATCTGAAGTGCCTGTACATGACTTTGTAGCATATGAAACACAGGATGAAGCAAACCTGCAGAGCTGAGATGTAACTGGATCTTGAAAACAGATGGACTAGCTCATAGATCCCATGATAAGTGAATACAGGCTCTTTGGGAAGAAGGGGCTGGTATTCCCAGAGGTTGTGCACAGCATAAACGCCCAATACATTGAGCTTTGCTACAAGATTGAGAGAGGGCTGGGACTTTATGGATCAAAACTAACAGAAGATGCCAAAAGGAGTACCCATGATGGAGATCTCCTGTAGACTCCCCGTTAAAACCTCCTTTGAACAAAAGGAAGAGGCCTTTTTTAACACCTTGCTTCTCATGAGAAATTTCAACTCCATAATGCTTGCAGAAAGGGTAATACAATGTGGTTGGGCACTATTATTCAGTGGACAAGTAGAAGAAATCCACTACTTTCATTGCCCTTTTGTCTTCCACTTTCATTCGTGTCCAGAAATGAGTGAACCAGACAGGAAATCACTGCTCTTTCCACTCAAACCAAGTTTCAAAAGCACACTCTATACTCAGTCTGAAGCCTTGACTGGACCATTAAATGCACCCTTTCATTTCCAAAGAGTCTAGGCATTTACACCAGCTTGTGAATACCTCTCAAAAATAACGTAGCTCTTTATCTGCCCTGGAAACAGACTGTATAAACCTGCAGAAAATACCCCTCAATGATAGATAACAGTCTGATAAAGGTACTATACCAGGACTTGGCCAAACAAGGTTAATTTCTTAAATTTTTTAGAGGGTCCCAGCTAGACAATGAGTTTTTATAGGAAGGCATATAAAATCTACCCTTCCCCTTCCCTCTTCCAAGTCCGTAAGACCTTCCAGGACTTTGGGGTGCTATCATAAAAACAGAGTGTGGAAGACCTGGTCTTTCTGGTCTAAAGCAAATGTAGCAATGGGAGATTAACATTCCGTTCATTGCAAGGGGAAACTTCCAGTTTGTTTTTCACTCAGGGTCTATGTGCAGACTTAAGATGAGTGCTCTCATTCCCTTGGAGACATTTTCTGTATTGAGTAGAACCACATACAAATTCAGACCAAAACAATCTTTCAAATACAGCCTAGGAGTTTTCTTTTATGGTGTGCAATAGGAAAGGAAAAAACAATAGGTTTGAAGTCACTTGGGATTTTCTCATTAGAAGCTACCGTGAAAAACTCACTGAGTGAGACTGAAAGTCTCACTTTCTATGTAAACAACCAGCATTTCTTCTAAGAGTCACTTTCCAATTAAATACAGTGTCCCAGCTGTCATTTCTAGCTATTTAATCAAAAAAGGTTTCTTAGGAACATAAAGGAGGTGATTAAGTTAAATTAGAGGCTGTATTTACAAACATCACCTTAAGCAGGCAGATTTTCTGCAGCATATATATTCCTAAAGATTGTTCAATCCTGGTCTCTGAATAGATGAGACTGCGGATGGATGAAGTGCACAATATTAACCCCACTTCTAGACACCTTGTCCTTCTTTCACAACACAAGTGTTCAGGTTGATCAGCAGTCTAACTGAAGTGCCCAGAGACAGCTGAACCAGCACTGTTTTCTTTCCTCTTATCCCTTTCCATCCAATTCTAGCTACAAATCAAACACATTTCTAAACACACCCTGAGGCACCAGGAGTGACAGCTCCTCCCTACATCTGCCAGCCTTGTAGTTAGGACACTGACTCCAGACACCCTCACTGCCTTCTCAGGAAAGTGAAGAGGAAGCAAATGGTGTTGCCTGTGGACTAGGAGGGGAGGGTTTCTCTTTTCCTAGCGAGGCTGTTCCACCACAGACTGCAAGAGGACTAACAGGTACACATCCCAGGATCCACGGGTCCAAGTACTGAGCCCCATAATTGTTCACTTCTCAGCAAATTAACATCTCAACAACTTGGATTTTAAAATGCACTTGTTTTCCACACTGAACTAATCCACAACACTGAGAAAATGTAGAGTATTTGAAGACTCCAAAGCAATTGGCTGCAGCTATTGAAATGATATTCCTGCTTTTTCCTAAAATCCTTGCCAAAAAGGAGAACAAAACTCCATGTTGTCTTATTGTCAGTTCTGCTTTCCCACAGAAACTATCCTCCACTTCTGGAATCACCCCCACAGTATTCTGTTGATACTGGATTAACTAAAGAAGGATGTTCTATTTAAAACCAGATACTTGAAGCAATTCCTTTTTCGGATTCTATCTTATTCTACATCCACTGTATATTACACACATTGTATATATTCTGCATACATATAGAAATTGTACCTCAAAATATCTGTTTTAATGAAAAGACCTAGCATGGAGAAGGAAACGGAGTGTCCGTGCACAGGTCTAGTTCTCATGAACGGGGAAGCAGTGCAGACCATCCCAGCCTGGGATGGGGTGCACACATCACATTGGCTAATGCTGGGGAGGTGAGAGAAAAGGGGGGTGCTAAGATGCCTTTCCTGCCAACCCACTCCTCTTCCCAACTGCCAGCTGACTCCATGCCAGACATTCTCCTTCCAGAGGTGTCTCAGGTTGTTTTTCCTTTTGTTGCTTTAGCATTTTACATAAAAGGTTCTAAACATTCATTTTCATGACATTAAATGGCATATGGTACTGGGTCACTTGAGCACCGTTCGGTGAACAACTGTTCTCAGAGAAGAGGGCCTGTGGTCAAACTGGCAAGCAAGCATTTAATTCCCAAAGTCCAGGGACAGTTATTCAATATTTATGATTATTTTTGCAACACAACCTCGGAATGATGGCAGAGCTCGAATCCCCACGTCCCCATTGTAGCCAATAGCTGGAGGACAGATGTGAGGGAAGATGTCTAATTAGCAGCTGGATCTGATACCCCCAAGGTTGCTCCCTCACATGGGACTGCACATTGCTGCAGGGTAAGGCCAGTGCAGGCAGCACCACAGCACGAAGATGTCAGCCCTGCTGGGAAGGAAGTAACCTGCTGTTATGCCTGCAAGAAACACACCACATCTGACTGAAATAAAAGTCACTCTCTGCAGCAACCACAGAAATTAAGACCTCAGTGGGTTCAGTATTCCCATAATGCAAAATCTTTTGCTTAGATTCACAGTTTATGCAGTTAATACATCCACGCAGCTGTATGTCCAAGGACAGCCCCATATCCCTTATCTTCTGGGTTACAACACCCCAAGCTTATCACATGCTCCTGTATTGTATCCACTTAATGTTCAGAAGTCCACAGGGCCTGATGGGATCCCTCCCAGAGTACTGAAGGATTATTCCAGTCCACAAGAAGGGTATGAGGGAAGACACGGGAAGATGTGGATCTGCTAGACTAACAGTACCTGGAAAAGTTATGGAGAAAAATCAAAGGACAATGCAACCATCAGGGGGTCACAAAGGGAGAGTCCCAGGTAATTTCATACACTTGAGATACAGTCACTCACCTAGCAGATGAAGACAAGACTGATCCAGAGAAGGATCTGGATTTTAGTATGGCTGTTCATAACTGTTCCTCACAATACTCTTCCAGGTAAGTTGGCTGTGGGATGAGCACATACCTGGTGTGATGGGTAAAGAACTGACTGAAGAAGAGGACTCAAAGGGTTGTAGGGAATGGTGCTACCTCTGGCTGGCAGACAGCCACAAGCAGTGTTCCTCAGGGCTACCACAACCTGGACTGCAGGTTAATGGATGCCACTGCCCAGGCTCTTGCTCCCAGTCAGGCAGAGACTAGAAGACTAGAACTGAACTTAACCCTCCCACAATGTGGAGCATCCTTCTCACTATGGGAGCACTGGTTTACTTCCTTTTGTTACAGACACTTAAATGTGAGGCAAAAAGCTTCTCCTGTGCCCAAGCACCAAAGGTTGAATATTCGGTTCAACCAAAGAGGCATTTTTTACCTTTTCATAATAAAAAGTATACATTCAAACAAGCTCAAAAAGATAAAAAGTTATTTGATCTAAATTAGTACTCCTCTAGATATGTTGAGCTTGTTTCACCCAGGACTCATCAGATATCCTGATTTACACATTAGGACAAGGTGTTCAGATGAGACAGAAACAGCAAATACTTCAGTTTCCTTGAACTGACTGCTTCCCAGTGTTTTACCATCTCTGTGACTGGCATTTCTCTAAGTTTTAGGCATAAATGTGCAGAGAAGCAAAATTAACCTCAGCAATTTTTTTCCAACTAATTCCTCAAGATTTACAGGGGAAATCATGAGGCCCTTTTCCACCTCAGACAGCCCTTTTTTCATTTTTATGTCAGACTGAGTTGTCAGCATCTGGGAGATAAGGATAGGAGCAGCTGTGCCAGACCCTCCCAGATGTGAATCAGACTTTTCCTTGAACAATCACACCTATGGTAGAAGCTGTTGTGAATTTACACCACCTATTGCTCACTATGAGAACCGGAATCTACCAATTCTCAGGATGCAGAGCAACTCCACCTTTACTAGGAAAGCATTTTAAAACCACCTCAACTAAAAAGTTTGGTAAGAATGTCCTTTTTTTTTAACTATAATAATTGCACCAGCAATTCTTACACACTCAGGTAACTTTTCACAAAAGCATTATGTAAGTTATTGAAAAATCCTTATCACTCTTCCCTTTACATCACTCAATTACTTCTGATTTAAACAGAGCCAAGATCCTGCCATTGCTACCTGCAAAGTCCACTGATTATCCTGGTCCAAAAGGCTGTGAGTAATTCTAGGTAAATTAAGCCCCATATCCTCCATCATAAAGGAAACTCTTCAGGCTCATTAAACTTTCATGGGCTTCACTTGCCATACAGTTGATGGCATAGATTAGAACATCATTTAATCACCATGAAGATAATTTCAAGCCTAATTTGTGAGAAGTTAACTTGTATCTCTCCAGATAAAAAAAAAGGATGTAAATTAAGCTTGCAGAGTAATGAAACACCAAAGCTACAATTATATATCAGGCAATGTGAAATCTCCATCAGTTCCAAAAGCTTGACCTTACACTTAATTTTCATTTCTGCTCCTGCACGTCCAAGTTTCTGTCCTGAAGATACTTTCATAGGGGAAGATGCTGTTTACTGAGAGACTCAAGCTCACATAAGAAATCAAAAATCAAACTTGCAAATAGAAGTTCCTTACCCCTGAACTGTAAAACTGTAAAAGCCTCCAGCTACCACCTCTTGTACTATCTCACCAGTATCCTACCTTTGCTAGAGGAAAAAATCTCCTTGTCTGTTACATTTAGCCAATATTACCTTCTCTCAGGCCCCTGTAGCAACAGATCTTACACATTTGCTATCAAACAGTAAAATATTAATGTCTTAAAGATCTAGATGTAGGTGAGTCAAATACTTTTTCTGCTTCCTTCCATTTAAGGGACTGGTGGAAAAAGGTGTTTTATTTTTTTATACCAATATCCACAGAGTATAAAGTGGTACAGACATCCTCTGCTTTCCACTGCTGACACTGTTGGTCAATCTTACTTCCAGTTAAAGTTCAGAGATTGAGCACTTGGCTGAGAAGGGCCCTGAATTTCAGCGATACGAGGGATGCCATCCATGCAAGACAATGAAGTAATGGGGTCTTCCCAGCTTTCAAGCTTCTTTACTAGTTCAGGGATCTAATTAATAAAATAAACACAAAGCAGGATTTTGTCCTGGTTTGAGTGAGAACAGAACTAATTCTGTTCAGTGATTTTACTTTTCAGCTCAGTCCCTTCTCAGTAACCACCCTGGCTGCAGGCAGCAGCTGTTTGCACAGGCAGGGGCTGCTGCTGGCAGGGATATCACCCCGTGTGTAGAGTCAGTGCCAAGGGTTGGGGTGCAGAGCAAGGCCACTGCTGGATCTTCTGCACCACACTGGGGGTGCAGAAAGCAAAAGACTGCACTGAGGAGGAGTGGCCGGGACAGGTGACCCTGAACTGACCAAGGAGGGATTCCAGCCCATATATCATATACAGTATAAAGCTGAAGGATCATTGAGGCTTTTAGATGCTGCATTCAGAGATGGACTTACCCACTCCCTTTCCCATTTTTACCCCAACAGGCAAGCTCTGGTTTCTCCTGTCTGAGGTACAAGTAGGAACTGGATCCCTTTCAGGGTAGATCACAGTCTGCAAGCCCAAGGAAAGCCCTCAATAAGAGGGTAAACCCAAATAGAGGTTAATAAGAGGGTAAACCCAAATATAGGTTAAAAAGAATACAGGCAGGCAACCAAGAGATACCAGAAATGTTGCATCACAAAATCCATGTACCTAAACACTCAGCATTACAGCATCTGTCTACAAAGCCACCTTCTGTAACCCTAGGGAAGGAAATAAAATAGCCTGGCTTACACACAGCATTGACAGGAAACAAAATGCAAAACCCCTCAGTTGCTTAAATATCTGCCTGTGTCTGGAATCTAGTTAAAAGTGCAAGGTGCTTCAATTCTTTTTTCTTGTTAGTAAAAAGGCCACACAAGCAAGGGAATTGCTTATAGCTAATTTATCTGAGTCGGTGTGAAACACTAGATACAGCTTTTCTGTAGAAGGGGAAAGGGCAGCTATTTCAAGTACAGCCTTCAGGGTTTGGGTTTGTTTTCACTTCTGACCAAGGGATAGTCACTTTTATTAATAAGCCTCTAGCTTAAGGTAACAAGTGTAAAGATGCCATGAAGCCTGGGTTGATATATGCATGCAAGACAAAAACAGTCAGTGTGTGGGGAAGAGCTTCAGTGTGACAAAGGCAAACAGAATAGAGCAATATGCAGAAGTGATGTCTATCCCTGTTACCTTAATGCAACATCTACACACACACAAGAGCTGAGCAAGTCTGCACCTATGACAACTCAGGCCTACATAATTCTATAGAAGACAGCTGACAAAAGTCTTTATGCATGGAAATACACAACTCATCAGGAAGGATCTCTTGTCTACAGCTGTTGTTTTGCAACTACATCTGCAAGGAGGTGATCTTACCTGATTTTTCAAGGGTACTTCTGAAGGCAGGAGAGATCCACACCTAAGGTTCTCAGGACAAGTGCTCAGGTGTGTGCACATAGCCTGGATTTATTTCCCTATCTTAATGCAGCCAAGAACTCTGTTTCTTCTCCATAGGCTGTTTCCATTTTTGCCGTAGAGGATTGCCAGGAAATACATGAAAACCAAGCACAATATTCAGGTATCATGGCAGATATATGGAGAGAAGGAGTGTTTAGAAGTTGGTTTTTTTTTAAACTACACAAATATGGCAGCTGCTGTAAAACACTTCACAGGTTTTAAGTCCTGTGAATAGTCTTGAGATGCAGCTCTTAAAGGGAATGTGATCAGGTAGTCAAGGTTCAGGAAAAACTGCTTTTCATCCTTCAGCATGTATCATCAGCTTACTTCTGTGGATGTGAATACTAAAATGTGCACCCTACTGCAAATAACTGCTAGTGTGACAGCCACAGCTCTGTGTCTGCAGTCAGGGTTGCCAGGAGCAGGTCTGAATTAGTCAAAAGGAAACAATTAACCATTTATGCAATTGAGGAGACCACTGATGCATAGACAATTTTTAAAAACAGAACAGTGTTCTGCAGGAAGAAAAATCTCTCCATGACAGATGGCAGCCATTATCACCTAATGTGCTTCAGCAAGGCACTTTGTAGAGCATGGTACAGGAATATAAATAAAGCGGGGACTAAGTAAATACAGAACCTGACAGTATAGGCAAATTAAGGCCACAGACACTACTTTCGGCCACAAAACACCCAGGGATTCAGCAGCAGCAGATAGGTGCAGTTTCTGCATGCATTAAGTGAAGATGAAAACTTCATTTACTGCAATGACAGCTGCAGGGAACCACTCACTTGATGTGCACCAATATAAAACCACCCAAATGTCAGCAGCAGCAGGGAACCAAACAGCCTAACAGGACACACAAAAGGAGAAGTACACAGCCAAATCGGTATTTAAATTTAATTATAACCTAGAATAGTCCAAAAGCACTCGTGATCAATAGCAAGAGGAAGGTGCTGCACTCAGAAAAGGAATCCAGAGAATAATAAGTTGCCCATTTCTTGGCCACAATAAAAAAATGACATGCCAGAACTTGAAAGAAAGAGCCCATTACTGGCTACTAAGCTGGGCAGAGAATGGACTTTTTCTCACAGAGGACCAGGAGGATGATAAAGGGACTGGAGCATCTCATAAAAGGAAAGCCTGAGAGACGTGGGGTTGTTGAGTCTGAAGGGTGAGTGTCAAGAGGATAAGGCCACAGTCCCTATCAATGGTACACGGTGACAGGACAGGAAGCAACGACCACAAACTGGAACACAGGAAGTTCTGCTTCCATCAGGAAAAACTTCTTTACTATGAGGGTGACAGAGCATGGCCCAGGCTGCTGAGAGAGGTTGTGGAGCCTCCCTCTATGGAGACTTCCAAAACCTGCCTGGATACATTTCTATGCAGCTTATTATAGATGAACCTGCCTTGGAGGCAGGGTTAGACTTTCTCCTGAAGTCTCTTCCAAACCCTACCATTCTATGACATCAGCTGGAAGAGAGGGCAGGAACTTTTTTTATAAAGGATGGAGAGCAGCAATCCATCTCAAAGGGTACTCCTGCTATTAGTAACAGGCCAAGAGTAAGGAGAAACAAGATTAGGCAGAAATTCTCTTTTGTCACCTTCAAGTAAATTCTGAGTATAATGATGCAATTATGAAACATTTTCTTCAAATACATGAGCCCCATAAATTGGATACTGTAGACATCCTGAAAATTGCATAGAAATTAAATGCTATTTATAAATCACTTTGAATATTATGTCTCATATCTTAAAATTGACAAAATGGGGAAAATCCAATTGTTGGCAAGAGCTGGTAATTATTCCACATGAGATGGAGATCCAAGCCCCAGATGGTTCTCTAGATTCATGAGAAACTGAAGGCTGTTTTGAATTAAAGAAAGAGGTTTCAGTGGCAGTACTTATTGAAATAATTCCCACTATGCATCATCTTACTTGTACCCCTTGGCATGACACAGCACCTGCCTTAGCTTGAGCAGCCCTGTTGTGAACAGGGTCAAGGAACTGAGCCAGAAAAACAAACAGGAAAGTGTCAAAACATTTTTGATACCAACTTCGTCAAGTGCTATCATTGAGCATCTTCCAGTTTTGTAGAAATCAGGCTGTTTACTGTGATAGTCAAGCCTATCAACACAGACAACTCAAGCTCCCAGTGTTCTAGACGAGGATAAACCTCAAATACCCCCTTTCACTCGAAGTAAAGTTAGAATTTAAGTTCTAACCTGATCCAGACCAGTGGGAAATATTTTCCGTACTTCAAAGGCAAGAGTTCACTTACATTTACAGGAACCATTTGTGGTACATCAGAAGTAGATCCACATGGATTCCTTTTCCATCTTTGATTGAAATGCAGAAGCATCCAGAATCCCAGAGGGGAATAAACCAGAAGAAGTTCTGCACATTTATTTCAGCATTTTGAAATCATTCAATTAGTGATTCAATGCACTGATGTAGTTTTGCTTAGGTTTTTTCTTTCCCAAAAAGGTATTTGGACACAAGTGTCACAAGCATACAAAGATTCAAAATTAGACAGAACAGGGACATTTAGGTTTAAAGAAATTTCTGGCAATCAGAAGACAGTCACTTCAGAAAAAATATTTGGATTACTACAGGACATAACATTAAAAACATCCTTGTGATTTCCCATAATACAGCTTCCTTGGACACCATACTTTAAGGTACTTTAATTTTCAACAGCAGTAGCTCAAATTACATATTTTTCTAGGGAAAGAAATCAAAGTTTCTGGGGTTTCTCCAGTTTGAATACACATTGTAAAGCTGTTGGTTAAATAGCCTGTTGAGAGGTTATGACATGCTATGTGCTACCAGCTGGAGCAAATGGACCTAGACATTAAGATCACCTTCTAGCTAGCCAAAAGTCAAATTAACATTCCTGCTTCTAAAAACTGGGCTTAATCCATACATATTAAAGAACCTGCTGCTGAGTAAAAGTCAACAAAAGTTGACTGATTTAAGCCACTGAAATATAGGCTTACTAAACCAACAAACAGTAAAGAAATCTGACAAACAGAAAATTTGAAATAAAAAGACACCAAAGGAGCTAGTTCACTGCTTCTAGCTAAGCTACCAGGGTGCCCAAAGTTCTGCCCCTGACTCCAGGGAGGTGCTTCAGAGAACCTAGATGAGACTGAAAGGTCCCTCACATGCACCCTGAGCCACTGCACATTGTATAAGATACACAATAGGCTCCTCTATT
This sequence comes from Chloroceryle aenea, assembly GCA_013399075.1. Classification (NCBI taxonomy): domain Eukaryota; kingdom Metazoa; phylum Chordata; class Aves; order Coraciiformes; family Cerylidae; genus Chloroceryle; species Chloroceryle aenea. The sequence goes on from VWZY01008945.1 coordinate 192,092, forward strand.
TAAGATTTAGAGCAGAGGTTTCTAAAAATGCCTTAGGGGTCAAAAGTTCATTTGCCCTCCAAAACATAGCAGCAACTACTTAAATACTAGCACCAACCACTGCCAGAAAGAAGTTGTATAGGTTTGAGACCCTTCTCATCCTGAAAACCTTAACTCACCAGCCTCTCCCTCTTTTCTCAGAGCAAATGGGTTGACACATTTTCTTTCCTCCTACAGGGCAAACAAGTGTGATATGGCAGAGCCACTCCAACAAGAAGAGCTGTCCTGAGCCAGTCCTACCCAGCAAATGTACTGTGGAGGTCTTCTTAGAGATGTGGGTGTAATTTCCCTCTTACTTTTAGATACTGAACAGTGCAAGGCCTACAAAAGAAAATGCAAATACTAGAGCATGGTGACCCTGTATTTCCCCTAAAGGAACCAAGTGCTGGTCCTCAAAGGACAAGTTCTTCAGATTTTTTGTTTACCACCTTAATTAAATCAATACTCAGAGGTCTAACTGCCTTTAAATTTGAAGGCTTCAGTTCTGCAGGTCTATTCACCATGAACAATCCTAATCTAAGGCACTGCCACCTCCTAAAAGCCAAGGCCACACAGCAGGTACAGCACAGAAGATGCTGTACAGGCAGTTGCTAACTCAGTCTGGAAAAAGTTCCCTGGAATACCACACAGGCTAGATACTTAGTAAAGCTGAAGCTGAATTTCATACCCTAACTTAATAGTAAATGACTATGTCAACACTACATGACTGAAATTAAGGCAACAGACTCAAATAACATCTTGCCAGGCATTCCCACTATGTTTGCTTTTATGGAAGCTGAACTGCATACCACTAAAAATAACTATGACACTCGAGCCACCATTCACATGTCCACAGCTGCTGCAAATAAAGAACACTAAATATAACAGGGAGGAGAAAGAAGTAGACACCAGAAGAGCCAACACTGCTCTTTGGATTTCCAGCTTAGTGTTTATTTACACTGTTCAACAGGGACCAGACTTCTGCAACTGCAATTGTTGCCTGTAAATGTTCTGCTTGTGCTAGTGCAGCATGTATTGTTTTTCATCCGAGAGAGTACTTGGAGTTGAGTGGATTTCACATCTGAAGCATCACACCAGGCTGCTTAAAGCATCTAAGGACATGGTAGGTTTACTAAATTTATAAACTGAAGATGCTGTTAAGGCAGCAAAGGTCATCCTGCCCTGCCCATCAGCCAAACAAACCCATCCCATGCATCCTTGGTACCTCAAAAAGAAGAGAGTCAGGGCGAGTTAGATGTTTCTTGCAACCTAATCCCTGTAATGCTGAAAGACAGATCCTAATTCTGGTAGTGTTTCAGCTTGAAGATGGAGGACATGTCCAGAAACAGCCCTTGATACAAACCCCAGAAAATGTCAACCATAACATCCATCCCTCATCCCTCTACTAAGCTGACACAAACAACATGAAAATAATCACAGGACTAAAAGGCAAAACAAAGGCCTATTGCATGTCACTGAGACAACAGCCATCTCCTTTAGCATTTATTTCCCAGTTTGGTGAAGCAGCTTCCCTCTTTCCTATGGGGCAAGAATCCCATGGAGATGTCTGAGCACCTACCTGGCACAGGTATTTCCATTAGGAAGCAGCATGGAACAGCTGGGTACTCTGAACAGCTGAAAGTTCAAATTTTAATTTCCCACTAATCTGTTGCAGGTTCAATGGATTAGAAAATTGGGCCAGATATTAATTGGAGTATTTTGCCATCTAAATACCACAGGTTTAAGTTTTCAGTGAATAGCAGACAGGAGAATGCATATCAAAAGGAACAGTTGAGGCTGGATTTATACTTGATCATAGTTTTGAGACACTGAGAATCTAGGGGCTTCCTTCAGGCTCAACCTTCTGAATTGGATACTCTGAAGAAGCACAATCAAGTTCAGGAAAGCTCCAGAACAAGAGTTACATATGTTGTTCCTTTGTGCCCAGCTTTTTGTGGCAGAACAAGTACCATTTCTTTCAGAGGATCCCCAAAACAGCACAGTGGATGGCTGGTGAGCAGTCATACAGATTTTTTTTTACCTTACTGAATTAGTAGGCCAGGATTTATCACACAGAATTGGGAAGATGGAGTGATTTCCTGACAATCTCTTCCAAAGACTCAGCAAATATTAATTTGCCTTCACAACCCCCCTGCAAAAGTAATTTTAACCACAGGCTTCTTATAGACTGCTGAGGAACAGATAAATTTAGAAGTTCAACCTGAGATAGACAGGAATTTTCCAGTAACTGGCACCTCTAAAAGCAAAAAAAAAGCTTACATGAACTCCTAGCACAAGATATCAAACCCTGGCCCTATCTGACTTCACATTCTATCCATCTTGCCAGTTAACCTCCTGCACCTCTCCTCTATCTTCCCCACTGCCCTTCTCAGCCTGCTCTGGGCAGCTTCCTACCTGCACAGCAGCTCCTCATTGCAGGCTCCATGTTCAGCAAGGCCCAGCAGCCAGTCCCTGGCTTTGATCTTTTGCCTGCCTCTTTCCGTAGCAGTCTCAGTTCCTCCTGGCTCTCTAGTGTGTCTAGTTGCCTCAAAACACAGCTTCTGCCCTGGGTGCCCTCAGCATCCAGCTCAAGACTTTCTCCCCAGCAGCAGCAGCCAAGGTGAGGAAGGTCACCCAGGTACACTGACTGACACACTATGTACTACCCCAGACTTAAGCCCTCACATAGACTTGCAACCTCTGCTGCTTCCTGGAGTCAGCAAAAGGAGACTATGGCAGAAGAAATGTTTCCCCATTATAATTAAGAGGTTGGTCTAAAGGTAGTCTTCACCACATAGCCCCATTTTCATACAGCCACAAACAGTTACACTGATAAAGGGACTGAGCATCAACTGCCAGCTCCCTGGCACACATTTTGTACACTATGAGGCCTCATGAACAACTTTGGTAAGTTACCAAACAACTACTGAAACACTAAAACCACAAAACATCTGCAGGGTTTTGTACTGCTACCACACAAGACTACCAGTCAGGGGTTTAGGCCTACCTCAACAGGCATCAGGACTCCAAACTAGGGAGCTGCTCCCCAGAGAAGGCAAACCAGCAGTCAAAGGCAGCCCCAACACAGGCTGGGTCCTTACTGATGGGGCAGTCCTAGCGAGGCTGCAGACAGAGGTAGGTGCCAATAACAGAGATCACCAGCAGCCCCAGGCAGTGCAAGGGGGTAAACCAGGTCCAGAGAGTCCACCTAAAAGCAAAGGACATGGATCCAGAAAGATGACCGGAGACAAGCCCACACAAGGGCTAGGAAATATACCCCCCTCCCCAGCAAAGGCACAAGGCTCACCCGGGAGAGCAGTACTGAAGACAAACTCACAGCAAAGCTCAAACAGGAACAAAAGCCCCAGGGCAGAGCTTAAATAGGACTTCTGGGCCCATGGGTGTGGGTGGAGGCCCCAGGTGAGGCTGTCATGGTATTAAGGCCGTTAAGACCAGCAGTGCCCTGACACTAAAATGCACTGAAACAGTTTTGCTCTCTAGGTAAGAGTTTGGGGCAGCTTTGTAGACTACCCTGGGTGGCTCCTGGGGCATACAAGGTGACCACTGGCATTGTCTGAACGTCTCTGTGTGTTGGTTCCTGTGCTGGATAGAGGATTTGTTTTGTTCCAGTGCTGCCTCATAAGGTGGTTCCTGCTTCAATGCTCACCACAACATACATAGATCATATACGTGCACATAGTCAGGAGAAAAGATGCAGAAAGAGATGCAGGGGATGGGATTTTGTACCCCCACGAGGCAGCTAGGACATGTTTTTATGTATTTTAAGATGAGGAGCCACGGGCCATGCATGCGGGAGAAATGCAGACGCTACCCGTGTTCATTTGGCACTTCTAGTTAGTGCTTTCCCAAGTGATACTGCTCAGTAACTGTAATCACACAAACAACAGATGCTAGCGAGGTGGCTTGGCAGAAGTTTAACGCAGATTTCTGTCATACCTCAGGTACATGATGCTTAGCAGGTGCCAGTGTTCCTGCTTTTGTCTTTGGCTTCTCCTTGGTTTAAAGTCTCCTGTCTGGATACTTTCTGCTGGTACTTTGCAGTTGGTCTGTGAGGATGCTGCACGCAGAGCAGAGCTCACCCAAGTCTTGAACATGCTGGCAGGAGCCAGAAACTTTGGGTTTCACAGAATCACAGAATCACAGAATCCTAGGGGTTGGAAGGGACCTCGAAAGATCATCTAGTCCACCCCCCCGTGNTCTTTCACCAGGTGGAGCTCCTAAAATTAAAGTTTTAAAAATTAAAGTAATGTAAAATTAATTAAAGTCCTTTACCAAGCGTGCACAAAGTATGGTTGCTCAAGGATTTATTATTTTGCCAACTAGGACGGTGCTTGCACAAAACAAAAAGTCACATCTGTATTATTAATTGTAACCACCTGTCACAGAAAAATTGTGTTTGCTTAGTCCAAGACCTAGAAGGACTAAAGGGAATCTCTCAGCTCCTCAACTGAAACAACACTTTCATCAGAAAGAGAGCAATAGTTCTGGTTGAAATGTTCTGTGTCCTCACCCTTCCTTTTCCCTGACCATAAACTTAGTCCAGGTTGACAGTTTTGGCACAAATAGCCAAAATGTTGAAAGTGGTTAAGCAACTGGAAACGGCATGTTAGTGGCAAAAGTCACCTTCATATCAGACTGCTAGCCTCACCTGTAGCAAAAACATTTCACATGTGCTCTGATACCGGAATGAGCTCTGGCACCCAGTCGTTCCTTCTGTCTCAGTTTCTTTTTAGAAATACACAAAATATGCACCTTTAATTCTCTTTAAGCACACCACGGATATACCATTTCAGAATTTAAAGGAGAGGAGAAGAGACGGAGCTAGCCACTACATTATCTTCTCTGGACCGCTCATTCTGTACCCTTCTGGTAACACAGGCAGCTTTATTCTCCCTGAAATGAGATGTGTGCTGGGTTAATCAAAAGAGCACACTGGTTCTGCTGCAACCCATTTCATTCCCACACTCTGACATGGGTGAATGAAGTAGTGTTGGACGTCAGGGGTTTTAATACCACTAATAAAGAGAGATACAATAATTCTTTTCCCTAGAATCCCCTTTTGTTGTTTATATAAGCTGGTTATTCTCTATTAATCACTGTGCAATTATCTCTCTTGGCACGCTTATGACCACGATGTCTGAAAACCGTGGGCATGTTAAATGTAAGCACAAATCTTTATCTTCTTTAATCTGTACCTTAGGCTAGTGCATAAAGTCAGGAGTAGCTACTCAGTTCCTCACATCTTGTCTCCTACTGCATGAATAGCTAAATTCTTCTTAATTTTTCTGGTATGATTTTTTTTACTTCCTGTTCAGCTGTAAGGCTATTCCCAGGATTTAGAATCTCTGAAATTAATGCTGCTGCCTGGGACACACACTGGCAGGTAGTTCTGCCCTTTGATTTTAAACAACCGAGTCGAGGCATTCAGTCAAGAGATGAAAAATCTGCTTTTGTTCTTGAAAAGAGCAAAGAAAAGTACCGAGAGAGAAACCTATAGAGGATGTTTTCATGCACTGTGAAACCTGAGATCTAGTTTTCTTAAAGGTATGAGCACCAGAATTTGATGGAATCCTGATCCTTTACATTTTCACAGGAGGTGACAAACTAAATGGAACACTTAATTTCACAGCTGAACTCCAACAGGAGACATCATGTCTACCATGCATTATTAATTGACTGCTAATGAAGTACAGAACAGTACTCGGGGCACCACATCATTTAAAACTGTGAGCAAAGCCTCAGCTTCAGATCACTTCTACTATGACTTTTAGAATTTGGAAAGTGGATCAATCAAGATTATGTTTTCAGATGATCCAAATAATTTTCCAAGGATGTGTGAGTGCACTTACAAATAATATTAACATGAATAGAAAAATTAATCTGGATAGATGTCACCATTTAGGGTAGGGCAGCCCCTCAGACCTATAAGAGATGCTCTCTGTTAACCCCCCATCCCTCCCCAATGGGGAAGGGAAAGGCAATAAGGGAGAGAGACTCAGCCATTAGAAAAGGAAACCAGAACAGCTTGAATGAAAATGAAAAGAATAATAATAAAAATGCAATATAGACAAATGTATACAAAACCAGTATCAAACCCAACCCCTGATGGTAATTCCATCCCTGTCACCACTGATGCTGTGCAGCAGGCAATGGGGGAGTCCCAGACTGGGCCCTGCAGCAGATAGGAGCTGTGTGCAGGAGCTGGATTCTGGTACCAGAATTGGGAACACACGGATCAGGATCAAAGGCAGAACAGAGAGAGTACCCCTTGGATGATCTGAGGAAGAAACTGGAAGAGGACCTGAGCCACGCTGAGCAAAGCTGGCAAAGCAGGCCAAGAGGGGCAAGACCCTCCTGATCCCTCAGCTTGAGATGAAATATGACCCATATGGGCTGGAGTCCCTTGTTGGTCAGTTTGGGGTCACCCGTCCTGGCCACTCCTCCCTGCAGGTGTGGCTTTTTACTTTCCACACCCCCGGTGTGGTGCAGAAGATCCAGCAGTGGCCTTGCTCTGCACCCCAACCCTTGGCACTGACTCTACACACGGGGTGTTCTCACTGCCAGCAGCAGCCCCTGCCTGTGCAAACAGCTGCTGCCTGCAGCCAGGGCAGTTACTGAGAAGGGACTGAGCTGAAAAGTAAAATCACTGAACAGAATTAGTTCTGTTCTCACTCAAACCAGGACAAAAGTTAGTATTATTCAGGTACAGACCTACCTGGCTGATAGATCATTAGGCACTGAAAAATGTAAAACAGGTTACATCTACACATAGTTTTCTCTTAAATGTAATGAAAAATCACCAGGAAATAGATGCTTCATGTTTGTCATTCTGTTCATCACCTCATTCTCTCAGTGCACAGTGCATCATTTGGAGCATGGTATTTATTTTTAACAGTGCAAAGTGTAAACGTACTGTCAAATCTTCTGTCACAGATCCATGGTTTCATGGCAGCCTCTGAGGCAGTGGCTGCGTTGATCTGTGGAAGAAATTTCTCCTGCAGTTGTTGGGAAACATTGAAGACCTTAGCACCTAGACCTGTTCTGTCTCTTTCTTCCATTCAGTCTGCTCTCATTCTGGGTATCTAGAGAAGCACAGAAAGACAGGAGCAGCAGCAAACAGTAGGTACCATATTTCCCCAGGGTGTTCAGCCACAGCACATCAGTTGCCCAAACATTACAGGAGCCAGGAAGGTTAGAGCTCTGACAAATGCATACACCACGGGGAGATGGCGAAACTGTCAGCAGGCTCAACCCACAGCCTGCTCCCAGGGCATCCACTGCCTGACTCCTGCACACCATCAGAAGAGCTGTTGTGATAAATCGGCGCTCTGCTGAACCACTGACAGCAAAGTGTATTTTCTGAGTGGGAGACAGTTTTATTACACCCTTCTCTTAAATAATTTTGAAATACTTTAGTCGTTTTTGTAAGCTATTCATGCCTTGGGAACACAATGATGCTAAAAACAGAAGGGTGGCTCAATCTCATGGGCTAACAATATTTTGAAAGGTAGCTGAAGAATTGAGATTGCTCAGGAAATAAAAATGACAAACACAACCTCCTGAGCTACAGGACAGCTCTGATTTCCCGAAGTTCCCTGAAAAAAGCCCCACAACATAGTATCATAAAATATTCACCCATTCCTCCTTACAAGTAATCTCTGAGGCTATTTATTACCAGAAGAGATTTCAGAGACACCTGCCAAATTTCCTATAGCTCTGCAGAACCTGGTTGCCAGCCTTTCCCAAAAGTCACATGAGGAACCAAAAACCAACCCCCCAGGCGCATTGTTCCCTGCAGGGCTAGGGGGATACAGGGCAAATCCAGATTCCTAAGGTTTACTGCACAGTAAGTAATAAATAATGAATTTACTGCTTCGGACCTCCATTGACAATTTCTTATTTTGAAAAGTGTACTAGGCAGGGAAAGGCCAAATCTCTATGGGTGAATTTCTTAGGGTTCTGTCTTCTAAATGCTTTTAGCTTTTATAAAGGACTAACTGCCCTCCACCTCCCAAGCTAGCAAAACAAAATGCAGCAGTTCTTTCTGAGATGGAGAAATGCTTTTGTTTTTATTCAGAAGAGTCAGCAAAGAGCCTGCAAGGCCTGAATTATGGTTAATGACCCATATGGTACTCTAGCATCAGGCTAAAATCCAATATTTATATATTTTCGAGCATACAGAATTGATCTAGCTGGAATCAGAATAACTGGAAATGAGCTGGAATGTAAATAGCTGCTGTTCCTGGGAAATTGCATCAACATTTGAAGCCACTTTTGAAATACTAATTAAATTACCATACCTCTTGCTGGGGAAGGGATATAATTTTCCTAGTTTTCTCCTAATGTACTTCCAAAGTTTACACTTGACCATTTTTCTCCTTTGTGAGGAAATCTGCTACCCCAGAATAAATAACTGCAAATTGGTGGTTTGGCTGCTACTCATACTTAAGTGAGTCCTAGATTTATTACACTGGACATTATAGAAGGAATTTTGATCAATTATTCTTAGCAGATACAGAGGAAGACAAACCTGCTGAATTTCTTTCTAACTTTCCTCTTCTTAGTGATACCTGATCTAGTAAAAAGAAGCTAGCTAGCAGTAGTAATACCTTGCTGTCATATAGTTCCTTTGTCTTTCAAAGTCAAAGCACACACACACAAAATATATATAAATCAAATTGAAACTATTTGACCAAGGTCACTGGGCAGGCTACAGAAAGGATTTCTGAGTCCCAGAGCATCACACACTTTGGAGCAGAGATGGAAACCATCAGTTCAAAAGGAAATATCAACCACTCGGTGAATTAATTAAAGGGGAACGTCCACCTCCTTCTCATGTAGATTTGTTCTATCTCCTACCCTTTACAACACTGGCTATTTTTGTTTACTTTCACCTTCGTTCATTCCATCAAGAAATATGTAGTCTTGAAGACAAGAGGGATGGTGAAAATTACATGCTTGGAAAATTCATAAAGGGTCCCAAACTCTTCAGAGCTCTTAGGAATAAGCACAGTGCTAAAGTAATATTTTGCAAGCAAAGCAAGTAGTAGAAGTCCTTTTAGATTTCCTTCCCTGCATTGTTTGGAGTTACACCTCAACCTCTCCACCACTGAAAGCCTTTGTCTGGAACCCTCTGGGAGTATAATCAAAATAAATTACAGCCTCAACTCAAAAGAAGTGTCTAATATAGTTCAGGAGCTATTACAAGTAATACAATAAAAGTAGGCTTTTCAGTAGTTTGCAAGTCTAGTTTGGAAGCTAAGACCAAAATGATGCTGAGACTCTGTTACTGACTCCACTGGATTAAGCACCTGCTTCTTTTTTTCTCTCTCCCTCTCCCCTTTCTTTTTCTATTTAGCTCGTCTGTTTTTCACAGCAGAGACAGTCTCTTCTTTCCTGCAGAACTCACCAGGACCTTGGAGTACATTTGGGATACCAGGCTTCACGACGGAAAATGACGAGTTTGATCGTGTCTGACATTTTTGACATTGTGGCCTTTGTCGTGCAGACATTCTCCCTGAACCCAGCTTTAATAATGCATTTAGGAAGAACTATCAAAGTTACCCTTGTTTGTTCTGCCTGTTAATTCCAGTCAAGGCCATTAGCATTCAGCTAAGAGCATTTAAACACGGCACTAGGAAAAGGTACAGTACTGTGACTGGCAGGTGGAGGCTCCCCATCCAGTTGCAAATTTGAACTGGGCTGACTCAAAACAGAAAGAATTTCATGTTTGGGGTTTTTTTACACCCATAGAAGCTGATTGATTCATTGTATCAGAGTCCTGCAATGCCATTCACGACATCAGATCCCTTGCAAATCCTCCTTAAGAGCAGAGCCCCTCTTAAAAGGGCTGCTTTTTCTCAAGGTTGCTTATTCTTGCAAAATGCTGCTGGTGCCAACAAGCTGCAGGTTGCTTTAAGTAGACACAACTGCTCTTTGTGGGGACCTCCTGCAAGTACACCAGTGAGTACTGAATTTCACACCTCTGACATGAGTAATCCTTGGGAGTGCTTTACAAAGCCTGACACATATTTCCAGAAGAGGCACTTGTAGACAATGAACTTAAGCTGTGCAGGATTTCCAGACAACCTGACTACTTTAAAAGGTTCCAGATTAAGGTTGACTATCCAAAGCAGGGATGGGCAGTACTTGCAGTAGTTAGTTCTTTCTGTTAGCAATTGCTTTTTCCAGTAGATTTGTATCTCAAAGCCATACACTTAGAGACAAGATGATGAGTATATGTGTATACTTCATTGGCATACCTACATTTGTAAAGTTGGATTTTTCTTGGCAGCAGCCTAACCATCTGGCTTAGCAGAATACATGTTTTGCCTTTATTTTAGTGCTATGTTTCTATACCAGATTCCTACTAGCCTTTAGCAAAATGAGCTCCTGTAACAGGAGAATTACCAGGGATTATTCTCCACTAGCATCAGTGCATACAGCAGTGCACATCGAAATACTGCTCCCATCAGGGTGCTTAATACTTACATGCATTTGTGCAAATGACAGAAGATGAAGCTCCCTATCTAGGAGTAGGAAGCTAGAATCCCAATCCCTTCCCAATGTGGGAGGTATCGTAGCCAGAGTGATAGTTTTTTCAGCAGGAAATTCTCAGGCTGTGAGAAAAACTCTGTAGATTGAGCAGCTAGGTCTAATTACCCTGGAGTAATCCTAATTTACTCTTAAAAACAGTACCACCAGGAATAAATGAAGTGCTTTAAACCCAACTTTTTGGTCCCTCTGCCTGTCCAGTCCACCTCTCAACATCCTCATTCACCTCTAAAAAATGATGATGTAGGTGACTGAAAAAAGAAAGTGCATAGCATGAGAAAAAAAAATAAGGCAATAAATGAATTAAAATAAGAAGCTAAAGATGTACATAGACAAGGCAGCTGTGTAGTGTCAGTCTGAAGAGCTGCCAGGGTCAATAGGAATGAGAGTCTCAGTACCTGAGGACACAGACATAAAGCAGTAATGAAATACTTATTTTGAGTCAGGTTTGCTAGTTGCTTATGGAACTGATCTTGCAACAAACAAGAAAGGCACTTTGAAGTCGAATTCCACATAAAAGAGATTGTAAAGATTGGCAGAATAATGGCATACCTATTTATTGCATCCCTTTTTGTCTTTGCTAACTGGTGTGCTGTACAGAGCCAAATCTAATTTGGGTTACAGTAACACTAGCATTGATCTAACAGCATTAGATGGTCTAATTTCTTATAACTTTGTAGAAGAAAATAAAATTTCTGCAAGACCTACGTGCTTTGCTTTCTCTAATGGTGGAAAACAGTGCAAAACTGTTTTCCAGTTTTGCAGTTTTGTTTTCCAGAGAAACCAGGGGGCACCTGGGACCAAGCTGCATGTTCAACATTCAGGATAATACAGCATCTCAGAAATGGGGGGAGTGAAGCATTCCTAAAGACAGCTGATAACAAGGCGTCATAGTTTTGAAATTAATTTAGCCCTGATTTGTGTCAATATAAACAAGATTTTTCTTACACTGTTAAGTCTGAAGACCTGCAGTCAAAAGATGCAAATGTCGTGAAAACAGAAAACTTTCCTTCTTGATTGAAGCTTATCTTGTGCTCCTTTCAGTTGTACCTAGGTAGAGGAGTTTCTGGTTTCTGTGTTGATAGTAAACCATCCTTTAATTTCTATAGTTAACTGGAGATCTAAATGGGACAAAAATGTGTGGACGTTATTTTGGACTTGGTCACGGAGAGAATGTCTGCTTGTGAATATGTCGAACATTTTGCAACCCAGACATCACGGTATGAGAGTCCCATAAACACAACGGTTTCATTGGGATAATCATTAGGAGCAGCTGAGCATACTGGAAATGGAAGAAGCCAGGGGGAAAAAAGTGTGCTCTGGACATGTAGAAAATGATCTTTCCCATTTTGTATAAGCAGATCTTCTCACTGGTCTTATGAAACAGATGGAGATGTGTGTGCACACACACACTTCCCATCTAGATCAGCCCTCCAGAAGTCCTTTTGTGTAATTATGCCTGAACATGTTTTTTCTGACATCTACTCAGTGATGTTTAGTGCCTTATGCAATAAGGTAGAGAAATACTACACAATTAAGTGACTCAGGTAAGTCCAGTGGCAGTCATTAAACACAGCCAATCAACCAAGAAAGTCCCTCAACTGGTAAGACAGAAAAGGGGAAGGATCCTATTGTACATATTGTACATATTAATTTTTTTATTTTTTAATTTGGGAGGGAAGGAATCAAAATTCTGCCAGACCTGTGCGTCTTGTTTTCTCTGATTATGGAAAACACTAAAAGCCATTAGTAAATCCAGGGGGCACCTGGGACCAAGCTGAATACTCAAGACATTCAGGACAAAACAGCAGCCCAGAAATGGGAGGTTGTGGGACATTCCTAAATCCCTTGCCACGTCGTGATCAGCTGCTCGCAGAGGTGCCCCAGTGACAGCAGAAAGCAGCACTGGACCATAGTCCCCTATCTTTGAACAAGAGTTAAAACTCTTCTCTGAGGGAGGTTGTAAGGACTGGTTAAAGTTTGAATACTTTGAAGATGAGCTTCCATATGAAATGGAAGGGATTACTCTGAAAGCCTTCAGTCCAGGAGTTAGTCACATGGCTTGGCTGATTGAACAGATCCAATGTGACAGTAGCAGTTGTTTTAATATTGTCTTCTCTCAAGGTAACAACTTGAAATTTCCACGAAGTTTCTCTGCCTTTGCTTTTCTAAGCAGCAATGGTTTCTACCAGTAGAAAAACTAGAATGAAATAGATGCAAAGTCAAACAGCACCAGGGATGAAACTGAGGGGGGAAGACTGCTAAACCAGTCAGTCTATTTAGAGATCACACAACAACCTACTTCAGAATTTCTTGCTTTTTATGGATCTCTCTGGGCAAGGAAGCAGCTTCATATTTTTTCAGAGATTTTCGTGATTGTGATCTCTCTTACCTTGCTCATACAGCTTTGTTCTCCTTCAAGGCAGAATCATCATTACTGTTCTTTTAAGTACCAACAATCTACTTGGCATGAGATGAGATGTGCTGTCCTATGCAGCTGGGAATTTGCATGGGTGGACTACATAAACCATGTACAAGTGCAATGAAATGCCTGCCCTGAGGGATGCCAGAATAAAGAGGTAAAGTGACCTTAGCCAGAATCAACATTAGAAATCAAATTTACAGTACTGCAAGCACGGTATGTTAAAAACTATTTAAAGATATATATAAATATATCTTTTGTGTGTGTGTTGAAACCAGTAGCCCCGTGTAAAACCACAACATTTAAAATGGAGAAAGAAGTATTTTTAAAGAAATGTAGTACTTGATGCCAGCTAGACTCCTGCATGATTCCTAATCACTCCTCTTCACAAAATGACTCTGGTATCGAGTTTGTAACTTCTGCACGGAACGCTGATCTGTGATTACAGTTTAGGAACGGAGGAAAAACAGTGACAAAAGAGGAAAAAGAAGGCACCTGAGTGAAGGAGGTGCCTGTATGCTGTCCCCTCAGAGCCCTTTGTTCAGTGGATAAGCACGGACGTAAGCTCAGAAACACTTCTAGTAGAAGATCTCCAAGGCTTGTCTTTGAGCACAGTTTGCAGCACAGGAAGGTTCCTTCCCTGCCAGTGCTGCTCAAGAACTGGGGGCTTTTTATTTTTTTGTGCAGGAGTTGCTGCATAAAGCAAAAAGTGAAGTACTGCACAACCAGCATGGGAGAGAAGAAAAATCACCAGACTTAGAAAGATTTCCTTTGAAAATAAGCCCCCTTCAAACTGAAAAGAACCAGTGTTCAGGAATAAAGCTGCCAAGACTTCATTGGACTAAGTGATGAACATAAGCAGACTTCTAGCTACAATGGACGTATGCATCTGCTCACAAACCTGAGCTTAAAGCTCCCTTTGGTGACACGTCACCTGCAGATAATGCACAACTATGGGGTATTTGGCAATTACATTTTCCCTAGACAAAACAGGCCTGCCCACAGGTCTGGGTTTTTCCACCCTTGTGCTCAGCCTGATCTTTCCTCTGCCCTCTGTAAACATCTCCGGTAGGTCCTCATAGTTTTCCTTTAATCTTGAATGTTGTTGATATGTTTTATGGAATGTACCACATCTTATCACATGTCCTATCTCAAAGCAAGCACATTCATTTTGAATTAGGAATTATTTAAATCAAAATCACCCCAGCAGCTCTGCTCCAAAGTAATCAGAAGAAGAAAAACCAGCTGACAAAATGGAAACCGCAGTGTGTTCTCTGAAATAAGGAGATGGGAAACAGATGTCATTGCTGAAAGTGAGAGGTTAACCTGACATAAATAACGATAGGACAGCGGTAGGGAGTCCAATCAAGGCTGAATCAATGCTCTCATCTTGCACAGCCTGACAAATCTTTCTTGCTATTTATGGCTTCATTTCTCCTCCGCTCTATGGGATTGCAGGTGGCAATTATGGGAGAATCGTCAGGCTTTTTTTTCCCCCCTTTTTGTCACTGTCCAGCTTGTGAAACAAGCCTGAGGCAATGGAGTTTGTCAGCTCAGATTTAAATTCATGTCAACAACTGCAGGATGCAGGTTTTGCATTTCCTTTGACATGTATAATCCCTATTAGTTCCTATAAAGGGCAAAAGATGTTTATAGCCTTTTCAAAGAAAAAGACTAGTATCATCCAGAAACTTCATCCTCATGCCATGAGACCGAGGCTGTGATTTCACTGCCATGTAAAAATAAGAAAACTGAACACAGGCCTGAACATCTTTTACAAGTAAGAAAAGTACTTTTGCCATCCAATCCTGAATGTGGTTGGTATTCACAATAGAAACCTAATAGAGCTTAGAATACTAATTTTATGAGATCATCTAGTTCATCTCTTCATTAGTGGGAGATCACACGAGGCCTTGCCTGACACTGTAATTCAAAAAAGGAAAGCACAAAAGACAAATTCTACAGAGATAAAAAGCCTTTTGTCATAAATGATTTTTTTTTGCCATATCAGGCCAGAGAACAAAACTATTTCCTTGACAATGTTGAAGACAACTGGATTTAAACATCATCCTCAAGGTACTTCTTTCTTCTCTCCCTAGAAGGCATCTGCATGCTGTTTCGTAGTTCAGCCTCTCTGGCCCACAGGGAAAATTGCTGTGATCTTATTCAAGATTTCAGAACATGCCAACACTTTCTGAACACAAAGACAGTCTCTGCACAGACTTTTCAGGAAGAAGTACGCAGACAGTGGTATCACTACATCATCCCCTGCCAGAGGAATAATTACAGAGGGAGAAACTTATAACACATCACTAACAGTTCAACATTTCCCCTGGATATGTCTGCATCCTTAGCAGAAAGAGTGCTTTTAAAGTGTACGTGCTTGTGCACACTTCAGTGAACAGCAGTGAGCAGCAAAAGGCAAAAACTGTAAGACAACCTATTGAACGTGTCTGCAGCATCCTCCAGGAGCACATACCCTCCCCTCCTTATTGTTGTTTGTCTAAAAATACACCCCTGATCATCTGGGATGGAGCTGCAAAGCATAAATTAATGTATTTCCATAGCATCAAAGAGCAAGACACACACAACTGAAGGACAATCTGAATGCACTAGTCAGGGGCAGCTACTGCTCCAGCCCCTTCCAATGGCTGGGTTGTCACAGGCATCAGCAGCTGCTGTGGATGTGTCCATATGGGGTGTTTTTTACCAGGTGAAGGATGCCTGCTTAAAAGGCAGGTCAGATCAAAATATAAAATATCAGCAAACCTTTTCTGGGAGCCAGAAACCAAAGAAAGATCCTTTGGTCCCTCCCCCTAGCTGGTTCCAGAGCTTTACCCTGCAGTGCTGCTCTGCACAAGGGTGCAGTTGTATCCTGCACTGTGGATGCTGCTGCAGGGTCAGGGTATACTTTCTGTAATGATTACAGGCTGTTTCTAAATGCTTTTTACCCCTCATACTTAGATCCTGTGAATAGGAATACAAGGCTGGCACATTCTGAAAGACAAGCATTTTCGCATAGCTCCTTCATCTCTCAAATACTTAGATTTTTGCATAATTTTCGACCTCTATTCACCATGAATCCCATGGTGTTACTTCCATAGTTTCTCTTCATGCCATCTCTGAGCCCTACCTCCAATGCAACAGATCATCTCCAACAGTTTACATTTCTGCATGGTGCACAAATACTGACCCATTTCAATCACATGCTCCTCCCTCTTCCCCATCAAGTCTCTGAATTAACTGCAGCCAGTGGGTCTCCCCATGTGCATAATTCTGTTGTGAAACCCTTTTTGTATACAACTGCAAGCATGTAAGAATGAACTGTGTGAGGTTTGTCTCCTTAGGTAGGTAGATCCCACAATTCTGCTCTTTTTCCCAGATTCCCTTTGAAGTAACCTCCCATTAAATACCTTTGTTTTGCTGTTTTTAGGAATTCCCCATCCATTTACTTTCTGATTATCATGCTATACTGATTATGGAGCACTCTCCTTTTTTTTTTTTTTTTCTAAAGGGAAAAATCCCACAACATAAAGGCCTTGGAAGAAGATTGTTTAATAGCATTTATACCCCTCCTACAAATCCTTATTTTAAAACAAGGCTAAACTAATTCTAATTGAGGGACAAATGGAAGAAGCATCTTTAAACTTCTCTGATTTTAATGATCAAGCTGTGTTAGTATTTGATGTTGCTGGAGTGTGGAAAAAAAGGAAGATCTAATTATAATCTGAGACAAGTGAGATACATGTCATGTTTTAGTGTCAGGGCAGCACCTCAGACCTATAAGAGATGCTCTCTGTTAACCCCCCATCCCTCCCCAATGGGGAAGGGAAAGGCAATAAGGGAGAGAGACTCAGCCATTAGAAAAGNAAAAGGCAAATGAGGGGATATTAAGGGTAACAACGGACACAACCAAAGGAAATAGAAATTAATTTCTTGGGCTGAAAGGGAGGCGGGGATGGCAGAAAGCTAAGATGGTTGGAATGGTATCAGGGAGAAAACCTCAAAGTTCAGAGAGATGTTTAAGCATTCTTGGGCTTGCTGGAACCTAAACTTCCAAACCCACTGAGTTAAGTATTCCAATAGAAGACGTAGTCCCTGTGTAATTGCAAGTGACACATGGAGACAATGTGACTTCCAAAAGTAATAGCTCTTGTAAACCATTTAATCTTTACTTTATTAAAGGAAAAAAAGAAGAGGAAAACCTAAGATGACTGTTAGAGAAGGTGCACTATTGTACATGGCATTTAAACATCATGAGCCTCATGGATGAGTAATGTGTATATTCAAGGACTGCTGCTGAATACAGTACAAAGGCTATTTCACACTTCTGTGACCTTTTTGATGAGGGAGATGCTATTTTACTTCTCAATAATGAGATTTTAGTGCTTAGAAATTCAGTTTGATTTGGGAAAACCACGGGAGCCCTGATGGAAGGAGTTTTTACTAAAAGAATTATCCTTGCATTTTGTAAGTGAAAGATCAATATTAAATTAGATTTCACATTGATAGACTGGTGCTGTTTCTATGTGAAGTCATAGCCTATGAAGGCTATCACTTCATGTCACACAAATCAATATCTTACCAACAATAAAGTCCCTGATCCTTTGTTGTTTTATCTTTCCAGCCAAAAAGTGAAAGAAATGTACTTTATCCCAACAAACTACAGTCAGATGGGAACACCTTCATTTCTGGCTCTGCAAATTCAGCCTCAACATGAACAAACATAACTGCCTGGAAGTATGAAATTCTGTCAGTGGATCCCATTTAACATGGACTGACATCAGAAAACGCCAGCAGATACCCCCTGGCACTTTTGTTAGCCACCCCAGTAGGAACAATCTCTTCTCCTGGTGTTCCTGAAGTACACAGGGAGAAATGTGTGCAGGGTCAGCACGTGCATTATCTCACACTCCTGGTAGTTCTGTTGTACACTGCGCTTGAAAACAAGCTGTAATTAAGGTCCTAGTGAAAACATCACCTATTACTGCATGAATCTGAGGTCATTTACTTGAGGGAATTTACAATTAACCGATGTGTTTCCCATCTGTAGTAGAGGAATTACTTTTTTATTAATTCCTGTGGGTTTTGTGAAGATTTATTTCTAGAAGGACTGGGAGAGACTGCATTTGACACACTCCCGATTGTGGCTTTTCCAAAAGAAGTATGTTTGGTCTTCCCATTTCCCTAAAAGATGTATTAAATATATATATTTTTAAGCACTAATTTCTTTAGAACTATCTTGGATGACTTTGTACAGTGGGCTTTAGGAATTCATGGAGGTGCCAACCGTGGCACCGTCTTGGGTGCCGCCTGCCCATCTCTGCTCACCTCTCAGCATGCACTTGTGGAGACAAGGATATCACCAAAGCCTGGGCAAGGCAGGCAGAGCAGCAGCTGCAGCAGCAGGAGTGAGGAATGGGCAGCAATGCTGACCTGCTGTCTCCATTTCACAGGACATTATTTCTTATAAATTGGATCAGCGTGAGTATTGACTGCAGGAGTCTGTGCCCACCTGAACCACAGTGGGAAGCTGTTCAGAACAAGGCACAGAAGCCAGTCACCCCAGGGGATAATGCTCACATTATGCAGGGGAAGGAGGTCCAAATACTGAGAAGGAACCTTTATCATGATTATAATGGTGCAGAAAAGAAGCATTCTTGTAGAAAGTCCCTCATCAATCATTTGAGGGCACATTTGACACAGCATGACCCACTGGCCAACGCTGCAATCACAAGGTGAGGAAAGACAGTCTTTTCCAGTCACACAGAAAAACTGTGCAAGACGAAGGTAAAGGTGATAAGGCAACGTGCAGGCTCAGATGCAAAATTCGGATGCATTCAGTGGGTAACAGATGCCTGTCTCAAAGGGGCTCGTGTCCATGACTCAGGCACTCCCACCTGAGCACTGCCATTGCAGGACACTGGGACTCTGCAGGGACCTCTGATGACACTTCCACTGGCCTTTAGTCATGTCCCGATTTCTTTTTTTTATTTTTTTTTTTACCATTTTTAGAAATCTTACTATTTCACATAGCAGCTTCAAACCTAGGTATTATTCTCCTGCGATATGAAGGTAGTCTGAACAAAGAATAAAATCTCAGTGCTGGTGAAGTCAGTGGAAATATTTAAATTGCATTCCAGCCAGGATTTTATGTCACTGTCAGGCTGGCCTTGGTGAACTCCACACATGAACAGCTAATTAATGAAATACACCTCCCCGAGCAACACAGAAATTAAATGCAGATGGTAGAAGGAAGTTCTGTTAGGCCCGGGAGAATAAAAAGATTTTCATTTAATAACCTCCTCATTGGAAAACACAGGTAAATATATCTATGGCCATTTTGGTATGAATTTTCCAGTTATTTGGGTGGGTTTGCATTAACTCCAAATATATTAAGTTCAAATGTTCAGATCTTTTCCATCTTTTATTCCACTGCCATGATATCTTCAGTTCTAATAATTTAACTTCACCGTGTTGTGTCTGGACTTGCAAACAATCTAATCAGGGAAACATAAACAATCCCAGTGACTTAGAGAACAGCAACCATCATCACTTCTGCAGTTCAACTATTCACAATGAATTACTCACAAGACATTCACAGGGAAAACTTGTGAAGAAATACACAAATCATTTCAGAAACCCAATCTCAGCACTTCATAATCAGCTCATAATGGAAGCAGCCACAATTAGACTAATTATTCATTAGAAATTATTCACTCAGCTCTACACTTGCTAATCTAATGCCAATTGATGCTTATGCTTTAAGGGAGGAAGGAGACTGCACTTTGTAGAGTGACTAGCTTCAGACATCACGTGCTGGTTTGTGATTTATGATAGCTTCACAGCAGCAGTTTCCTGAACTGAACTGAGCTGAATCCCCACGTTCACAGCCCCTGATGCCTGGAGGTGACACAGCTATGACACGCCAATAGAATCTCAAGATCCCAACACATTATAGCTAAATAAAATGTGCATTACTCTATTACTTAAAGGATAAATTGGCTTCAGAGGATATTCTCTCTTCTTCCTGCCAGTGATTAATAGCTACTTTTCTTTTTGCCAGCAAAAGTTGCCACTATTTTTTGAAATCTGATTTGAATTAAGAACTACCTCCCAGAGGGGATGAGAAGCAAAGCTGTCTTCTCTAGGAAGACAGTTGTCAGAGTTCAAGTAACAAGTCCTGCAGGCATTCAAAACAGTAGAGAAAACAACAGATTGACTAGAAGTTACTGCGTGTAAAAGATGGAGTAGGCTGTTTATTTTATTTGTGCATATGAATAGATGCACACGCATGTGCCTGTGGAAATAAAACAGTAGCTGGATCTCTCTGCAGCATGCCATTTAGCCTATCTTTCCACAAACTGGGCTCTGGGAGTGTGGTTCCCAGCCACAGGGCCTCTTTACTTTTCCTTGAGATGCTGAAGATTGTTACTAGAGGCTGACATGCTGAACGCCAAAGTTTTGTCGGAACAAGCAAAGAAAAAATGAAGAAAGAATATCTTTATGAGTTGGCTTTATGAAACACCCACATCTACCTCATACATCTCTATTACCTGGGGCTGGAACAGGGGGTGGTGGGCAGGAGGTAAGAGGAGCCACCTTCACGGTCAAAATAACCCCTCTCTCCTCTGACCTGGTCAGCTGACCACATCTGAAACTTTCTGGTGAAGTTTGGTTTATCAGCTTAGTGGTCACTTTGGCACCTGTGCAGTAATCCTGCCTCGCTCACTGCTCAGAAGGGGAACAACAGATAAATACCATGGCTTGTTAAATAGAAAATGTTCTCTATAAAAATTTGCTCTATTTGTTATCTCCTCTGCACAGAGAGTGGAGGGAGCCTGGAGGGTGCTGATAAAAAGGATTGTGGTAGACAAATGAATGGGAAGGTGCTGTCCCCAACCTTTAAAACTTGTCACTCAGACTGAGCAGTTCATGGTGCAGATAAGCTATTTCTGCAGAGGCCATTTAAAGGGGGAATGCTTCTACAGTCTTCTTTTTCAGGAAGGGCAGAGAACTGAGGCACATTTGAGGACTGAATACAAGTCCAAGCACTACAATTGTATCATTGCTACATCCCTTTTTTAGCATAGACATCATCTCTTAAATGAATTGGTTTTGGTCCATTCATACCAAACTGAAATGCTAATTTCCTGAAAATACTATGCATTTTTAGTGGCATGAGAAAGGCTTTTTTATAAAGTTCAGCTGTACCTTTCATAAAGAATATGCATCATCTATTCTAAAGAACTTGAGAGAGTTTTGCAGATGTGCTGTGACCAATTCTATTGACGTAAAGGAATTAAATGTGTACCAACATCTGACCCAAAATCTGACCCAAAATCTTAGCAGTACCTAGGAGTAAGTCATACTGACAGCATTTATTATAAGATCTCTTTTAAATGCAGCTTTAAAGCAGATCTTTTAAGACATTGTCACTGTTCCTCTGCAGCTACCTTGGGTCCTTTACAAAATAAGTGATTGTTCACATTCTGATGTTTCAAATGTCTACTCATGATAGATTTGATCATTTTCTTTCCTGTTCTCCACAGCATCCTGCCTGTTCTGCATCTGCCAGGACCATGAGCACCTTCAGTCAATCTCTGCTGTTTACAGCTACCCAAACTGCAGCCTCACTCCATCCCCTTGAAGTCAATGGCAAAATACTGACCTGTGGAGAGAGGATTCAGACAGCCTTGTACTGATGTGCCAATACCCCCAGGAAAAGGTTGAACCTTAGGCAAATGTGTCCTTCACCTTGTGAGAACCCCATACCATGGGGGACTTACTGTAAATAATGAGGCTATGCATGAGCATAAGAAGGTGCAAGGGCAGAGCAGGTTTTTGTCTTCAGCAGCTGGAAAGCATAATATGTTAGTTTCACATTTATTATCAGTTCCACTTTCTGGCTTATACGATGAATTCTTTTATCCATTCTTGCAGTTCTCATCTGCTTTGCACAAAGAAAAAAATTGATCCAGGAACCTGAAATGATTAAGTTCTGTTATTTCTTCTACATTTCCTTTTTGCTTCTAAAACGTCCAACTATTTGCAAGAAAAAATACTGCCTCCTTTGGTATTCAGCAAGAAGTCTGAATTTAGCAAAATGGTTTCTAATATCACAAGACATTTGATGTCCAATAACAAAGAATTCATTTTAGATGCTGAAAAGCAAATCTAGATACAGTGAGAGTGAGAGAGAGCTTCTGAGGTATCTGTCAGTGGTCCTAGCATGACTGTGTACAGGCACCTCCCAGTCTATTCTCACAATCACCCTGTCAGGAAAATGAGTATTATTCCTACTTCAATTAGAGATCCAAGACCCACAGGAGATAGAGAGGTGTTTGTATGATGTACTTTGGTCTGCTTAGTCTTCCTGTACACTCTGTGCAGAGAGGCAGAGTTTCTTCCATAGGGCAAAACAAACTCTCAAGTTAAGATCCTGCTTTGCGTGGTGTTGCAAAAGAATTCTGTCTGCCCTCAATGGTTACACAGGAAAATTTGCACTTCCTGAAGGCAGCGTTTGAGTCAGGTGCACAGCCCAAGGTGTTGTGAATGTAGTAAATGCCAAAAATCACTGTCCCAAAACTGAGAAGAAGAGATGATACCAAGATTCTTTTGCACGTCTTCTGCGTGTCAGCCTTTTTGCTGGGGAACCACTGACTGGTGTCATCTGTCCCCAGTGCTTAATGAGGTCCTGTGATAATAATACAAAGGAGAACATTCTAATTTTTTATTATGCAAGAGAGACAGATGCATCCAAGAGACCTGGAGCAACCCCAGATGGATCAGCCCTAAGAAGGAAGATTCTCAAACTTTGTAGAACTTCTTTTTTCTTGTCCTTGTGCTCCTTTTCCTACAGAATGATGCAGAAGCATTCTTCCTGTTGTGAACTAATGCTTCCTAGCCCTTTGGGAATGCCTCAGATGGCTGGCAGCTGGTGGATGACGACCATTGAAGCAAGTGTTGAAACAAGTCTTTTCAAAGCTGTACACACAAAGATACAGATGCAGAAATGTTGCACCTTGGAGGTTTGTAATCCTGTGATCATTTAAGAATGGCCATTGGCTTTCAGGCAATTATTCCCATTATCCTGTTATTTATTGTACATTTTTCCAGTGATTAATCTGTATCTCTGTTGGTAGGAAACCAAGTAACAAAGGACCTGGCTCTGCAGGGAGTTTTGCCAGGCAAGTCTGTTCACAGAGGGAACCTGCAGACAGACTTCTAATCTCAGGAGAAACTTTCATCTTTCAATTATTTCACTGCTAAACAGGAAATTAATTTTCAGAGTTTCAGTAATTTTATCCTGCAAAAAGTGTTGCTGGATTGCAGTTTTCCAGTTTAAAATAACACATTCCTTCCTTTGTGCATCACAGCATTGGTAGAACTTTGGGTTTATTTATCAGCATGAATCTAGAAAGGAATTTTCATGTGAACGTGTGTTGAGTGCCTTAAAATGGATCAATCAGAAATCACTGCAGCACCCAGGTCTCGGGTGCTAAATGATTCCTTGAAGAAATGGAAGTTGGGTTGAAAAACTGAAAAAATACTGAGACTTTCTACAGAAGCTATGACAAGCCACCCATCTGGGACTAAATTAAGGTACTCTGTGTATAAAACATAGCAAAATGAGCTTATATTTAAAGAGCTTTCCAGGAAGAATCTAACTAGTGGTTCTTTAGTGGGTCACACACAGGAAGGCACAGAAGGCTTACCTGGCCTTATGATGCATATTGTAACTTACACAGTTTTTACAGTAGTAAAGTGTCTCCTCTAAAGGAATCCTCTCCAGACTCTTCTAGAAATTTCTTCTGCAGGCTCAAACTGTTGATCCCACCCTCCCTTTCCATATCGAATAACACTACTTTTTATGGAGAAGGAATCATCCCAGCTAATGTCTTTCAAGACTGGTGGGAAGGGGATGCTGAAATTATTTGGGTTGCTGGTGAAGCCAGGTGTCACTTGTCATTGTGCTGCAAGTGGCAGGGCCATACCAAAACGCTGCTTGCTTGAATGCAAAAATGCAAGTGCAACCACCCAAACCAAGATTTTCTTCTGTGTATTTTCAGAGGAAACACAAACCGAGCCAAACCTTGAGACTCAGACCAGTTTCTGTGAGCAGCCTAAGCAGGTTAAAGGTGGGAGGGCTTCCTTGCACCTGGCCAGATGCAAAGGATTTATCAGAATAAGAAAACCGAGAGCTGTGCTGTGCCTTTTGGAAATTCCCTACTTCTCCCTTGCTTGGAAGAGCTTTTCCCAGCCAGGAAAGCCTCTCTCCCTGTCTCTGAATTGGAGTCCATGGTGCAGTTGCACCAGCGCTTCATCCACTCCCATCACTATGAGCACACTTGCAGGAGATACCAGAGGGAGTTAAGTTGCCCTTCCACAACCATCCCAAACAGTGCCCAACAGTGTTTGGAGTGATGGATCCTTTCTCATTCCCTCCACTGGCAGGCTAGACCCCAGAGTCACTTAACTCTTTGGTAATTTCTAAGCATGTTCCACTACCCTATATAAACTTTAATTATTATTATTATTGAATTGTGTTGCTGATATTCCTCTAGGTATATTTGTTCCTGTTTCTGCTGGCCAAAATCCTGATTATTGCTGCTAGGAAACACAAGTAAAACCTGTCAGGAAATGGTCTTTTGAATATACCAAACCTGATCTGAAACCACCCATGCTCTGTCCTTTTTGTCTGGTTGCATAAGAGAAGACTGACAGAAAACACCTGAAACCGAGTCTCTTCTTTTTCTTTGGTGCCAATTAAATTAAATGAAACCTGCAATTCTGATAGTTGGGCAGGGACTATATTAATGGATCTGGAAAAAATAAAGTGCTTTGTGGAAGTCCAGGAGCTTTTAAGCCCTGGCTATGCTTAAAATGGCCACATCATTATACACACATTAGATATACAGTTGACTTTCAGGTGAAAGTCAGTCAAGAGGGTGGGGGTCCAAATTTCTTCATTATCTGCTCAGCACTCTGTGCTACTGCATAATTATTTTTACATTCAGAGCACTACATGGAATGGGAAAGGCATATTTCATAACGCCCTTCAGTTGCTAATGGATGTGACTATGAGAGATATGTTCAGTGGGGCTTTCTGCCTTATCATACTTGCTCTACTTTTTCAGCATGTTTGGAGAGAATGTTTTTTGGCATTTGTGAGTGAAATTTCAAATATCTCTTTCCTACAGTTCGCTATCAGAGGACATGACTCAGTTTCTTCGTGTTAATAAATCTCCACCTAACTGAAAAGCCTGGCAGGAATATGTGGTATTGCCTTGCTCTAAAGAAAATGGGTGGATTTGAGATCATCTGTCTGCACCATTTCCTTATTATTATTCATTTTTTATTATACAGAGGAGAAAGCTTTGAATAAAGCCCTTTCAAGATCTTAGGATGTCTCAAACAAAAACAACTGATCCAGCTGTAAACAGTCATTTGGGCTTCCTGGTAGTTCAGGTTCCTGCCTGATAAACTAAAAAAAATGTTTCATATTTTTACCTGATTGTGTCTTCCTTGTCTACTAATACAGACTGTACANTGTGTTGCTGATATTCCTCTAGGTATATTTGTTCCTGTTTCTGCTGGCCAAAATCCTGATTATTGCTGCTAGGAAACACAAGTAAAACCTGTCAGGAAATGGTCTTTTGAATATACCAAACCTGATCTGAAACCACCCATGCTCTGTCCTTTTTGTCTGGTTGCATAAGAGAAGACTGACAGAAAACACCTGAAACCGAGTCTCTTCTTTTTCTTTGGTGCCAATTAAATTAAATGAAACCTGCAATTCTGATAGTTGGGCAGGGACTATATTAATGGATCTGGAAAAAATAAAGTGCTTTGTGGAAGTCCAGGAGCTTTTAAGCCCTGGCTATGCTTAAAATGGCCACATCATTATACACACATTAGATATACAGTTGACTTTCAGGTGAAAGTCAGTCAAGAGGGTGGGGGTCCAAATTTCTTCATTATCTGCTCAGCACTCTGTGCTACTGCATAATTATTTTTACATTCAGAGCACTACATGGAATGGGAAAGGCATATTTCATAACGCCCTTCAGTTGCTAATGGATGTGACTATGAGAGATATGTTCAGTGGGGCTTTCTGCCTTATCATACTTGCTCTACTTTTTCAGCATGTTTGGAGAGAATGTTTTTTGGCATTTGTGAGTGAAATTTCAAATATCTCTTTCCTACAGTTCGCTATCAGAGGACATGACTCAGTTTCTTCGTGTTAATAAATCTCCACCTAACTGAAAAGCCTGGCAGGAATATGTGGTATTGCCTTGCTCTAAAGAAAATGGGTGGATTTGAGATCATCTGTCTGCACCATTTCCTTATTATTATTCATTTTTTATTATACAGAGGAGAAAGCTTTGAATAAAACCCTTTCAAGATCTTAGGATGTCTCAAACAAAAACAACTGATCCAGCTGTAAACAGTCATTTGGGCTTCCTGGTAGTTCAGGTTCCTGCCTGATAAACTAAAAAAAATGTTTCATATTTTTACCTGATTGTGTCTTCCTTGTCTACTAATACAGACTGTACATCAAGGGTTAAATAGTGCTGGTATTTCACAATCACACGCATGCTCCTCCCTACTCCTCACCAACTCCACTGATATTTTCCCACCGGATCCAGCGGGTGCTCAGTAAAGCCCTTTAGCTATTAAATTTATCCCAGAAATGTAGTTTTCCACCTTTTAGGATCATGATTTTCATTAGGTTTTTAAATGCCAGCTTTTCCACACATAAACAGAATTAGAGGGAATGGGTCCTCTTTGCACATCAGCAGCATCAGGAAAAAAACAAATGAAATGGAACAATTCAGCGGAGTTTGATTCTGACAGTGAGAAACTAAGAAGCTAGCAGGCAGGCTAGCTGGGAGGCACTGGGAGATGACCACCTTAAAGCAAAGAGAAGATAAGCTCCTCTTTAAGTCTAACATTAAAATCTGTGTTAACTCTGAGGCTACAGAAGATGCTGGGTAAGTAAAACCTTTGTGCTAGCACTTAGTTTTCCTCTAGGATTATTTATATGGTTTGTGCTGAAAAAAAAAAAAAAAAAAAAAAAAAAAAATTTCTCCTGTTGGTG
>VWZY01008945.1:225643-299394 GCA_013399075.1 Chloroceryle aenea
CTTGATATGCCTGGAGATAGTGACAAGAACAAGTTGTTCCATCACCTTTCCAGGGATGGAGGTGAGGCTGACCGGTCTATAGTTACCCGGGTCCTCCTTCTTGCCCTTCTTGTAGACTGGAGTGACATTTGCTATCCTCCAGTCCTCAGGCACCTCTCCTGTTACCCATGACTTACTGAAGATGATGGAGAGTGGCCTAGCAATGACCTCCGCCAGCTCCCTCAACACCCTTGGATGCATTCCATCTGGACCCATCGACTTATGGATGTCCAGATTACTCAGCTGATCCCTAACCCAATCCTCATCTACTATGTCAAACTCCTCATCTATCTCGACTACTTCTGGGGCTAAGTGAATCTGGGGCTCATGCGGAAACCCTGCAGGAGTAAAGACAGAGGCAAAGAAGGCGTTCTTTGATGAATGCATCTTTCTAGTCAACTGTATGACACAGCAAGTATCAGTTTTGCACCCTTTCTGTGTTTATCTGTAAATGACTCCCTCTTGATTCCCATCTTCAAATCCACCCTTGTCAGCTTGACAGCTCTCAGCAATATTGGCGCTGTTCTCTGTTATTTACTCCAGACTAACATTTTGCTGAAATGTTGTTACTCTTTCATGTTTCTTTATTCCCTACCCTCTGAAAAAAATGTATTTCTGACTCTACTGAGTCCAGTTTCCACTAAACCCTTACTGAAGTGAATAGAGTCAAATAATACTAGAAATATGTATGAAAGATACTATGGAAAGTAAGGCAAAATGGTTTCCCTTTTCAGCAGTCCATTCAACACTTGTACAGTGACTGAGAACAAATCTCTGAGTGAAATTTGTCTCTGACGTTAGTCCAGTGTGAAAAGTCATTTTATTTAGTCAGGAGCAAATGCAGTTCTGTTCTGGCAGTGGACTTGTAAAACTCGCACCGCAGGTTTCCATTTCTTGTGGCTGTAGTTCATGTGTGCTGCTTAGAAGAGGAAAAATCTTTTACTGATTATCACCTGCCTTGCTAAATCCAGCTTGAATCTGCAAGCCAAGCTGTTCTCTTTCCTTATTAATCTTAATCAGTTAACAGTTTAAAGTTTTGCAAGCCACCTTTGCAGTCTCTTTATTGTCTTCTCCTGAGTGGTATCTCTATTATTATCAAATGCACAGTCAGACCCAGCGTGCTCATCACATTCAGCTTCCACTCGTGTCTGTGTCTGACCAACTTTACCAATTTACCCACCCAGAGAAATCCCGTGGTACTCCTCACAGCCTTACACTGCACTACAGAGACAGACTCTTAGCTGTGGTTTTTGCACTGGTGATTCATAAGAGAAAGGAGAAGCCAGCTCCACCTCTCAGTGCTCACCACCTCTGCTGCTCTGGCACAGGTAAAATTCTGGCCAGGTGAGGCTGCAGACACAGTTCTGAGTCAGCATGGGGAACAACTGCTGGGCAGTCAGCAAATCTGGTATAATGACTTCGAACATGACAACCCCACTTGGTTCAAAAAGGAATGAATTTGCACAGAAACCTACTAGTGAAATGGGCCAGCAAGTATCAGAAGAGAGCTCTTCTGGAGGTGGAAGTAAAAATATTACAAATCTGAGAACAAGTGGAAAAACCTTTGCAGCAGGTTCCTCCCTGAAGACACCTACATCCAAATTACTGGTTGAGAGTGGCTGGTTTTTATTCAAGTGACAGGTTATAGATTTATGATGATGTAACAGTGACATTTGCACTCATGTCAGTTTGACAGTTTCATTCCAGTTTCTGCATATATTAGACTAATACACATTCCAGTCGTTCCATGTTTTTTTCTCCTCTGTCATAAGTCTAATGCATTTTTATCTCTCTAAAAATGATATTCCAGTTAGCAGAAAAAGACTTTGTCCTGTACTGCTGATCACATCCTGACATAGTTTAGATAAAATTACCATAAGAGTTTTGAGGACCCATGGTCTAACTTTGTTTCGGCTGCCAAAGAAGTGTAGAAAACATTGCTGTTGAGAAAAAAATCCAAGAAGATATTTGTAAAACTGTGAAAATCATCTCTTTGTGCAAGCTAGA
Organism: Chloroceryle aenea; assembly: GCA_013399075.1. Taxonomy (NCBI): domain Eukaryota; kingdom Metazoa; phylum Chordata; class Aves; order Coraciiformes; family Cerylidae; genus Chloroceryle; species Chloroceryle aenea. Next base: position 227,690 of record VWZY01008945.1, read on the forward strand.
ATGTTAATAAAATCAAAACTTTTTCTGCTTCAAAGTTCAGCATTGTTAACTGTATGACTGAGAATTTATTTTTTTTTAAGATTCCCATTTATCTTGTAGTAGTTGCTCTGGGGACACCAAGATAGCAGCAGCAGCAGGAATTCCATTCCACTGAAAATCCACTCAAGCAAAAATAATGGGACACATTACACAATGCCCTCTTAACAAGGAGTCTTATCCTAAATACAAAAATCATCCTTTACTTTCTGTGGCTACAATGAAAACTGAGAAGGTGCTTTGTCCTCCACTAGACAGCTGGTGTCCTTTCTGTCAGTCAAAGCAAACATACACTCTGCAAACGTACTTTAATTCCCATAAAACATCCAATTGGATACTGTCCTCGGCAGCCTGCTCCATCTGACCTGCTGTTAGAACAGGACGAATGGACTAGATGGCCTCACAGGTCCCTCCCAACCCCAGCTACTCTGTGACTCTGAAACAAATGACTGGTTATTACCTGGAAAGTGATCACAGAGTGTTTGGTGCTCCCTGAACGAGGGCTCTAGTCCTGGCAGTTCAGACTGCTAGACTGAAAGCATGAGGGAGTTCATCTCCTTGATAAGCTTACTCTTGAATCAATTTATTACTGGTTTTTGTGGGGCAGCCTTAAAGCCCAACCTGCTGTTTACTTTATAGCTGCCCTCCAGTAACTGTACGTGCAATGGCCTGGGCACTGTTGACTGATGAGAGTCTCAGGGCTCCCCTTGCCTTGGGCTGATGCAGGCTGCAGTAAGTGCTGGGGGGAAGTTCTGCGAGTTCAGACTCTGAGGAAGAAAATACAGTTTCTTTTTATTGCATACCCTTGCTAGCTAAATAAGGTGTTATAATTTGAAAGTATTTACTGTCTTTGAAGAAAAAGAAAAAGACATCAAGAAGCTTCCAGCTGTATTTATGCTTTATACCCATTTCAGGAGCTGAAAACACTTAAACTTCTTCCAATGCCACTATGCTCTAAAATAGTTAAGTCATCTGTTTGGCAATTGAAGCCAACTATTTCCTGCCTATTCTATTGCAGACACTGAACACTGCTAGTCTTTCCTTCACAACAGCCTCTTACATATCGTGGATTCCAACATATCCTTCTTCAGTCCCTCGTTCTTCAGGCTACCTGATTTCATGGAATCATAGAATGATTCCATGGGCTGGAAGTGACCTCCAGAGATCATCTAGTCCGACCCCATTTCATTCACACTTTTTCCATAAGTCATCCTTCCCAACAACCTCTGCTTGATCACATTGCTCTGTACTAGAATGTCCTCAAACTACATCTTTCTTGAAGTGTCAGGTCCAAACCTGGACACTTTTCCACCTGAAATTTTTCAGGTACTGAACCCAGGTAAATAACCAATTTTGCAGGCCACACTTCTCTTTCTGCAACATCAGATTGTATTTGCCCTCTCCTGAATAACTTTATCTCATGGATTTAACTCCTGCTGTAATCCAGGGATCCTCTTTAACACAATTGTTTCACACCAGAAGTTTCCCAACTTAAATTTCTGCAGGTCATTATTTCTGCCCTTATACCTCCCATTTGTCCCTGCTGAACATTGTATCTTCTCAAAATGAACTGAACTATTTAGTTCAAGCTGGAATAGATTTAAAAAATATCTTTAAAACAGAAAATGCCTTGTGAAAATAAATAAATTTATTAAAGAATCACTGTCATTTGTGTGGGTTAATAGATAAAACAGACTGCAGAATAAGAGTGTTTAAAAAACCAGTCCTGAGGATGTTCTAGGGCAGGGCAGTGACAGCATAATATACTTACTGGCACTGAAAACATCTAACTAGGATGTTAATTACTTGAAACATTGTGTACTTAATTAGTCCCCTGGGTCTTCAGGCACTGGCTTTTGTCCCTAAGTCTGAAAGCTAGTACATGAACAAAGTGAACTGAACAGTTCATTAGAGCTCTTATTAACAAATTCCATACATAACCCAAGATTATGGCTCTGACAGATGACAAATAAGCACAGACCTATCTTGTCATCCTCCAGGCTGCTTTCTTTTCCTTGGAGTTTTTCAACAAGCACATTCTCATTTGGGCACTTTTCAGCCTCTACAACAGCTGTGACAAGTTTCCTTGACTTCTCAATGATGCCGATGCAAGTGATTTCCCCAAATATTTCTCATATATGTCTATTCTTTAGTAATCCGTGGTCTGCTATGTAAACACAAAGCAAGAGGAGAGCTGATAGCCAGGTGAGGAAATAGGTCAAACTACCCATCTGTCCTCTTGCTATGGACTTACTGCACACTGAAAAAGATTTGGGGTTTGTTCTGCCACTGAGCCAGGTATGCTTTACTCAATAAAATGCTCAAGTTGGTCAAAATTATGTATCTAGATTTATAAGCAGACAGCTAAATAAAAATGCTGACAATTATTAATAAGTAATAATAACAACAACCAGCACCAATGACCTTTAACCTATTTTCAGAATCCTAACTCTGGCACCACACTGGACTCCTTCCTGCTCATGCTCTTACAAGCTGTGGGAGAACAGAGCTTTTCTATGTGTTGATGAAACCAGGTTTGCATAGCTCCCTGGACTCCCTGTACAAACAGTGCTATTTCTGGTAACTCTCCCACAAGGGGGAAAAATTACTTTATATTAGGCCATACAATCTCACCATTAGCTGTGTTAGTCCTGAGAGATTAACAGGATTAAATAAGGACAACGCAAAAGTCAAATGATAAATCTGCGGAGAAAGTGGGAATTGTTCTATGGAGGTAGAAGATAACAGGTTTGTAACCTCTTATAAGAACAAGCACTGTGCTTCCAGGATGAACAACGTAGTGGTTTGGGCCCATTAGGAGAATCTAGATGTTGAATTATAGGAAGATGAAAGCACTCTTCAGAGACTGCCTAACATGAAAAACAATGGAAGAAGTTATATCACAAAAGAGGAGAAATTCAAAATGTGTTTAGTAAAAGAAAAGTCAATTAAGCCAATGTTCTTTCTAAGCTTTTGTCTTCTAAAAGATTAAACCTTCCTTTGTTTTGCATTCATAGTTATTTCTGGAGATGATAAATAGAGCTGAAGAAAGGAGACCAAATCCACAAAGTACTGCAACCTTCCATCAAATACTGAAACCTATTATTTTAAGTCAAAATGTTACAGAGCCTTGGCTTAGATTTGGGGGTCCTCAGGGTTTCTTAAAACTATTTACTTTTGGCATGCTAGTTGGTGGTTGGCAGTTAGACCACAAATCCTTTTCTCAAGCTGGCTCGAAGAAAAGTTTTAAAATAAAAATAAAGTTTCCTCTCAAAATGTTTCCACCCAAATGCTTATGAAGAGTATTTCCAGTAAGAAATTTAAAATCAGTGCTAAACAGGACTATTACTGGTTCTTCCCATCTTCTGTGGGAATCCATGCAAACAGCCCCTCACTCTGCCACAGGACAATGCACAAAGGTACCACACACCCTAAAAAGGCTGATGGCAAACAGCTTGTGATCCAGCTTGTTGCTACCCTGGGTTTGAAACCCAGCGAATGTGCTACCTCACTCCTCAGAACATGATCAGGCAACAAAAGAGTTGTGTGTTACTGCCTCATTTTTCACATTTTTTGAGAGCATCCAAGTCCAGCTGTTTTGGAGGACAGCTCAGACTTTGAAGGACTGTAGCAAAGTCAGCCTGAGGCACTGTTACACCAGAAAACACTGTTACACCCTCAGCTTTGCAGCCAGTTCCCCAAACCCTCAAGGTGCTTCAGACTCCAGCCTGGACCTTCTGCCATGTTGTAGCAGATGGACAACATCCCAGAACTGGACTTGATGGAAAAAGGCTCCCTTGTCCTTTAGCCCCTGTGCCAGGAGGAAAGCTTAACCACCTCTTGGGTAAAATATTTTTCCAAATTTTGCTGCTTTCAAAAGGGATTTATCTGGGGCTAGATGGTTAAAAGGAAGAAAGAATGTTGCCATCATCTAACTAAAGAGTAATTGTTCTTTTGTAAACTTAAAATAGGATCAGGGAATGTATATCCTTTTCTGTTTTCCTGGGGTGGAAGGAAAGTGACATGATTATTGCTGCTTGTATTATTATAATCCACCATCCTCCCTCGAGGAGAACAAAGACATCCTAGTCTTTGTTTTCCTTCCTAATTTTGCCTTTTCCCTTAAAGCAAAGTGCAAATTAAACTATTCAAAGGTTGACTGTAATGAGGTCGTATTCTCTGCTACCTGAAGGACATAATCACCACTTCTTGGAAAGTCTTCCACTGGCCAAGGTTTTGTTGCTATGGTGACTTCTGCTACCATTTGTTTTGGTGTTTACAGTATGACAGTGCATCAAAAACTTTGCTTTAAAAAAAAATTAATAAAAAAATATCCCCACACCAAAAAAAATCCACCTACTTTCTCATCTCTCTAAAGGATGTCTTTCTTTTCCCCTCTCCTCACTGACCCTGTTTTATGGACAGAGGAGAGTGGTGCACTTCTTCCCATAATAATCCCTCTGTAGCAGAAAAAAGCTACTTCAGGTTAACAAAACAGGAGCAAGTTCATCCCCCCTCCAGTCATTACCTCAGGTATTTGGTGCTGCAGACCCAGCCTTTCCCAGGGCAGAGGTGTATACGGTGGCAGCAGGGCCCCCTGCACCCCGAGAGGCTGGTGCAGCAAAGAAAGAGCAGGCACTGGCAGTCTTAAAAATAAGAGAACAGAAAGATCTTCGTTAGGGAGAGGGTGTTTGAATAATGCAGACGTGGGCTCTGTGAATCCAGGTCTGTCAGGGAGATCCGGTCTGGCAGAGGTAGTGTGGTGGGTTAGGAATCTGGTTTGGTTTCTTCTGCCACACAGCAAGTGCTGTGAGGCCTCTCTCAGTGTAACAATTTTAACAGTGAGGTTTTTCCCTTATAAAAGTAATCACAGCAATGCAATGAGCAGTATGGAAGCAGTTATATTGGTATACTACAAACATGACTGGAAAACCCTTTGTATTTTCTGATCTACATGACTGATAGTCACTGGGAGATGTAAGAAGTGTAGTAAGTATGTTTTATGTCAAAAAAAAAACTAAACAAAAATAAAATCCTAAGAAAACACACACCACCATGCAGACAGGACATTTTCTTAGATGTGCCTCAGCCTTGCACAAGACCAGGCTGAAGGCTTCCACTTCTAGGCAGGTCCCTGGAGAGCCTGCTTGGGTTGCCCCGGCTGCAGCGTGGCACAGCCACACTGGCTCCTCAGCTGCAGCAACTGCCATCTCCAGCTCTTCCATCTCCAGCTCTTCCATCGGCCGTGAGCTGGGCTGACTTTCACATCACTCTTGCCCACCCATGGGCTCTCCTGATCCTGAACCAAACTGTGGGCCCACTGGCTCAGCCCATGCCCAAGGAGGTCCCTCTGCCTCAAGCACTGTCCTACTTGTTCTCCCTCAAAATAATTTCTGCTGGGGCAGTGCACAATTCTGTGCCTTTCACAGCCTGTTCCTCAAATCACTGTAGCCACTCTGACCATTTGCCCTAAAAAGCAGCTCTTTTGCCCAGTAAATCTTTCTGGATTTTCTCTTTCTTCCAGGTTCCCTTTCAAAAGTCAGTAGCCACTCTGGAGACCAGGTGGGAAAGCAAAAGCCAGTACAAAATCCACATCATCAGGGGCCAAGATTCAATCTGCCTTCAGACATTTTGCTGAAGTGATCAGAGTCACTGCTGCATCCCCTCTGGCTCACGGCCTGCTCATGGATGGGGCTTGTGGCCACTTGTACAGGCACAAGAGTGTGCAAGGTGACAGAAACTGTTATCACAAGCCTAACTCGATCTCCATCCTTGAGCATAATACCCAGGACACCTCGTAGAGGCTGATGATCTGGTGATTTTTCTTCTTTAAAGACACCGACCATGTTTTTGTGCTTAAGGGAAGTTTTAGGATGATCCTGTACCAAGCCAGTGAGTACAACTAAGAGCAGGGGATCTTCTAAGCTACTCCTGCTACAGACAGGAAAATCAACCACACAGAGCCTGCTCACACAGGTTTTACTAGAGAAAGTCCAAACCAATCCTCATACACTCAACAAAAAAATAACTGCCTCCATTTCTGTTCTAGAAAATCTGATGGAAAGTTATTAGATTTTTTTTCATAGATGTAAAAATGACTGATGAAGTAATAGGAAACACAGGATCAGAGAAGAGATTGTTTTCAGAGGAGGGCGAGGTTAATGGAGAGTTCAGACACAAGGGCACCTAGTATGAGAATGGTAATAGCTTGATCGAGAAACAGCAGAGCAAGTTGGCAGGCTGCAGGGGAAAAGTAAAGGCTGTTCCACTTGACAGGCCAGACAGGAGAGTAATAAAAAAAAAAAGTTTTGGAGCGATTATACTGAAGGATTTAATATTGCTGAGGAATATAATGGAAATTGATGAATCCTACCCTTTGAACTACTAAATCATATGGAGTTTTGATGTTTTGTCCTTTGGGAAATGACTTGGTTTATTACATTACTGAAGTGCTCGATGGACATGTCCAGAGAACATCATTCAAGTTTAATAATGCAGTATAATACTATCTTCTGCTGCTTCCCATTGCCCACTAACTTGGCAGTCAGGATTGCCCAGGTCATTTTCATGAACTCCTTCTGCTCCTCTGGTGAATTCATCAGAAACAGGCAGTCTGGACACTTCTGGTAGCTATGCTGTGTGTGGAGGGGTAGTAAACCCCACCAAATGGGTGATGAAAAGCTGCTGAGAGAAAGTAGTATTTATTCTGCCAGAACAGTTCTATGTGAAACAGGATACCTGATCTCATCCTAGCCAGCAAATGCTACTCAACAGCTCCATGGTATGAAGGAGAAGGTTCTGGGCCCCATCTGATCACACAGCTGTTCTCACCTTCACCACTGCACTGTGACCTCTCAGCTATTCTGAACAGCTAGAGTTTCACACACACCCATTTGTTGGAAGAAACAAATACAAGGTGCAAAACAGAAGAGGAACAGTTCCCCTGTTTGTCAGATATTAGTAGATGCTAAAGACCTATGTACTGACACGGGTTCCAGATATTTATCTGAAAGGCTGGAGGCACAAGCAGACTATTGAGTTCTGGTTGCCAGTCCTAATTTCCCCATGCTCTCATAGCAAATGAGGCAGATCTGACACAGAATAAAAGCAAACTATAAACAAACAATCACAAAGCAGCATCTTCCCTTAAAAAGAAATAGAATTTCTAACCTGTTACTCTACAATACTTGCACATCTTTCCTAAAACACTGGCTATAGTCCATCCCAAAACAGTCTCATGTTTCATCAAGAAGTCATTGAAATGAGTTCTGACTATTGTATATTTACTTTTTATGATTAATTTTCATTTAAAGCTTCTAAACCCCCTCTATTTATACAAGGTTTGTCAAGGGAATATTCCTGAAGTTGAAATGTGTGATTTCATGGTTTCAGCATTAGAGCTCTAGAGAGTAATCCAAGGTATTTTGTGGGTAATTTGTTATAAGTGATTATGCAACTGAGCTCAGATGTTGGAATGAAGATTAAATGCTTACAGGATTTCAGCTAAGATCTTAGCTCCTAAAGTTAATATTCTACAAGACCATGCAGACGCTAAGGAGGGCAAGAAACTGTCTTTTGAAGAATGCACTGTATTTAAAACACTTGCTTTCCAAAAAGGCTGAATTCTCTTTGCCATTGTGATTTTCAAATTATGATCCATAGATCCCTCTGAAAATCCACGAAGATTCTGAAAGAGCTGCAAAGGGTAACTATAAAAATAGTTTATTCCTAGAAGTAAATTTGCCCTACTGAGCCTGTTGCTGCATTTTTAGATGGTTTCACAGATCTAGAAAGATGGTAAAACAGACAAACTGCCTAGGAAGTCAGATATATGGAGAAGTTGCCTGGCCCATGCAGTAGCACAGTGTCTCTGCACACTCCTTCCCAGTTTCATTTAATACCAGTATTAAAATGTGTAGTACTGAAATCGGTTATGCTTTCAGTGCTTTTTTTTTGTTTCATGCCCCATTTCAGATCATTCCAGCACTTGCTGATTTGTTCCTTCTTTTCCCTTCTTGATTTCTTCTCCTGCTTTCCAACATGACCTGGATGAAGGGATGGAGTGTACTCTCAGCAAGTTTGCTGATGATACTAAACTAGGAGGGGTGGCTGAGACACTGGAAAGCTGTGCTGCCAGCCATTGAGAGATGGACAAACTGGAGAGCTGGCCAAAGGCAAACCTAATGAAGTTCAACGAGGAAAAGTGTAGAGTCCAGCAGAAAGCTACAAAGATGATGAAGGGACTGGAACATCTCTCTGATGAGGAAAGGCTGAGAGCCCTGGGGCTGTTTAGCCTGGAAAAGAGAAGACTGTGAAGGGATCTTATGAATGTTTACAAATATCTGCAAGGCGGGGGTCAAGTAGAAGGGGCCAGTCTCTTTTCAGTAGTGCCCTGTGATAGGATGAGAGGTAATGGTAGCAAGGTGACATTCCACCTCAACATGAGGAAAAACTTCTTCCCTGTGAGAGTGACAGAGCCTGGACCAAGCTGCCCAGAGACACTATGGAGGCTCCTTCTCTAGAGACTCTCAGAACCCACCTGGATCTGTTACTGTGTGGGCTGCCCTGGGTGACCCTGCTCTGGCAGGGGCATTGGACTCTCTGATCTCCAGAGGTCCCTTCCAACCTCATCCATTCTGTGACTCCATACCTGAACAAGTGTGCTGCCTGTGCCTGCATGATACTGTTCAGCAACAGCCAATCCAGCTTAAGAATTTACCACCTCTTAAGCATCCCCAGCTGTCTACCAGAGGTTATCCCCCTTGGTGCCACATCAATGTGAGAGTTCATCTGGTCATGCTCTTAACCAGATCTGTGAAAAGGTCAATCAGGGGGAAGAAGAAATGCAGACCAAGTGCTATCTTTTTACCCTGCTGCATTAAATGACAGAAAGAAATAGAGAACTACATAGATTTATAAATCAACAACAAAGAAACATTACAAAATTTAATTTTTCAGTAATGAAAATAGAACATCCAACTAAATTCAGACACCCCCGCTCTTCTAGAACATCCTTTAGAAAAAGCAAAGTATTTCATCAACAACTTCTTTTACCGGTAAGAAAAGGCTTACTAGCACTTGTACTGCAAAGGCTGTGATGTTCACCTCAGTGCCAGAATCATGGTTTTACAAGTTACAAGGAGCTGAGGTGGCAGCCCCAGTCCAAAGCAGCAGGAACAGAGCCAATGTCCCACAAACGGAGGAAGTTTCCTGTCTGTCAAAACAACTCTCACCCTGTTACCCTGCCTCTCACCACCTTTCTCCCTACTAGAAGAGTGTGAGACAAGACTCCCAGCTCTAACACTGCCCGTGGTCCTCCCCTGGCATGTGCTTATGATGTGCTAAGCAGGTGGTTGAAGGGGTTCTTGTCTCCAGCTACAAGGGAGTGCTCTACAGCAGCCATTAATTAGCAGAGCCCTGCTCTCTGAAAGGCTGGAAAGCACAGTGACATATTGACAACAGCAATGCAACAGATGGTTATCACAAGTTGCTTCATTAACTGAACACCCAGAAGCAAACCTTAAGTTTGAACATCAAATAGCTACTAAATATCTGCTAAGAAAATCTGTAAAAAAAGGTAGAATAAGGAAACACTGGTCCCAGGCGAATAATAGAATTGAAGATACCCATGTCCTGTGATGGATCAGTTTCTTCTGTAAGACACATGTTAGAAGTCAAGGAGCTCAAGAAGTTTATGATTTGATTATTGTAGAAAAAGTATTTTTAGAAGGTAATAAAATTATCAGGAACAACAAAAGCATCATTTGTTTGATCTAAAGTGCCCCTGCACACTTCACTAGTTTTCTTCTTGAGCATTTTCAGCATCTTTAATTCTCCCAGCAGTCGGGGTGTTGTCTAATGGTTCACTGTCTTAACCCAGGCTGGTTGGAATGAAGTGAAAAGCATTTGACAATTAGGCATCACCAGGAGCATTAAACTCTTGCCATGTAAAAGTATGTGTTTCAGTGACAGCTAAAGGGATTCCACATTTATAAATTGGTTCTGGGAACTTCTAAATGAAAACTGGAATAAAGATTTGTCACCAGCAGACAGAGAGGGGACACCGCTGCATTTCCTAGCTCCACTCACATGTTGAGGACCACGGAATCATAGAAGGGTTGAAGCAGCAAAGCACCTCTGGAGATCATTTACTCCACCCCTCTGCTCAAAGTAGACTCATCCAGAGGAAACTGATCAGGACCGTGTCCCATCACTAGGCTCCACTCAGAACAGTCTTCTCCACTCCATCCCCTTAGACACATAGACACATTTCTTTCTGTCTACTCCTCCTTCTTTCTCCTACTGCTCCCCAGTCAAGACTACAGTTAAAAGATCTTCAGCATCCTTTGCCCTAGATTACCCCAATATCTCCAGTCTTTCATCTACTGTAATGGAACTCAGCCACATGATGTACAGATGATCTGTACTAAAGGAAGCATGAAATGGAACTAGAAAAAACAGTATGAACTCAGAAACCAAAAAATGCCAAATCAATAAAGCAAGTACCCAAATAAAATTCTTGTCAGCTTTCCATTGGGGTAGAAGGCCCAAATGATGTAATTTCAAAGCAATAAATATGACACTAGGCTCTGCTCTGAACGTCTGTAGCATCACAGTTGTTCTCCTGTTATTGTCTCAGCCCAACCAAGCCTTAGCTTCCAAAGCAGTATCCCTAGGCAGATGGTGTGAAGCCACATTTGACATCCTAATCTGAGTCAAAGCTGTGAACTCATGCACACAGTAACTTTTTTGTGTTCAAGCTCTACTGAAAAATCCCACTTTGCCCTCAAAGCATTTACAGCCATAGGCCAGCTGGGCACATTTCATCACGGGCATGCAACTTCTGAAAGTTGTACTGGGGGAAAAGAAGGTTTGGGGGTTTGTCAGAAGCATTTGTTCTGTTTTTTTAAATTCCAAGCAAATATGAGAATAGGGTCTTAAAACGTTTTCATTTCTTACTCCTGAAGAAACTACAGCAAGTGACTCTTTTTTTCCTCAGCTGGGAGACAGATTCAGAGTCTCTCTCTTAAATGGAATGGGAAATATTGATCAACTTTAAATTTTGCATTGACATTCAGCTCTTTCAGACCATCTTAAAGGAATGAGAGTCTACAATGAAACAGAGAAATTCACGTAGAAATCAAATATGCAGCCACTACCAGGCCTGTCTGACAGGCATCCATCTCACAGCAGCTTTTCTTGGCAAAAAATTACACTCACAGCACCGAATGCTAAAATATATTTCTGCTTCTCCATACAGTTTCTAGCATACAGTATGTCTCTTGGAAATGAATCCACTCTTTTCTGTGGAAAGATGTTATCCATAACGTGCTTTTAGTTTTCCCATAGGGTAATTACACTTCCATACAAAACTGCAGAGCAGAAGCACTATGGATTTTAGTGCAGACTTACTTTAGAAGATCAGCCTATGCTCAATGTTCTTCATTATTCCACAGCAAACCTACAGTGCCTTTTTTCACTAAGTGGCACAGATGCACCATGTTACTTTGCCTGTAATCACAGGGTTAGAGGGAATGTCATTTTTTTGAAGCAGTAAAATCTGAGCAATTTAAATTAAATTTAAAAGTTGTCATTTGGAGGCTTTCTTAGAAATCTTTCCCATTCCGTACTGTATCTAGGAGAGACAGTTGTGGATAGCTATACACAAAGTACACGATGCAACTCTACAGAGTTGCGTGACATGAACATTGCTGAAAAATCCATATACCAAATTCAGATCATTAAGATCATTTCAGTGATACTTCATGACCCAGTGAATAGCTTCAGACATTTCACTATCTCGTTCAGAATTCAGTAAAACACCTCAGTCATTCAAGCCATAGTACAGAAGCTCAGACTTGAAGTATTTCTCTTAACAGATATTCATCTGATTGCTTCATGCTTCCTAGAGAACGGTACAATAATAACTTCTGAGATAGTATTTTGACAGCAGTATATAAATAAATGCTTAATACTCCTATTAATAATAGTATCTAACAACACACAGATGGTAACACAAATCCTTAGATGACTAGCTTTCACATGAATTCCAGTTCCAGCATCACAGCTCCAGCTTTCTTTTTGCTACTCTCTTGCAGTTTTCTGCCTTGGACAGCAGGAGGTTCATTACTGAAACCCCCTCAGCTACCTTCTTTCAAAACTTCTTGATCCTGCCAGAGCAGAATAAGTTTCCATCACTCTTTTCTAAAACCTTCCTGAATTGTGTATGATAATTTTCCCTGAAAACAGCTGCATTTCACCTGTACTTTCATGTCTTGGTGTCCAAGTCTTTTGGGGTCTGTCAGGAAGCCGTGAATCTCAGTGGTAACAGAGCTTTCAGTAACTCCAGTAAATTATCATTTTTCTCTTTTTTTTTTGTTCAATAGTACAAAAGAATACTAGAGAAATAAAAGGTAATTTAATGAGCTCGGTGTTATGTTTGCAGGAATTAAAGAGCAGTTAGTTGTACTCCGCAGAGCATCTCTGTGAAAACAGTATCACATTATAGTGCCTCAGTGATTTCAGGGCAGAAAAGAGATCACAAGTCTTGTTCCCTCTTCTTATTATGCCATTCCTGGCAATGATCAGTTATGCAGCCTGTTGAACTTTTTTGTTGATGAGGTTGAACTCCTATCATTAGTTACTGGGTCCCCCACACCAGTGAAGTACCCAGGGACCAAAAGGGTTGGTAGGAGATGGAAACAGGCATGGATTTGAGGATCAGTATTCTCCCTCCAAATCAACACCTGCATGAGCCCAACTCTTTGAGAAGTACAAAAAGAATCAATTTTCCCAGCTAAGAGCACTTTGTCCTAGCCCTGGTGGGTAAGAGCTGCCCTTGCCATCACAAATTTCCCTTCCATGCTGAATGGACTTTGATTAAAATACCGAGGGTAAAATGGCAGCTCCATTCAATTTGCTTTTACACCTAGAAAATGGGCAAAAAAATTAACAACATTCCTTTAACATTTCTTACTCCTCCCTGCAGCAAAATACAGAAGGGTTAAGACAATAGGTGCCTTTGTACCTTCTTTTGCTTAGTTTGAGCTATGTGTCTTACATGAAAAGACAGTCGGGACAAACAATTTGAAAACAGAAGTTCTAGTTTTTTAGATGATGGGAGTTGCACTGGTTTCCCATCTTGACTTTTCTGTTCAGAAATGTCATTTTAAAATTCCCAAATACCAGCTGGTCTCTGCTCCACCTCAGAAAATGACGGGTTTGGGTTTGGATCTGGTCTCCTGTAGCACAAAAGAATTTTCTCATTTGGCTAGTAAAAAAAAAAATTACCATTTTTACCTAGACAGATAGTTAAGTCTTCATCTCTACCTATCTGTAACTCTACAGAGAGACAGAATGAACTCAGTTCCTTACAGCTTCACCAGGTTCTAAAACATTCAGGGTGATGGAAGATGTTTTGCTCCCGTTTCTCAACATACTCCTTACACTGCTGCTGCGTAGCTGAGAATATTGCTGGACTCTGCCTGGACGTTAGAAGGAATTTCACTGTCATATTTACAGCCATGGAAAAAGAAGAGATAGGCAAATGTATGAACTTGCCGATGCTCACCGAAGACCCCATGAAGTTACAGTAGCTTTGCTCTGTAAGAGGCACAACTTCATTTCTAACTTTGCCTTTACAAAGTCTTTTACAATATTGCTCTTCAAAAAGCCATGAAAAGTTGTTGCTAACTCTTGAGATTGACAAAAAAGAGACTTAAAAGATGACAATATCAATAACAGAAGGTTGTGTGGAAAGTCCCATCTTTCATTTTACCTTTTCATGTGCCTTTCATTTTGCGAAGGGCAGTTTTCTCTAATTTGCAAGACAAGTCAACTCAACTCAGTACACTATGGAGCTCTGTTGCCATAGCGTCCCAGGTCTGCTCTGGAGATGGCTCAGGAAAAAAAAAAAAGAAGGAAAACAATACTTCATAGTTTTTTACATATACCCCGAGCATAAGTAGTCTTCCTGAGAGAGATGGTATTTTCTTAGAAACAGAGGGTTACAAATTGATTCCTAGTAAGAATCTAAATATATAGGAAAATCTGAAGAATTGCTCTTTTTGATTTAGGACCCCTCTTTGATTGACTTTTTTGCTTGCAGGACAGAAATTATTAACAATAAACCCTCGAGGTTGCTATGTGTTTTCTTACACTAAAATGCACAATCAGTTTTACTAAGGAAGTGTTTTCTGACATCCTTTGAGGCTTGTTAGGATAACGTGTAACTGCAATGCACAATGGACACTGACTCAGCAAGCAACTTAATTGTTTGCTTGCCTTTCTTCTTTCCAATAAAGATAAATACTGTGACAGGAGATGAGGATTCAGAAGAAAGGGATCATATGCTCCCAAAATGGCACTCACATCCATTTTTTTTAACATATTCCAGGTGAAAAGGCAGACATTTTAGCAACTCATTCATATTCACTTAGCTTTGTAGGTCTTCAGCCTTTATTAATCCATTTTTTGCATGGATAGCACAGCTTGCCCCACTCCTTTCCATTTAGATAGTCGTTCCTTGCAGTTGCAGAAAGCTTCTGTATGTTAATCTACTCACACGGTGCTCACTGCAAGCAAGGTCAAAGAAAATAGCAGCACCGTGCCATGGTGAGTGCTGTCAAAAACACCCTGCAAAAGCTAAACCATTTGTTTCAAACACCCCATCTTATGTTGTTAACACTGAAAGCATGCTAAATAGCTAAGACACTCATGCTTTACACCAGGTCTTTTGCATTTGATGGAACTATTCCTGTGTGTGCATGCTCTGATGACAACAGCCTCAATTCCTTTTCATTGCTTGTGGAATTTCAGTATTTGCACTAAATTCAGCTGTGAAAATGAAAGAAGATTACTTAAGTTCTGGCCATAACGAATTAGCACAATGCTGAAATGTTCACACTGCAAGCACAGCAGAAAACTTGCACCCAGTGAAGAGACCTTGAGGAAATCTACAAATACATTTCTATTACAAATTCCAGTTTGGATCTTGGACTGGAACATAAACTTCCTTCCACCACAGTCAAGCGAAGGAACAAGAAACCCCACATATACACCACATATTTCCTGGAGTTTTTCAGAAGGTGACCTGAGTAAAAGCAGAAATCTTTCCTTATTCTAACCTTACAAAATGTCCTGATCATACAGTAATAAAAACTTTGTTCCACTTTAACTCAGCATAAATAAAGTTCCCATATTTAGAAGTATTCCATACTGCTTGGTGGCAGATGTTCATATGAGAGAGGTTTTCCTCTCACGATTTCTGAGCTGCTAACACAGTTCTTGAAGGTCCTGTGTGAAACTTGCTCTCATTAAGTGCCTATCAGAAATAAAAGGGGCTCTTTGACAATGGAGCTTCACTATGGATCTCCTAAGAAAATACGAGTCCAAGGAGGGAGCTTGGGCTGGTGGAAAGAATCACAGATGGAATTACCCATCAAATGCATCAAAAAACCAGGACTGCAGGTTTTACTGCCTATCAGTTTGAACACCAGTTTCCACCAGCTGCAGGTCTGGTTCACTCATGCAGACTCGGGCAGCAGAGGAATCAAACCTTCTAATGAACACTGCTTGCTAAAAGATCATTAAAATCAGGACAGAAGCTCATTGCTTAGATGTCTAAGCAGTTCTTGATGCAAATAAGGAAGAAATTTAAAGGGAACTTTGTTCAAAAAGACTAGATCAATCGGTTAAATCCAAGCAGATAGAGAAAACAGTTTCATCATTGGCAAGTCAACAGCAGAGATTATGATGGCTTCTTAATCCCAGTTTTTGTTCTTTCCAAGAAGAAACTTGTATGGTGAAAGGTCCTAGGGCTATATTTAAGGTGACAGTTGCTATACATCAGCCCAACCTAATTTCATCACAGTTCACTTATTCATGAATTTCAGATTTGATTTCATCACTTTTCATAATAGTTAATTAGAATTTCACTCCTAAAATGAGATGTTAGGATTGACAGGTCACATTTATATTTAAAATACTGCATCAAGAGTTGCAAAGTGTAAAAAAAACTACTGAGTCAGTGCAGCTGTGCAAAATCAATTCCCCTGCGATGCAAAATTCCCTTCACTCAGTTGGATGCTGTTCCATTTGCCCTACGGTTTTCAGTTGCAAGCTGCGTCCTTCCACCCTTCTCTTTTTCCCTTTTAGTGGCCATACAGGTAATGCAATAAATATTTGAAATATAGCTGCCCTATATATTACAATTGAAAGATGTCACAGCCTTTTTTTTCATCTCTTTTCCACAGGAAATCTCCAGGAAAGCCCCTTGGTGCTGTGGAAAACACAGTCAGTTTTAGCTGCCTAAGTGTGAGGACAAAGCACACATTTTAGGTACCTGTTTTTCGGAGAATTTTAAAAAGTCAGTTATAGGCAAATATTGTATTACCTTGTACTGAAAGAAGGAGTATTGTTTTGGCTGAAATATCTAAAATGACTTTGTATTATTTGAAAGAAATGCTTATTCCCATTTTTGTTCAGTAAAGGTACTGATTTTTCATCTCTACCCATACAAATACATAGTTAGGCCAATTCTTCTTCACTAGAAAATGGTTTTTAAATAATTTCTTCTCATTTTAAAGCACTTAGAGGTTCACAGAAAATATTGACATTAAAAAGAAACCTCTGAAAATACAGATGAGAAGTAATTTCTGTGGCTTTTGATTGCTGGTTTGGTTTTGTTTCTTTAAAAAAGGATGCATTTATCATTTGGGGGCCATTTGTTCTGCTGCCCAGACCTGTAAAATCCCTGGTGCAGGAACCTTGTCTTACTCTGTTTCTGTAAAGGATCATCTCATCATAAACGCTCCAGACTTAAAGAATATTAAAATGAGAAAGTTTGTGAGGATCTGTCTGTGATAGCAGTGATATTGCCACACATTTCAATTCGTTTGGCAATTATTTTGGGAAAAGCTCAGCTGGGGTAATCATCTGGTGCATTTTAGCTGTGTGCCAATTATTTCACAGATTTCTGCCAGCTATTGTCACCCTGCATGACAAAGTATTAAATCCTGCTCACTGGACACAGTTAAATGGCTCACACAGGAGAGTCTCCTGCCCTGGAGACTTTCAAAACCTGGTCACCTGGACACGTTCCTGTGCAGCTTGCTCTAGGCAAACCTGCTTTAGCAGGGGGATTGGACTAGATGAGCCCCAGAGGTGCCTTCCAATCCCCTGCCATTCTGTGATTCTCTGAAATATGGCTATCACCAGCTTCAAGCTGACTACTCCAGGAAGACAAGCAGGATTTGGCCCATATCATGGAGAGTCAGTTGACAAACAATGAGTTTATAATTGCCACTTTCTCAATTTTCACAGATATAAGTTGACTGCAAAATCATCCTCCCTAGGTCTGCTGTGTCCAGGATGTCTCACTGTATTGCTGTTTACTGTAAGGCATCTTCACAGAAACTCTTTGTAAATTCACTAAGAGATGTGTGAATAGACTTCTGTCCCTTCAACAGTCAAAACTGTTGCTGCTACGTGAGTTCAATAATTGACTTTGGTGTTTAAGTGGGAAGCTAAATGCAGTTCCCCCCGCCCAGGGTAAACTGGCTGGAGACATTTACAGTCCAGGTAACAACCAAACACCACAGGAGAGAGAAAATCCTGAATTCCAGGTTTGCCCTGGATGATAACAAGACCTGTCTGCTATTAGGGAACAGGGGACAAAGGCAGACACAAAGATCCACAGACTGCAAAATAATTTGACAAGGGCAGAAAGAACATCTTGGTAATTGCTGCTGACACCAGTCCAAACCACTGTTCTGGGTGCTTGTGCTAAAAGGGCTGTCCCTTGCCTCACAAAGGTTGATTTGAAGACAGTTCTCTGAGAACCACAGCATGTTATGTCATCAGCCAGCTTGTCAGCTCAATAATGAGAAAGCTGTAATGCTATTGCCACTTATTTCGGTGAAAAACAGAGCGATGTTTTCAGCATGTTGGTGACACTGCAGCCTCATCACCCACCCCAGACCTCCTCTAATGACATGACCACAGAGGAGGAGTGGGGGCACAACTAGGGTAGGGAAAAGGGTAGTGGGGAGTCCTCATCATACGCTTCTTAGATGGTAAGGAAATTCTGAATGAATCTTCTTGCAAAGAATAATGTCACTTTCCTCCCAGTCTAACTAGTGACAACAAGTAAATGTGTTCAAAAGAAACAAAAGGGACACTGTTAAAATGAAAGATGCCTAACAGGGACCCTTCATGGGGAAAGCAGCACAAACTTTCCACCAGTTATGCTGTTTGTAGACATAACAGAGTTACTATTTGGGCTGAACGAATATAAATTCACATTTCCCATCTAATAATAACAGTTAGTTTATGCTACTTTAAAAGCAATGCCCTCAGTTAAACAGTAGCCACACTGTTGATTTCTGTAGAAAAATAAATGTCACCTACTTTTTTCACAATTTTAACATTTCAAAATTATCAGTTCCAAACTAATTGACAAAATGTTAATGATACTTTGCTTTACTGGGTGCAAGGAAAAGCTTCAGAAATATGAAAATAACTGTACTGTAGATCCATTCAGAATGAAGAAGTTGCCAAATGCAAAAAGTTGTAACACATTAGCTACAAAATTCAGCGATGCACCTGCTCAGATCGAACACCTACTCAGCGTCTCAGTGAGATGCACATTCAGAGTGTGCATTTTGAGTCTGTGCATAGAGGTGGGTGATTCTTTGCACCATGAGAACAATTAGACATTGGAATAATCTCCCAAGGGCAGTGGTAAATTACTCTGGAATCATAAAACTGGACACCTTTAAGACAGCCTGACCATCTCATTTAAGATATAGTTTACCTGAGAAGGTTGGACTAGATAATCCTGGATACCAGGATGGTATTCTGTGATTCTATGGGGATGTTCGAGTACAACTTCCTCCTATGATGTCTGCTGCACGCAGAGAAAACAAGGAAATAAATTAGGTACCTACATTTTAAAATTCCCCATACTGCAAGCAGCAATGGGAAAAATGAATCGAGGGGATGAGATGCAGCTTTCTGGCACAGACTGCCAGAGATCTGGGAATAAAAGAACATTAGTTGCTCCGTGTAGGTGGTTGGCTTTGCTCCCACAAGCTTTCCAGTACGCTTCCCATTACATTTTCATACATCTGTACTGTGGAGGAAGCCATGAGGGTTCTGATGTTTGATACAAGGGGAGTAGGGTTACGCAGCAGAAAATATCAGTGTATTTAGTATATAGAGCAGGTCTGGACACAAAGAATAGAGCTGAAGCTCCACTTGGTTGAATTAAGTTTTAACTGGAACTTAGCAAAGGATAGTGCTTAAAAATAAAAATTGAAAATAAAAATTAAAAGCAGCAAACATTTGTTATTTCACCATTCCCCTGACAATGCACTTTGTGAATGGCTCCAAAGTTACAAGAGCACTTTCATGGTGAGGCAGCTTCTCTTGGATGGGGGTAGAGCTGAGCCAGGAGGGTACCTGAGGGGAGTTGCAAAGTTTCAGGCTCCTGCCCACCATGCAGTGCTCGCACATCACTGCTACTTTTGTGAGCAATGGGATTTTCAGCTGGGCATGGCTGCTGCTGCTGCTGCTGCTGCTTGCAAAGAGCTTCTCCTGCATCCTCACTCACGGGTCATGTTCTACAGTGAAGTGCAGTCTGAGTACCTCAGAAGTTTGGAAGCACTTGCCTTCAACACTCCAGTACTGGTTTTACTGGATGACTTTGCACAGCCTTGTGCCTTTCTTATTTACTGTCAAGACAGACTTTGAGCTGTTTCCCATCATGGTTCATCTTAAGGGAGACAGAGCAAAGGCTACCTCAGAGCTGACAAAGGCCACAGTCAAAGTAACTTCCCATATCCCTTGCCCAGGTATTAAAAACTCAATTGCCTTTCAAGAATAATAAAAAATAATTTCCCATAACTATGGGGTAATTTTTGTATCCTTTTCATCTTTCTATTTCAAAGGTTTGGTATTATCAAATTTCTTTTACCAGTATCTGAGTTTCTAAGTTACTCTTGTAAGTGAAAGCTCAGGGCTTTGCCTACTCACACGCTTCCAGAAAGGGTCTTTCAGAAAGTCCTGAGAGTACAGAATTAACAGCACTGCTGCCAAAGCTGTGAGAAGCTCTGAACTTAGTTTACTGAATTACACTTTTGCCTTTCATCCTCTTCAAACTGCTTTGTTCTGTGCCTGAATATTGTGGGCTTTTTGGACATCTGCCCAGAAATGACGCTCAAAATCCACAAATGGCTGGTAGGGGCTACATCTTGCTTAAAATCTGGACTTCTGCTCGGAATTACATCTTGAAAGCTGTTTTTCTTCTAATTGGAAAACAAATGTTTTTGAGAAATTCACAGAAGTATTTTATTACTATGCTCTGTTTGATGATACATTTGTACACAATTATACTGTAAGATTTTGTAAGGAAAAAAATGCTTTTTTAACACTCTAATTTTCTAATAGAAACAGATTCAAGGATTTTATAAATATTGGGAAAAGACTTGCTGTATCAAGTAGAATTCTTATTTTGTACAGATCTGTAGTTACCAAAAAGATAGGTTTTAGTACTAAAGTTAGATTAGAGATAACTGGCAGAGTAGCAAAATTGGAAACCAGGAATAACTGGTTATGACATTTCTGAATGCCAGCCAAGTGCTGAAGAGTACTTCTGTGTAATTTCTGATTTTTTAAGAGAACCACCATATTGCACTCACACCTTCTTTCTATTTGTAATCAAAAGGCCAAAGCTCTGCCTATTTTGTAAAGTTGTTTTTTTGCTTTGGTTTGGTTTTTTTTCTCTTTTTTCTTTTTTGTAATTTTCATCCTCTGACTGTTCAGTGGATGAAGGGAGTCTGGAGTGATCATCTCATTTTTTGATTTGGGTTTTGCTAAAGGTTTTGTAAATCATTGTAGCTAGATTAATTCCTAGGATCTGAGAATCTGGATTATTATCTCCATATATCTATTTACAATATAAAGATTTTTAAGATTTCAAACCAATAATCTTAAGGAGGAAAAAAATGGGTGAAAATATTTTTGAGTGCAAGGTTCCATTGTTGTCCTTATTTAAAGATTGTCCTCAATTTTCTGAGCATTTCAGAACCAGCTTCAGATTTGCATAGGTTTTTAGTATTTTTCAAGCAAATCCCATTCCTGTGTGAAGACTGTTGCAGAAAATTAAAACTCAAGCCTTCTAAACATAAAATGGGAAAAAATGTTATAGGCAATGTGACTGCTCAAAAATAATCTTTTTTAAAAATGTCTAGACAATCCCTGATGCTTCTATTTCTACTTTATCTGTTTCTTCTACACGGAGCTGCATGTCAGATTTCTTGTCATCTGTTTTCCAATATCTGAAAGCTTGGAAGTTTGTTTTACTCTATTAAATCTAATCATTAAGATATAGAGAGTTTGCATTCCACAGACACATCTGTTCAGCTTTTAAGTGAATTATTTATAACCCATTTAAAGGCAGCATTGCTGTGAAATATTTAAATGTAATTTAGCCTTTGAATCAAAGTCAACAGAAAACAGGCTAGGGTTTCCAGAGGGAATTCCATGATGAAGATTCCACTTCTGTTTTAAAATGTTTCCTTGAAGATATTTTTGTAGCAGGACAATGCCTATCTCTGAAGACTTTCCCAGTGTTAAATACACATTTATTTTATTAGGGAAAAAGCCCAGCGGCTGTATTAATAAAAATCCCAACAAACCCACATACCATTTACACCCACACAGCCTCTCACCCAATCAGACAGCCAAGTTTCATCAAGAGTTGTTATTTGTGTAGATTTCCTTCAACTGGCCTATCTTCCATTGCAAATGACATCTCACATTTTCACAGGAGATTACTTTTTAAACATTAATTAACTTCCGTGCGGCTTCCTCGGGATGATGACTGTATCTGTTGTTATTGTGCTTTAGAAAGAGAGAATATCCTGAGTCATCCATACCCAAAGGATTTAATGGAAAATGTATGTTCCCTCTCTCACCACTTTAACCACTTAACTCATCAAATTACTTATGCAAATAGTGACAACAAATTTTTAGCAGAAGTGGGTTTTAGAAACATTCGTTTTCCTGAAGGTAGCTACAAATATTTGTAGGCTGAAAACCAAGACCTAAGTAATTTGAGGGGGCAGCAAAATTCTATTCAATTTTTTCCAAGGATTTGGAAGTTTCAGTGTTCCTTTTCATGATGAGTTTAGACACCTCACTTAGGTTACTAAGCAAATCGTTTTTCATTCAGAAAAATTACCTTGGTTCCAGTAAACACTTCCAGCAGCTGCACCACTGGCACAGACAAGACCTCTACAGTGCAACAGAAGACGGTGCTCAGTTTTCACTGTTGCACAGAACCTTCAGCACCAGGAACCAAACCAGCACACTATGGATCTACCTGGCTTGTGGAAACTGAACAAAACCACAGCAGTTCCAAGGTGAGGCCAGCAACCTGCAATGACATAAACTGGGGTTTTCTTTTCTATCTTATTGAAACCAGCATTTTTTTTAATAATCACACTTTTGAATTTTGAAAATGTTTTTCTCCTCACTCATTCAACATTTGGCATTTTATGGCAGGTATCTGTTTCTTAAAACAGAATTCATTATTCCACTGCCTTTCATATTACGTTTCGACCCAAACCCTACAATATCATTTTCCTTCTATGGAGATAGTTTCCTTCATTGGCAAGCACATGAAAAGGATGCTAAGTTCAAGTTGAGTATCAATATTGCACTGTGCATTTTCCTGTATCTGAGAGACAGAATGAGGCAGACAGAGAGGTAAGAGTAGCAAGTGAGGGTGAAGGAGGTAGAGAAGGAGCAGGAGAACAGACGTGTGAGTTCACATATGCATGCCTGACTTAAAGAGCAAGAGGAGATGAGCTGGACTGGAGCAACAACCACATATTCCAATATTTCCTTCTCTTGCCTGCTGCTGAAAACACTTCTGCGTTTCTGCCGTGCTTACCACAGAGTCAAGCTGTGTAACCTTTCTGCAGGAGAAAGGCAATTTTTATTGCTTCCCATTTTAAAAGAAAGTTGAGAGCTCAGAAAAGGTCACTGTGGGCAGACAGACTGCAACAGATACCTGGCTCCTCACTCACAAGCCCTTCCACAGGGCTCAGTATGTATCTATTAAGCTAAATTGTACAGTTGTATGCAAGCTATTAGCATATTTACATTATTACATGTCATTTACTGTGTGTTTGCTTTTTTTGGTAGCATTGTGAATATGCTGAATTTTTGTAAGCAAAATATCACTTCAAAATACTTAGGTGTTCATGATACCTAAAGAAATACAAAATGGAATCTTATCCAGTGTAGGTCAAAGACAAAATCTGGGCAATATGAGAAGCCCTGGGAGGCAAAACCTTCTAAAGACAAAGAAGATGCTTCTGGAAAGACAAAGCAGAGCTTCCTTTCATGAAAGAAAGAAATTCAGCAAGGCACTGAAACCCTGGATTTATTGATTGATTTGCTTTAATCTCTTAAACAACTGACCAGTGTAATCAGGTTATTTATCACCCTAAAAAAGACAGAGGCTAGGTGGAATATAGGACATTTAGAAGAAATAAAGTGGTATTAAAATCAGAAAATGCAAATGGATAACAAACAAAATAATTCATCTAATCCCCAAGGCAGATGCTGGAGAGAACATCCAGATGCTGGCAATGCATCCGGCTCAAATCCCTCCTCCTGCATTTCATGTAGTTGGAAGAAAGATGAGCATGGGACTGGGCTGCAGTATGGGCCAGCAATGTTCTCCTAACTCAGAAATAAGACAGAAAAAAGATATGCATGAAATAAATACCTTTTTCAAAAGCAGATCTGACTCAGTCATATATTGTGAATATATCTTCATTTTCTCCTCAGCCAGGAGTAACCACAGTAGTACCAGCAGTGACTGCTTCCAGACAGACAAACCTTTCCACCTGGAAAGCAGAGGATTTGTAGGGCTCAGCATCAGAGCTCCTGGCCCAGACTATAGTCTCTTGTTCAAGCATTTTAAAGACAGATTCAGCAGAAGGGTTTCACTCTCTTATTATTGGCTGTTGTTCATCACTTCTGGAACATGAGAATGCACGAATCAAATAATTTCTTAGACATAAGATGACTCAAGCTACCTCAGGAGGAAACTAGACCTCCAAAGAAATCCAGCTTGTCCTATGCCTCCTAATTTGAGGGAGGTCACATCTCTACAGCTGGCTGCTTCGTTTCCATATCCCAAAAGGTGGGTGGTTCCTGGTGCTGCAGGCCTGTGATGCCATTATGAACTATATCTACCTGACAGATGTGGTATGTGAAGTGCAGAAATGTCTGTGAAAACAGCTGGTGGTCGTGAGAGAATGAAGTCTCCAGACTGCTCTGAGCAACTGATGGCTTACAAAGGCACAAAGCTTGCTCCCAGCAAAGCTGATAAGCACTAAGGACAAGCCTCCTTGACTGAGCTGGGCCTGGCCTCCTTCCTATCAGCAATGCAAACCCAGGTTTAATACTGGAAATAGAAATTAAAAATGTCTCCTGTGCTCATACCCTGAACAACTGTGGTGATTTGGATGGGTGATTCCTCTCAAATGCAAGCAGGATTTTTTTCCTGTATGGGTTGTGGTTTATTGTGGAATAATGTTGCACTAAAATGTTTGTCACAGAGGCACCCACAAAGCAAACAGCAGCTGCTATCCAAAATGGGGGTTATCACAACCAAAGTTGCCCAGAACTCCTGACCAAATGCAAGTTTGGATGTCTGTTGGGAATTAACAACTACCCAACTAATTCCTAAACCTTAAGGAAAGATGAACCAAAATGCCACACGCTGACTCATCAAGGGAAACCTCCCACCCTGCTTGCTTTGTCTGCTGGGGAGGCTGGACCTGCCACGATGTAGTGGTGCTTTGAACTCTGGCTGTGTTACATGGGGAGTTTCAAGTCCATCCTCCTGTGATGAAGGAGCCACCAACCTTTGTAAGGATTATTGTGCCTGAGTACTTGTATGGATGGCATTGGTGCAGGCTGATTTCCCTACCCTAGAAAAGCTCCGTGCCAGTGTATGTTCTTGGAGTGCCATCTAACTGACTTACATAGACTGCTTCCATGTTTCTGCTCTTTTAGGAAAAGGTTTAGCACAGCAGTGGTAATTCATTTCGTTACAAGCAACAGTATATGCTTAACAGAAGCACAAGGCGGAGAAAAGTAAATGCCAAATAAAACTTTGCTCAACTCACAGTTCTGTTTAGGGAAGATGAATGTGTAGTCAGCTGAGCTGACTCCTTATCCTTATTAAACAGTCAAAGAATCGTGCAGCATGACAGAAAGTGCAATAAATAAAATCTAAATGCAAATGAGAAACAAGCAAACAATTCCCAAGGTCTACGTGCAATTTCAAAGCACCTGCAGATGAATACAGAGCATGTGCCCCTTCCAGCTTGTTTTGGGAGTCTAAACATCCTAAGAGTGCATAGGAACCAGAAGCACAAGAGCCATTTTCCCTCTTGAAAGCTTTAGAGGGGATGCCTCCTAAGAACCACTTATAATTTCACCTCCCAGACAGCCTGCATCTCCCACACGTGCTCTGCAGAGGGTGGTGGAGGAAAGGGCTTGAGCAACTTCATATATTTGACCAAATACCAGCAGAGGAGCTTCTGTTGCCAAAAGTACTTTGTCCTCTTAGGTGACTCACTGCATTCAAGAGTCTGCATAGATGCTGGACTCAACACGAGGCATATGACTGTGGTCCATGCAGAAAGTGTACAGCATCCCAGGTTACTCCCCCTTTTCACCCAGTGTTGCAATAGTATGTCCTACATAGTCTTCCATTTCTCTTGCATCACCAGAAAGCACCTTGAGCTCAATACTCCTCTTTAGACTTTTCACAGCAGTGCATGCATTCCTGCTCTTTTCCCTCTCTTGGTGACCCAGATGTGCTTAAGCCCCAGATGACCACCTTTCAGATCCCTAAATGCCTGCAAAGACATCCTTCTCATTATCTTTCTTCCTTAAATGAATGAAAAATAAGAAATTATTCTCTCCCCCTTCATTTCTGCATTGCAAGGCCACAGCTGGCACGTTGCTTCATTTTTGTATTCTTCCTTTTTTAGTCTGTGAACTCAGCTGTCTGGAAACTGCAGGTGTCAGCCCACAAGACAAACAGTGGAACATATCAGAGTAAGATCACTGCTGAAAGCTTTCTTTTATTAAAACTTTCTTGAAAGCCTAAAGTAAATATGACATTTCTTCTCCCTCAAAAAGTGGTGGCAGGACAGGATACATAAACAGAGCTTCTGCTGCTGACCTCAGCTGTGTAATCCCCTTCAGCATGGGCAACTCACAGAGGACACTGCAGGAGGAATGAAAGAAAGACACAGATGGGCACGTCCTGGAGGGAAGATGGAAATACTGCATAAATCCTTGGGTAGCACAGCACACCTCAGAGAATTACAGGATATCTTGTGGAGTTCATTGGCCATCTTGCCTTTGGACACAGGCATCTGTCAAAACAAGACTCAACATGGTGTGGATGGCGTGCTGTATTGAAACTCCTGCTCCTCCATGCTCACTCTTACGGGTGCCTGAAAACCCACATGTGAAGGACTCCTGGACAATTCTTCCCAGGATGCCTGGTGGGACAATCTGCTGGTGAGCCACCTTCATACTCCCAGGGGAAATCTCACTCCTTGAGGCCTGTCCTCTTCTGCTTGACTCCTCCATAGGGACTCTGCTACGCTTGTCGTTAGCATCCTTTGCCTCCCAGTATAACTGATTCAGTCTTTGGTTTGCTTCTGGCATGGCACCCCAGGCATGTATGCTTCTACTACGATAAATGTTTCTTCTACAATGTATCTTCCTGTTGCTGATGCCAACCCTGTGCTTCCTTGAACAATACTATGGATATTACTGGGAACATGAGTGACCCTTTGGCCTACAGGATGCATTTTGGCAGCACACTCTTGGCCTGGTGGACCGTGTGATGCCTGGCAATCTGAAGCCCTTAAGTGTTAAGTTGGCAGTCTAAAGCGGTCTGAAAGGAATATAGGGAACTCAACACCAAAGGTGTTATAAAGTGCCATCCACCTCCTGCAGACTAGAGGGAAGAGGAGTAGTTAGCAAAAAAAAAAAAAGAGAGAAGACCAGAGAAGTGGCAGATAAAGAATATCTATAAAGAAATCCTTGTTTTCATGCCCCGTTGCTTCCAGCAGTGCTGTAACACTACAAGGAGGTAGGGTAGAAAGGATAAGAGCAGCTCAGTTGGCTACCCACTTGAAACCTGAAAGAGCACTTGCAAGCCCAGACTGTATTCAGCCAGGTACAGAGGAAAAGGATTTTCAGTGTAGATGACAACAGTGGCAGAAAAGCAACCACAGAAAACCTATAAATGCATACAGGATCCAATTCCAGCTCCCGAGCAAACCAGTTTCTCTCCTGGCATTTATACATACAAACCATCCATCTGTGCTTTACCTGTCACATAAAGGAGAAATAAAGGCTTCTGATGTAATTACGTGTGTGGAAATCTTTATTATCAATGTTGGTTATATATGATATGCTATGTTGCAGTAGGGGGTATCAATGGTTTCATACAGAAGGCATGAGTCAGCAAAAATTTGATGGCTGGTATTAATTATGTTTATAAAAGTCTCCGAGTCTCCAAAACTGTTCCTAATTTTATCGACATGAAACCATTCTTTAGGTCATATGGCTAAAAGCCACGTCTGCAAGCTTTAGTGTTATAATCACATGACAAACAAAGAGCGTGCACTGATTAGTGTGTTTTCACTTACTCTGAACAAGTTTTTGCCTTTTCACTTCCACAATACCTCAAAAAAAAGCACCCTAGGACAAGTCACTTCCAAGAAAGTCTTGTAGAAGGTACAAATATTAAAGGCACTGAGAAAAACTCATGTTGAATCCTGTGGATAGCCCTGATCATCTGAAGGGATGAAAGATTAATTCTTACTATAACTATCCTCAATGCAGGAGCATTACTTGCTATAACAATCATCAAAAACAATTGTGGCTTGGGCTACAGGCAGAAAAGGATTTAATTTCACAGGCACCATCCTCCTGGCAAAAGAATCTTTCGGTGGCACATCCCCATTCTACTACAATACAAATGAAGTAATGTGAGCACACAATTGCTGGGTTTTAAGAAGTCTTCCCAGCATCCCAAGCTGTACACGTCATGAAATTTCTCCCCTTGTATTTGCAAAGCAGCGGGAGAGATTTCAGAAGGTCACTTGAAAAGGCTTTTGGGTTGGGAAAGGGGCAACACTAGAAAGCCTGCGAGTGGAGTAGAGCTACTTCAGACACATGCCTCTTCTCCTTGTCTCCAAGCAGCTCCATGGAAATTATATGGGAAATTACACAAAGTGGGGTTACAGTGCCTCTCCTTTGGAATTATTTCTGAGCAGACACCCCTTTGAAACAGGGGGCATCTTTGCTCTGGAAGGTGAAAATAGGAGTTGCAGACAAGTACAGTGGTGTAGATAGGAAGAGCTGATTTCCTGGCAGTCTGGAGGGCTAGGAGAATGCCCCTGGCGTGTTCAAGGAGGTGTTTTCCTTGCATCCGATGCCACCTGCTTGTACCATATGAAAGGACTGGTAACAAGTAAGCTGCAAGACTCCAGGGGACAAAAATATCACAGACAAAAGGAAAATGATTAGCCAAGTTTCAGAAAGGTTTCTAGTTTTCCTGTGTTTCTAGCAATTTTCTTTTTCATCTGCAAACACGGGCTGCAAACTTCCTAAGGAGATTCATTTCTATGGATAACCAGTGAATCTTTTTTTAACAGTTTAAGCCTTTATCTGTTCACGAGGAACGTAATATCTTCATATTTATTTACTAGCCAGAACAGTCACTTTATGACTATTTCTCTATGAAGATGGTTCTCAAGTGAGCTCATTATGTGTGCCTAGTATTTTAAATGCCAGGTCTACTGGTTGCTGTCACTCTAAACAATTCCCTAAGCAAAGTTCCTGGCTGTATAAATAGTACTACCCTGAAAAATCTGGTTCATAGTAGGAAAATTTACATACATGCAGCTTCAGTCTTGCTTCTGGAAATATCTCTTTCTCTCAACTTAAAGGGTGACATTTCTGTGGACAGTCTGACAAATAGCTCACTGCTGGGAAATTTCAGAGGAAGTAAGATGGGTCCAGAAAATGCCAAGACCTATCTTTGCCCTCTCACCTGATCAAACAGGATCAGAAAATGTTGTGGTCTGCTTGATTGAGCAACTGAGACTTTCAAACAATTTGTCTTTGATCCTAACTAGAAAGCACAAACCTCCCTGATTTTCTTTTTCAGTCTTAGCTACAGTCCAGAAGTGAATAAGCAGTTATTTCAGAATTTCAAAGGATAGACTATCTTCCTTAACTCTCTGCCCCTTCATAAGCCACAAAATTGAGAAAGCCACTAATTTTATACATCTTCAGCTCCTAAATGCATTCATTTTAGGGAGGGAGTGACTTGCATGAAATGAGCACCAGTGAATTTACTTAGTCTAGGCATGGTGCTAATGACTTTCATGAGAATGGCTGTCCAGGAGCACAGACCCACTCCAGCACAGGTAGAGAGGCCCCTAAGTTTTGGCACAGGAGCACCCCCCGTAGTACTGCAGTTTCTGGAAAAAACATTTTCAATACAGAACAAACAAGAAGTGTTACATAGGCTTTAGAATTTATATTGTCACTCCCAAACAGGTTTCAGTTTTCAGGGAGACTATGTTTATACTGCAACTACAGTTAGAGTAACTAGGTGTAAATATTTGTAGGTAAATATTTTGAAAAGCCTGTTAGGATCAAGAGGTTCAAATATTTACAGAGAGGGTAATCAGGCATTGGAACGGCCTGCCCAGAGAGGTGGTGGATTCACCATCCCTGGAGGTTTTTAAAAAGAGACTGGACATGGCCCTTAGTGCCATGATATAGTAACTGGAGTTGGATCAGGGGTTGGACTCGATGATCTTGGAGGTCTTTTCCAACCCAATCTATTCTATGATTCTATGAAATGCACCTCACACAGCATTTTGCTACATGCCAGGAGGGTTTGCTGGTTGTTACCAGTTATTGGAAATCACTTATTCTGATGATGCTGATGTGTGCCCACCTGCTCATGCAATCTCCAGTATTAGGCAGGTTTCTTCACTCTGCAGGGCAATGAATTTGTCTGCTGAGGAAATGGGGCACTCGACTTTCTCACTGTGTTTTTCAGAGGATTTTAAAGGATTTAAGCAAAGGGTTTAAGGATGTGTTCGTATGATGTGAAGAGGCACAGAGGAAACCTATCCACAGCTTACCCATTTTAACAGTTTTTAGTAAGTTTACCAGGCTAAATTACATTCCAAAATAATTTTTCACTAAGTGTAAGTATGATGGGGTTTTCAACTTTACTTTAACCTCCTGAGGACAGAGTATCTTGTTTTTCCAAGAACAGGTCAGAACCTTTTCTTGCTTAATAAAGATCAAATATAAATTCTGGCATCCTTTAAAATTCAGCAGAACAATGGAAGAAAAGCATGCCTTTGAATCATGCTTTTATCAGTAAGCACTAAGCCAGCAACTCTGGAGCAGCTATAAGCTTAAACAAGGAGAACCACAGTTCATGTTTTTTTTCCCTCCTTTCCCTGAAACTTTTTATCTTCCTCTCAGGTAGTGTCTGCTCTTATACAGAGCCTCATGGGCCCACTCTTTCATTTTTGGAAGCAGAGCTCGAGTATGCAAATCCCAACAAGAAACAAAGGTGAGAAGCATTTCAGTTCCATTAAAATGGAGCAGAGAAACATGTGGAACTGTTTCAATTCATATATCCCTTATCTTAACCAACAGCCTAATATTTTTTTTATTAACAGTAAGCCATTGGATTCAAGTTCTGGTTTATAGAATAGTAACTGCAGAAACCTAAGAGAAGAAAAATCATCACATTAGCATCTGTGAAATAATGACTCATATGCCCACAGAGTCATTGTCTTACACTAACAATATGCAAAGCCTAGAGTAGCTTTTGTTAATCATCTCTACTGAGGGATTGAAGGTCACACAAATGGCTGGCATCTGCTGTTCCTGACCTGAACTAAACCCATCTAGTTTCATCTCTTGAAAGAAAACAATATCCACAGAAGTATGAGACTGAGTTTTTCTGTGTTTCTCTATTATTTTGCAGACTTTCTAATTTATTCCAGTGACAAGCTGGGCATACCAACATGAAAATGTAAAGAATTGACAGCCTTTGAACTAGATAGACACTTTTAAGAAGCAGCCACACAACACAGATGAAGGACTGGCACAGAAGTGACAATACACTGGCAAAGAAATGAGGAAGGGGAAGAGCAGGTAGAAATCGCAGAAAGAAGTGTGGTTTGATTCCTTGGATTTCCACTCCACATACACTGGAGGACTGTTCTGAAAATCACTGGACAATTAGGAGGTGCTTTTTCTCTCTAGGTGATACTGGTTACCCAGTCAGTTATCACGTGAAAGTCTAAAGGATATAGCACACCAGGAGAAGAGGGAAAAGCTGTCATTGTTAACCAGTACACGGCCAGATTAATTTCTCTTGTGACCATAATCACAGTTCTACTGTCCCCCAAATATCAAAACCTCCACTTCCTTTTGTACACTAAAGAAGCACATTAGATTAAATAAATTAGATCTCAGCTCCTTGAAAACTCACTTTCTGTCCTGAAGAGTCCACTTGTGTTACAGAAGGAAGTGGAGCACAGCAGTTAATTCTAATAGACAGCTTGAAACAAATTTTTGGTTGAGATACATAGGCAAAGGATTTCACTGATATCAGCACAGCTGAAATGATTCGTGTCAAGTAAGGGTATGATCCCTAATCATTGCTTATACTGGTATTTATCTACTCTTAATGATGTCTCCTTTTGTTTGAGGTAGGGATTCTTTATAGATTTTTCTCATAAACCTTATATATGCTACCTCTAGGGAATTCTGGGGGGAAAAAGGAACAAAGCCTACAAACAACACAAGAGCTTCTTCAATTTTTCAAGTGTCATCAGGAATGCTAGAGCCACATTCTAAATTTTAGCCTGACAGTTACTCAGTCTGATACGACACTGACTTCCAAAGCAGGCAAACTTTTTCAGACAAGTTCTGACAGATGTTGTGGATCTGAAGCAGAAAAACTGCCTTTAGTATTTAATGTGGTAATGAGAAATTAAACTGCCTGAGGCACGAAATATAATTGTTCATTTACACTGTAAACACGTCGATGCAAAAGCAGTCATTACAGTCATGGATGGGAAAAGCAGTAAAATAATAGACCCAAATCTTTTACAAACCACAGTGTTGAAACTTGAATATCTTATCTAAGTAGCCTCTGGGGAAAGGGCATGCTTTAAAGATAGCATTGGTATAGGTCTCTTGGTGCTAGGAATGGTGGAAACATTGGTATATAAGCACAGTTGCTCAGTACTGTGCTCCTCTCAGACCAAGTGGAAGAGCTGGCTGAACGCTGCAGTGCCTGCGACACACTGCAGGTCCAGGCGACCGCTGCCACTGCCAGCGGTAGGTTACAGCATAATGATTAGGGAGGATTTCCTCACAGAGCTCCTAGGAATACACTGGCAAAGGACAGTCAACAGAGCCTGGGTCTAGCTGGTTTCTTAGGTGGTGTGAAAGGGCATGGCCCACCTGAGCAAAGCCATCCCAGCAGCACCAGAACTCCACGAGAGATGAAGTTTGAATGTGTCAGCTATTGGACTGGACAGAACATATCAGTAATCCACTGCTGTTGCTAGAATGAAGAATAAACAGAAGGAAAAAATATATTCCCCTTGATGTCTCCTGGCTGAGGCAGTAGATACAAAGAGGCAAGGGCTATCAAATACACAAGCAAGGGGGATTTCTCCCCATTCAGACTCATGAGAAGAAATTTTTTCTGAGTTGATAGATGGCTTTGACCGCTGCAGGAAGGTAGGATCTTCCAAAATTTTCCTGGAATTTTAGCTGCATTTTATTTGCTCTTTTAAATATTCATCCAAAGTGAATAACTGAAGTTTTGAGATTTGCCAGCAGCCAAGTTACAGCATAGGTTGCATAAGTAATACAAGGGGCATATTAAAATACTAAACCAGCATACTTTCAGTAAAGCAAAGACAGCAGAAAAGGTTATCTTTCTAGTTGATAAACCAAAAGATGAGAAACTTCAAACATGTATATCCAAATTTTCACTAGGAAAACAAGGAAAAGGTTCAACTGCTACTGTAACCTAGCGCAGCTGCAATGCTGGTTACAAAGCAAAGGCAAAACCTGCTACTGAGGTGTTCTGTAATGTTTACTCTTTGGGAAAAAAAGAGCTGCAGCTTTCTAATAAACAAGAGCCAAGGAAGCCCTGGGGCAGGTAGGAGCACCCTGACCACCAGTCAATGTGATTTCACACTCTTCCACTGCAGCAGGAAAGTAGCATCTCCTCAATTATTGTGCAAACCACGGAGCAGTGCCTCCACAGCACTTCTGAAAACACTCTGCTTATAAAGGCTCCCAAATCACAGTGTGCTTTATAATAAATACAAAGGCAATTTGTATTAATTACTCTGCATGGAAAACATTAGCCGCCCCCAGAAATGGGTTATCTCTACCTCATTCCACCACCCCCTCAAGTATTTATGGTTGGTTTTACCGTGTGCCATCCTCAGCCAAGAACTACGTGACTGTAGCTGTTGTAAATCAGTAATTTACATCTAACTTCTGAGAGGCTTTTGTATAATATCTTAACTTCTCTCTATATTTGATTTTTATTGTCCATTACCTTATTACTTTCTACCAGGTACTGTATAGACACACCAAAAATTTCCAAGTAAGTTTCCTTTCCCTTTAGCATTATTAAAGGAGCATAGATATGAGTACAGATTTTTAACAGCAGTACCTCTAGTTTCAGACTGGTTATTATTCTCTATCCTCCCTAATGCCTCCAAATACTTAGGTGACTCAAGGAGTCTCCTTGACTTAAGCCTTATATCTATAACTGAGCTGAAGCAGACTTGGATAAACAGAGCTGGACTTAGCTATGTCCAAGAACAGGACTATCAAATGTAATCCCCTTAGGCATTAAAGTGGAAGTTAGGCTATCTATCTATGTAACACTCTTTCTGTGATCCTGCTGCCACCTTTACCCAGATGAGTGTAACAATAGTGACAAACAAAGGGGCCCAAAATAGCTGGTCAGCATTGAAGAAACCACTTCCTACATGCTCAAAGTCAGTGCATCCCAACAAGCAGGAAATCAAGAAAGGGAGCCAGGAGACCTGCGTGGTTAAACAGAGAACTGCTGGGCGAACTCAAGTGGAAGAAGAGAGACTACAGATCATGGAAGGAGGGGCTGGCCACTTGGGTGGAGTATAAGTCTGTGGTCAGGGGATTTAGGCAGGCAACTAGGAAAACTAGGGCTCCTCGGAATTAAACCTTTTGAGGAAGGTCAAGGACAGCAGAAAGGGCTTCTTCAAATACACTGCTGGCAAAACTAACATCAGAGGCAATGTAGGCTCACTGATGAATGAGGTCGGTGCCCCGGAGACAGAGGATGGGAAGACGNACAATCACCTCCCTGCTTCTGCTGGCCACAGTGTTTCTAATACAAGCCAGGATGGCACTGGCCTTCTTGGCCACCTGCTCACACCGCTGACCGGTATTTAGTCGACTGTCGATCGACACCCCCAGGTCCTTTTCCAACTTGCACCTTTCCAGCCACACATCCCCAGGTCCATAGCTTGCCATGGGCTTGTTATGACTCAAGGGCAGGACCCGGCACTTGGCCTTGTTGAACCCCATGCAATGAACCTTGGCCCACTGACCCAACCTGTCGAGGTCCCGCTGTAAGGCTTCCCTACCCTCCAGCAGATCCACACACCCACCCAGCTTGGTGTCACCTGCAGGTTTACTCAATCCCCTCATCCAGATCATGAATAAAGTTATCGAAGAGAACAGCCCCCAGTACTGACCCCTGGAGAGCACCACTTGTGACTGGATGCCAGACAGTTTTAGCTTCATTCACTACCATTCCAGACAGTATTTTATCCAAGCCCTGGACCGTAAGTTTTTCAAGGAGAATGCTGTGGGAGACACTGTCAAAGGTTTTTTTCCCTTGCTCTCCTGAAATACCTTCAGAGCTGCCTTCTAGTGCACGTTAAAGTCAGTACTGTAGTTCTTGTCAGCTTGAGTTCCCTGATAGCTGCCCCTATCTCACGCAAATAAGCAAATACAAAAAAATATGCATCACCTTACATTAGAACTTTGATGTGAAATAAGGCTACAGTCCCAATGCAATCACAGCAATAATGTTCTCATTATTAACTTTATTTAATTTCCACTTCTGAATGAAACATTCTGAGCCAGTATATTATGAGATTTTTTTGCATGTAATTTCTTCTTCTTGCAATTTGTGTAACAAATGTCACTGAGAAAGGACTGATGGAGTTTGGGAAGTTTAATTGCTTTGAGCTGTTATGTTAAGCTGGGTTTATCTGCTATTACATTTGACTTGGAGCTGAACCTATTCATTAAATACAAAGGAAGTCGTCTGTTTGATTGTAGAGCAATAAAGCTTCCACTTTCTTACCAGGGAGTCAACAACATTATAATTTGTCACTATAATTTTCTTCCTCTCTCTGGTAGGCAACAATAGATCTTGCTTGCAAAATGATGGGCAACAGCTTTACACCCCATCAGCATCACCAGCTGGGAGCTGTGGGTGGTAGCACGGCACTGTTGACTATTTCCCCTCCATTTCTGGATGCCTTCCATAAATAATGAAACGATGTTTCTTCTCTAATCCTGGTTGGAACAGTAAGCAATAAACTAACCCTGCCACCATACCTCCCTGGCAGAAAGAGTCTGGCTGAAGATTCAGCGAGAACACCTTAAGGCTCAAAAGAAGGAGGTGTCGCTTTCTAACTCAGCAAGTACAAATGGACCCATGCCAGCAAAAATAAGAGTATTTAGCAGTTTATAGGTATGTTTGGAATAGTTTATTCCCTCCTCAAACTCACCCTATGCCAGAGAAATTGTCTTAAAAAACAGTTTTCCATGGATTTTTTTCCTCTCTTAGATTTTTTTCTGGGAAAAAAGTCCTCAAAAGCCAAACTTTTAAACAAAACAGATTTTGTGCTGTTTTTTTTTTCGGTCTGCTTTGGCCACTTGTTATTTCCCCCTCCTTCTCCTCCGCACTGTAATTAAAGGAAAAGAAACTAAAACACAGAAAGGACTCAAGATGAAGAAAATAATTCTCAGAAGCTTTCAAAAAACAGCAGACGCTTTGAATATTCATTTTGTGAAACATTCATCTTTCAAGAAATGCTGCCACTGAAACGTGGCTTCAAGATGCAAGAGAGGACCCCATCGTGGTGGAGAATATCTTGATTAGACAACCCAGGTTTAGTACCATCAGTGGTCACAGTGAGCTACCAGATTCTCACAGCTGATGAATCAAAGAAACAAAAAAAAAGTATAATCTGTCAGTGTAGAAAATAACTACTCTGTGTGCTGCAGAGAGATAAGATGACAGGAGTCATTGACAATTTTTTTCTAAGCTTCTGGAAAGAAAAGCTTCATAACAGCATAATAAAGAGAGTATGAACAGAGGAGAGCTGATATCTGAATGGGAAACACTGAGCAATGGGGAAAGAAGAGGAAAATAGTGCAGAACTCAGATATTAGGAATATAAACAGATGGTCTGAACTAAACTGTATTTCATACACTGTCTGAATCACTCATTAAAAATAATGAGTATTTTGGGCTTACACAAAAAAAAAAATAATTCTCAATTGAAGAAACCACAAAATCAGTTCATAGCACATAAACCAGGCAAAAATCACTCTCCCTTCTCTCCTGAAATCCTCTTTCACTCCAAGGAAAACACACTGAATAAAACATTGCAAGTAAGAAGAAATGCTATAATTGACCCTGAAATAAAATGTTTTGCTCTGTAAAAGGAAAAGGCCAAATCTGATACACAAATGGAGTTCAAGTTGGGAAGTTAAAGCAGGAAGTTGAAGGCATTGCCATCATTTTTCTGCTAGGCAGGAAGGGTTACATCACATTCCTTATTTTTTTACCTTTCCATGTTTTAGTCACTTCTTTTCAAAGAAGTTGTTCATGGTGTTGGTGATTCTGTGGCACTTGAGACTCTGCAAATATATCTGACAAAATGTCACCTTTCTCCTGTGTCACACCAAATAAAGAGCCAAATACAACCCAGAGGTTCCTCATCTCTGCTGTGTATAGTGATCATATTCAAGTTTAGCTGATAGTATTAAAGTTTTAGCAGGTATAATCAACTGTTCCTTGCAGGAATTTCTTTACTTGGTAAAGACAATTAATAGGTTGTAACTTGGCTTTGGTAGAGAACTATTCCCTCTACAGCAAAGCAAAAAAATATTTTGGAGAACATAAAATCAGCACTTGTCCTTGGAGCAGAGGGGTTTTCAGATTGATTCTTCACTTCAGCAATGAAATAAATGACATAAAATGGAGATGCATTTACTCTCACAGCCACTCTCTCGTCAGGAAAGATGGTACTGGTTCATAAAATGGTTTTATATGCTCACATGGGGCTGGCTATCTTAGATTACAGGTGGGGATTTAATTGACTTCACAGCTCCTATTCATCCCATCAACAGTTTTATTGTTATGCAAACCTTCCTGTCCTTTCCAGATGCTGTTCCATTTCTTTTCCTTCTAAGAGACAAACAGCAAAACTTTCTGATGAGGTGGGGAAAAGTAAATTAAGGTACTTTAAACTACATTAAGAACTTTTAGGTGATTTTGTTCATCTGACAGAATGAACACCTATCTTCTGCACTGCTTTCCCTTTCTGTACAGTTCTGACAAGGGCTATGAAATTACTTGCCCTTTCGTGATACACAAACTGTCACTGACAGAACACAACAGAACAAGACAGTCAAGCAGGCTGTAGCACATACGTAGCACTGAGAGCTGTTTCAGACAGCTTTTCTGTCCAAAAGCATTTTCTGTAAGCAGTCCTGAGAGCAACAACTGAAAACCAAGCAAGCAAACGGCTCTTTCAGCTGCCATCATTCAGGTTCTGCAGCAGATCGACTGTGGCTTGCTTTCAACTTCACAGGAGGACAAAAGAGGAAACTTCAGAATATTTCATAAGCATTCAGTGATGTAAAAATGTATGTATTTAAATAGGTATGTTTTGAGATGACAGTGACACGATTTCAAAGCAGATTCATCGCTTCCTGCACTGTCAGAGCCCCTCTATAAGAAACCACCTTTCCAACTGTTGTTTTATGGAGAGATCCCTGAATGATAAGTTTTAGATTAATAAAACTCAAAGACAGTTGTAGTGGAGCATGTAAACAACCAGGCAGTCCATGCATTCCCAATCCATCATTTTTTATGGTGTAGAATGGGCATTTCAGTACAGTATCTGCCTTAGATAGTTCTCACTCCTACTATACAGACTTGAATATGTGTGGCTTAGAAAAAAAAAAGAGAAGAAATATTCTTTTGAAAGTAGGATACAGTGGCAGAGAGACTTTTATCTTCCATTGCAAACAACAGACTGCAGAGATAGTTCAGGATTTATAAACTTGTTTGCCATCTAAGTGAAAGAAAAACTAACAAATATATGGGCTAAAGACCCTGTCTCTGTCTCCTAGTTTTGTTTTGGAGGTTTTGAGTGTGACTCTGCTATTAATGTAGGGCAATGAGAAGAGGCAAAAATACATACTTTCAGAAATGTCTTCTAACCTACATGAAAAGAAGGAAGGCTGTTTTTCATTTCTTATTTATGAAAGGTGGCTAACAAGCAAAGAAAAACAGACAATGAAGAGGCATCTTCCTCCTACCACCAACTGCCAGAGTTGATGTCATCAGAGGAATGATACTAACTTTTCCTGCAGCACCTACTTCTCAACCCTACAGATAATTCACAGATAAATTAAATGGAATGCAACAATACCCACTTCTTTCTTTAAACATTCAATAAAACTTGATTAGGTTGAAAATTTTCCATTTTCTTTTTCACCAAAATGACTGGTTATTTTTAATGAAAATTCCATTTGCATCCAAACGGTACGTATGAGGGGCTGAGAACTGGATTTTTTCAGTGTTTAAAGTGGAAAACTCAAATTTAGACTATGCAGAACCATTATGTAAGAAAATTTCACAGTCCTAGGATTTCATGAAATTATTTTCATTGGTTCAAATAATATTGCTTCCAAAGATGATTTTTTTTATAGCTACATCAGTGCCAGCTGGTAACAGGGATGATTATACAATCACAAAGGTACAGTGGCTGTGGTATTTCCTTTCCCTTACTAAAAGCAATTACACTTCTAGTGTAAATTAATTAGTAAATACACTTTTTCCATAATGACTACCTGTGTATCAACTGTCCACAGAGAGATCACGGAACAAGATCTACTGGGACAAGTCTTTAAGTGAATGAAAACATTGTCCATAAAATATTTTCAGGCATTTGTTTACAAAACTAGGTATCCTTTTTAGCTGAAGGCGAAACATACTCTAAGGATTTTCGGGCTGTTACTTTGCTTAGGACTTAGGTGTGACCAATCTGCCTGACCCTATAAGCTTCACACCAAAATCCACCTGTAACTACGAGCTACGAGACATAGGACACAATCACTGCCACCACACCAAGGGAAGGGAATTTTGTGCTGTTGAACAAGGATGTGAGAGCCCTCCTCCTCCAGAGAAATCAGTGCCAGAAAACTTAACAGTGCTTAACAGGATAGGTGATTTCTGGAGCCCAACTGATTCCACAAAATCAATGATGCAATAGAATTAATCTGTAGAGCTCTTTAAAGGATGCAAAATATTTCAGGAACTACAGGAGATGAATTTGTGTTTGAGAAAATGCAGGGAAACTATTTATGTAAGAAAATACAATGAAAATTAGGTAAGATTAAGGCTAAACAGTACCACTATATAATGTTTTCCACATATGCAAACATAAAGAAGTTTGATCATTCCCAGAACCAGTGAGTTTGTTGAGTTTGCTCACTGAAACTGAGTACCTGCGTGCTCTGCAATCCCTTGCCCAAACTTTGAAAGATGTGGGGTTTACTTAAATGGGCTTGGTACTTAAGCACTTGTACAGAACATTTGTGAGCAGGCTGCCAGCCAACAATCCCAGCACGGCGGTTTGCACCATGCTAGTCAAATACTACAACAGGCTAAGAAGTTAGTTCATGATTTTGCAATTGGAAAAACCATACCAAAAGTCTCAAGATATCTCAGTGCTTCTCTCATGCTTAAGAAGTCTTCTTGCCTCTGCTCTCCAAATGGTAAACTGTAATGATCAGTCTCCAATGAGGAAAAGAAGTGGTTTTCAGTACATTTATTTCTTCACAGATAACTTACTAAACAAGAAAGTAGTATAGACACTAAGGTTTTTTGTAGATATGTATCACCTGAACAGGTCATTATCACTGGCAAAAATAACAGCTTTGCAAAGGAAGAATTTAATCCGGTGATATCTTCTAGCCCTCAAGTACACCTGACAGGAATATTGAATCCTGTTTCAAAATCGTCCATTATAGCTCTACAATGGAATTAAATAACAGCCTGAAAATAGCTTACATCAAACAAGAAGGATATTTGTGAAGGAGAAAGTGAACATACCAATCTAAGCCAAGCAAGGCACCATTATCTCTGCACAAGTGATAAACTCCATTCCACAGTCACTTCAGTGATTATCTCTAGCAGAGCTCCCTGCTCACTACAGGTAGTAGTACATAAAGATAGCTCTTTTGCACCTTCCCTCAACTTAAGGTGAAGGCAACCATCTTCAGAACAGACAATACAATAGACAGAAAAGCAGACCCAGAAAAGCAGAGCTTTGCTCTGTTTCTTTGCAGGCAAAGTGTGCTTTACCCTGCCATGAAGCTCTGATTTGCACTTGCCTTACTATAGCTACCCACACTACTCCTCTGGAGCTCAGCATAGGGTCTGACCAGTGGTTTGCACGGGATCAGCCTGAATGCTTTGCTGACAAGCAGAGAAAATAAGCATGATGGGAATTCTTGTAGATCAGCAAAGGGACTACAATGCAAACAGGTGAGGACTCGGGGGAAAAAAGGAGGATTAGCAGTAAAAAGCCTCAGAAGAAAGCAAACATGTAAAGGAAAGAGGGCAAGAGAGAAGATGAAGAAAATATGGAAGAAAAAGAGAGGAGAAAGTGTGTCTTCAGCACAGAAAAGGGGAAAAAATATAAAAAAATATTATTAAAGCAAGAGAAAGCAATGCAGAAGTGTGACGTGCTGATGAAAAATGATGGAAAAGGCAAGGGAGCATTAACATATTTCTATATATTAATAAGGAAGAAAATCTCTAAGACTGTCATGAAAAGACATTATCTCTATTAATCCTATAAATAGTATCTCATAAAAATTGTAAAGAATCTTTGCAAATGTGAATAGAGTTGACACGACATAAAATAAAGGGATAGGAAATGGGTAAGATAGGAAAAGAAAAGAACAGTTTCAAGTATTGCATCAGAACATATTATGCAAAAAGAGCGTACCTGATTTTCCTTATAGGCTAAAAATGATGATTAGCATCACTTAGGTGTCTGAATATTGGGACCCTGTAGGTACAGTAGGAGCCAGTAGATGTAAATCACCATATTACAAACTGTAATTTCTGGTCATTAAATGACTGCATGTTGTATGCTGTAGGGAAAGGAATGTGAATTTAGAAGCAGAAATTCATTGCCCTAGAATCTTATTACAATAACTGCTAATGAAGCCATCATTGTAACAACACAGCCTTAAAAAAATAAAGAGGTGGTCAAATTCCTCCTTTGCCAGGTGCCTCAGAGCAAGCTGCCTCAGCCTGGCACCCTGCATGGAGATACCAGAGCATGCAACTGCCTTGTCCCACAGCAATTCTCCTGAAAAGCTACCAGCTG
Organism: Chloroceryle aenea; assembly: GCA_013399075.1. NCBI lineage: Eukaryota > Metazoa > Chordata > Aves > Coraciiformes > Cerylidae > Chloroceryle > Chloroceryle aenea. The sequence goes on from VWZY01008945.1 coordinate 269,626, forward strand.
GCTTCACACCTCCCCCCTTTTAATGAAAAGGAGAGCAGTGGTTTCATCAAAATGGATCAAGAGTAGAAATGAAGATAAATGATTAAACAGGCCCCTGTTTTTTCCTATGTGTGTAATGAGGACAATCCTGGAAAAGCTGCTATGAAACCTCATTCAGCTGAACGAGCCATTGCATGCTGCATTACGAGTAGTATTATGTAACATTTACAGCTGTTCTAAACGGTGACCACTACAGGTTTGCCATTATAAAGCTCTAAATTCTCAAACAATCTAAACCTAGTCTTGGGAGACCCCATCTGCTTAATGTGATTAATTGGAACTAATTAATCTTGGACGGTTCTGAATGTCTTGAGTCAAAAAACTCAAAGCAGGAGAACAGTGCTGCTGCTTCTACAAGAGCTGTACCACAGCCAGCACTACAGGGCTTTATGGTGACAAACCTAGGCACAGAGAACACTGTGGCATGTAAACACAGTAACAGTAGGAAAGGACAGGCTCAGGTCATCTGTCTGTGTCCAGAGCATCAGGCTTGTAGTACACTCCTTCTCTAGCCGAGGATGAAGCCAAGCTGCTAAACAAGATCCTGCGTCATTGAAACAGGAGGGAAAGCCAAAGTTTCTCTGCATGGTAGAGAAGAATTATACAGAGAAAAATTATACAAAATGGTACGGTTGGTAAGGCATAAGTAAGAAGAGAGTATGAAACTGCCTGATTGCTGATACATGGGAGTGACAAATTCCTAGAGGCAACACATACTGGGTCAGTCTGTTATTTCTAAGGTCTTATCTCTGACACAGACCAGCAGCAGATGCTAAGGAAAGAATAGGAGCAGAGAGGATGTGGTGATATTTCTCTGTATGTTCATAAATCAATGACTTACGCCTCAGTCTTTTTGGTTAATAGCCCCCAAAGCATTTTGCTTCTTTTAATATGTCTCAGGCTTCCTAAGCAACAGTATCATAGAATGGATGGGGTTGGAAGGGACCTCTGGAGATCGAGTCCAATCACCCTGCCAGAGCAGGGTCACCCAGGGCAGCCCACACAGGAACATGTCCAGGTGGGTTCTGAGTCTCTAAAGAAGGAGCCTCCACAGCCTCTCTGGGCAGCCTGGTCCTGGTTCCGTCACTCTCACAGTGAAGAAGTTTTTCCTTACACTCAGGTGGAACTTCCTGTGTTCCAGTTTCTGACCATGGCCCCTCATCCTATCCCAGGGCACCACTAAAAAGAGACTGGCCCCTTCTACCTGACCCCCACCCTTCAGATATTTGTAAACATTCATAAGATCCCTTCTCAGCCTTCTCCAGACTGAACAGCCCCAGGGCTCTCAGCCTTTCCTCATAAATGAGAACCTCCAGTCCCTTAATTGTCCCTGTATCTCTCCATTGGACTCTCTCCAGTATTTCCCCATCCCTCATGAACTGGGGAGCCCAGAATATCCATATTTTCATATGCATATAACCTACTAATCATGTACAAGATATAACATGGTTCTGATTAATGGCAATTCACACAAGGTCTGAGTGTATCCCTGAAGCTCATAGATAGCTTCTGCAGGTTGCTTCTCTCTTCTCACAAGTCACTCTCTGTTGATTCTGCAGTTTATTATTTTCTGGGATAATTTCTACCCTCTCACAGTTGAGGTCTTTTTCTCAAGGGAGCGATATTTTATTACCATGTAGACTTTATCTACAGTTTATTTAGAAATAAAAATGACATTGTATAAGTGTTTTTATTACCCTTTGGAGGGAGAGGGGTAAAAACAAATGTTTGTGTCAGAATGGTCAAATCTTGTTCAACTCTTCATTCCCTTACAAGATCTGGCTTTGTGTTACATAGTGATTAATAATAAATTACATAAGGAACCCTGCAGAACAGACTGTTCTGTATTCTTTTGCTGTGTTCAGACTAACTCTTAAACCAGCTGCACATGTTCAGGCAGACACATGCCTCACACTGTAGTCACTCCTAAAGAAAGCCTGAGCGTGCTGCAAACTGGCAATGGGGATGGGATTCCTGGGTAAGTAATCCCTGTTTACATACAATCACTGAAGCTAAGAGTGATAAACAGCTTTATTTTAATCAGGAAACATTAAAAGTATAGACAGAGTGGACATATTTATTAGACAGATAAATCCCTCTGATGAATCCCTGGGATGGAGAATCACATTACTGAAAGAACAAATAGATCCTTGATGCTAACAGTACAGTATGTAAACAAAAATGAGTCCCCATTTTCATGCTTACAGGAAGTCTACAACACAAACACTTGGCATTAAGGAGATTGTGAGCTGAGCAATACAGAAACGTCATACCTACCTAGAAGACAGTATTCTCAGACTACAGCCAGTCAGCATTGGGCTCAGAGTGGTATTGGTGTAGATATTTTCTCCTGAATATGTTGATTCTGAAGCAGCACCTCATAGGAAACTCTGGGCTTCATATATTTTCTATGGTATTTTGCTTTTTAGATATTGGGACACTGCAATATTCTGTCATTTTTAGGTGGAAAGGTTCCTGGATGCTGGGTTTACTAAGACAAAATTTCATCTATAACAACAGAATGGTCTGGCCCATTCTTGAGTGGTTTTCCACAAACACTGTGTAGTAGGGTGTTGAGGATCCGTGTATTCAACCACCATATGAAATTATCATTAACTGTCACGGCTCCTTTACTGATTGTGTTCCATACAACTATTATTCCTATGAAGCAAGCACAGCAGCTTTACCCTAAGATAGAGACCAGGCAGAAGCACGGTCCCCAGGTGCAGGGGTGCTGGTTGGCACGCATGCTCAGCAGGCGTCCCCACGGAGACAACTTGATCTCAATGGCAGGATACGTGCAGCTCAGCTCATCCATTCCTGAGTCCAGCTTTTACAGAGCCCCCAAGTCCTGGCACGTATGGTCTGTGCGTGCCAGGAGGCAGCGCCTCAAGGCGGCAACCCCGGGCAGCAGTTTTGGTCTCTGGTGTATGGGAGTCGTGTGCCCCCCCTACCCCACCACCTTCAGCTGCCTCATCCCTGGCAATGAACTCCACTGTCCTGCTCAAGGACAGTGAGGTCTTGCCAGCCCTCCTCCGATAAGAAGATCTAGTCCCTCGGATGGAGGAGCAGAAACTCCCTTGGCAGCTCTCCTCTGATAAGAAGAACAGAAACTTTCCTTGGCAGCTGTGTCCCATCCTGTTAGCTCCCACATCAGACTTGCATGAATCACCCTACTGGCAACCAGCAATAGAACCACCCTTACATACTGCCATCTAACAGATGCAAAAATACCTACAAGAGAGTCATGGATAAGGCAGTGGAAGGTTCAGTGCTGTGTAACAAAACCACCCTGCCTCACTCCCAGACTAAGCAGCCTCTGTCTGCACCCATCCAAGCCCTCTTTGGCCTTGTCTGACTGACTTTGTACAATGCAGCATCTTTGCCACACCAAAAGAGACAATAAAAGCAGCCTTCAACGCACAACGACAGTGTTTTCGAAGAAATGGGCACAATTTAGGCAAACTCTCATGAAATAATCTAAAAGATTGAGGAGCCCTAAACATGTTTGCCAGGGATACTTATAGCAGACGACGTGCAGTGACTATGCAGACAGCACCCACACCTAGCACAGCTCACCTGACGTGGAAACAATTCATTCCAATGTAAAAGAAGATGTTTGACCTTTCCAAACATCAGATGAAAAGCAGATCTAAATTCCCAAGTCTCAGAATACCATCAGATACAACCTGCAGTGCTGTGGCTCAGGGGCTGTGCACACCTGGGGCTGGCACCAGTGCATTGCACCAGGCAGGGCCACCCCAGCATTGCAGGGTGCACGCTCGGCCTGGAAACACCTTCAACCTTCTGCAAGAGCATCTCTGGCCCTGGCAGGGTGATGAGCCCAGACTGAACAGTGCCCAAGACATTCCCTACACTGGAAAGAGTGCTCACTTTGGCTCCATGCTGAGGTGCATGTACTTGAGGGGGTGTCGAGTTTTGAGTTATCCCTGTGGCTATCACCATGCAAAGACAGACTTGCTCTTGGCTCATCAAGCAAGTTTACTCAATACTAAGAGGAGCAGAAAATTTATGCCAGATGACGCTCATGTTTATTTAAAGACAGGGACATGTCCCAAGTCTCTTCTCACTAAGAAACTGTTCTATATTAAAGACCTTTTTAGAGATGTGCTTTCCAGTGATCCAGAAAGCAAGGAACGTAGGGAATCCCTGGTACCTGCTGGTACCAGAGCACTGCAGCAAAAAAAAAAAAAAAGACAATAAGAGAATAAAATACTTAACTCTTGGAAATCACCAGGAAAAAATATATATATTGCAGCCACACAGCAGTGATTTCAGTGAAAGAATAACAGTATTTGCCATGTTCAATGCCCCTTGAACAATCCAGGCCAGATCAAAATGCGTATCCTATAGAACTGGCAGAGTATACACACCCTGTAAATACTTTGCATTCTGCAGTCAGGAGCTGTATTAAACATAGGATTTTTCTACAGTAACAACAACAAACTGCAAGAGGAAACAAACAAAAAAAAATCGACGTTTTTCTCTCTCTGAAGATAAAGGCCAAGACAATAGGTGTGAATTGTTAAGAAGGAAAAATCCATCCAACACTCAAAATGAAGTCTCTACTCAAAATAATTGTGTAGGATAGAATCTAGAGCATATTGTCACAGATCTAGTGTCCCTGTCATATGGGCACTGTACAGTTACATCCTTTGTTTTCTATGATATTATTGTTAGTGTATTTATTAGAAATAACCATTCCTTGCACTGTATTCTTGTGTCTGCATATTCAAGACCTACATCAACACTGAGGGATGATAAAAATACACACACTCAGCTGTTAAAATATTAAAGAATATTCATTAGGTAGATAGGAGACAGCAGTTGCATATGGTAGAAAAAAAAAGGAAGAGCGTGTCTCTGATTTCCAAAGCACAGGGCTTGTCAGAAGACACTGACGTTCCAGGCTGAGGGGAGGACCATGAAGTCTTGGTTGTAATAACAGTTTAACTTACTGTGTTCATTGTTTGTGCATGAGTTGCTGGAAACCATTGCTGAAAATTTTATCTTTAAACCAGACCATTTATCAAATGTAATTATTCTGTCAAAATTCACTTCTAAAACCTTGTACTGTTACTACTAATTTCTCTATAATGCACTATACTAGTGGAATTATCCATGTCAAGTTTGGCAAAAAAAATGTCAGTGATAACACTGAAAATACAATATGTGGGCTCTTCTTTTTCTAGCTCAGCCTCCATATTTTACAGATATTACACAGCAAAACCAAAGCAAACCAAAACAATCCTAATACCATTAATCTTCACATGAACCAAAAAAGACTACAGAAAGAAGTAAAAATCTCACAGAGGTGGGATTTTAAAAGGCACTTATCTCAAAGGAGTATTAATAAATCACTGCAGAGTCATCTGTACATAGTTCAGTTTTCTTTCTTATTCCTGAGGTCCTGATTCGTACAAACATAAAAAAGCTAAAACTCAGAAAAAACCTTGAATGTTCTTACTATTATGATGCAGTTCCCATATGCCATTAATTTATCTTAAAGCTGGTAAACCAAGCCAAAGTCTTAAGACTGCAAGCAATGGAAAGCTAACTAAAGTCATTTAAGGTCTGGCATTCCAACAGAGCTCTACAAAAGTTACAGACAAAACTGGTCTTTATTGTTGCACAAATGCCCATTTGTAATAAATAAATAAACTTTTCATTTCTGAAATAGGGTTTCCAATATCACTAAATGATTCTATGATTCAGTGATAATATAAAAGATCAACAGCTAGCATTTTCCCTAGTGATGTGAGATGGTTATCATTTGAAGCTTTTTATCATACTACTCACAGCAGCTGCAGCCTGATAATGTCTCCAGAAGCCATCAGTAACCGGGAGAGCATCCTCACACATATTTTCCTCCCCTAGTAAATGCAGTGTGATATCAGAGTGGAGCACAGGTAGGCAACCACCTCTCACAAAGAAATTATTTCTGTTTTATATAGAGGGGCACACTAGACTCAAAAAAGAGGAAGAATGACCCTGATGAAGCCAGCTCTGCAGTTAGGATCGTGCTTTGAAGATCAGAGATCGATGTCCCAGGGGTGAGAAGCTGAGGAAAAGCTATTAGGAACCCTTTCCCTGACACGGTGAGCAGGATGGCACAGACTCATCCTACAGCGGTTCGCAGCGCCAGTGTTTACATCTGCACGAATCCCACTCACCTCAAGAGAAATCCAAGTGGTCTGCTAATTGGAATTTCCTGTAGAATCACAGCCAGGTAACAATTCACCTCTATTACTTTTCTTGTCAAACTGTTTTTCTTTTGAAAAGGAGAGAGCTGGTTTTAAACACCAGTTATTATTTGTCATTAACTGAGCTATTTTAAACAATATCATCTATGTGCACTGACTTCTACAATAGAAAATGTCCACAGATACAGTTCATGGAAATATTATCCATTAGAAACTTCGGAATAAGGGGAAGTTGTTCTTTCCCCAAATACTGTCCTTCATGGCATAATTTCATTAACTGCTGATTAATAAATTCCATTGTAAAAAATTAGACATCCCTGAATCAATCTGCATTTAAACTCTGTTCTAATTTATTTGTGGAACAAATATTTTTTCTACCATAAAAAATAACAGAGCTATCAGATCAAAAAAAAAAAAAAAGGTTTTGAAACCATTAAGCAGTTGCATTAAGAAAAAATATTGCAAAGATGGAGAAATACATTCTTTCCAACAACAACATAATATAGCTTGCAGGACTACACAAAGTGGAAATAAATTACTAGCTCCTGGTCAAATACTTCCAGGTTGTAGTCTTAGCTCTGAAAAGAGACCAAAATCTAACTCACAAGTCACCTCAGATAAAGAGAAATCTTCTTTTTATCAAATAAGGATCAAGTTCAAAATACATCATCTGGGCAGTATTTTATGGCACATGAAATGTCCCTGTCACTACTTGTCTCAGTGACTGAAGGAATTTTCTCATTTATACAATACTAACTGTGATGTGCTCAGGAAATGCTTAAGCAGGTTTTCACATAATTATAATAATTTAGCTCATTTAAAACTTTAATTGGTCCATATCAAAATACATCTCCTCTTTCAGTTTGCACAATTAATATTAATTATAGACTAAACATATTACACAGAATTCTATTTCCTGTGTAACGGTCATAAAATTTATTCTCAATCCCATTTTGGTAAAGCCATAAGTTTCTTTGTAAGGTAGAGTAGCAGCAGAATAGAGCCTCAAGACTCTTACTTTCTACCACCTCCATCATGAAAAAAACCCACTTAGTTATCCAGACTTTGAAGACAGAACTCTTAAATGCCTAAGCTTGGATAATAATTTAGTCTCTCTCCCTTTAGTACACAAGACAAAAATTTGCCTCCCCCCTCAGCAATCTAGAGGAGTGGCACTTTTAAAAAGAAGCTTAAGAAATGAGGGGGTTTGGTCACTAACTACTTTTGTCCAATTAGAACAGTAAGATGTTAATAATTTCAGAGCATGAGATCCTGGTTCTGGTTATAGTTCTGCGTCTCAGAAGAAGCTGCATACTTTCTGTTATGACCTGGATTACCAAAGAGTATTTGCAATTACAGCAATACTTATTGATAATGCAAAAAAAAAGTCTATATAATGTAGTTATGCTGCTCATCCCTACAGTGCAGAGAGAAAATTTTATCACCTAAAGCACAATGACTGCAATTTAAAATCTGTGCTATCACATGATGGCAATAGCTTTAAAAACCTTCAAAATTCGATCATAGGTTTCGAAATCTTGTGGGACAAGTTTTCATTTCAAACAAAAGCTATTGCAGCTTTTGAGCAGCAAGAGATCGGCCCTGCAGAGCAGAAGGAGGGTTATATTCTCTACACTTGTTTCCCTGGGACTGATTTGAGGAAAGACTGAAATGGCACATAGGGTAAGAAGATGGTTAAGATCAGCAGTAAAGGTTTAAAATGATATATATATGTTTCCCTTGCTTTCCTTTCTCAGTAAACATGTACCTGTAATCCTAACGAGATTAAGGAAATTACTAAATGGTTTCAGAAAACTCAGTTCTTCAAGTCTGCCAAGTACCTGTTATGGGAACTGCAGGAGTTTCTTCCAATCCTTTGGCTATTTAGACCATCACATACCTAAAATAACCATGGAATTAAGCCTCTACTGTAGGGAAAGTTCAGAGCATAAGTTTTTGTCCAAGAAACAAATACACATAAAGGGGCTAAGGTAATACAGTCACCTCTAAAGAAAGAAAGAAAGAAAGAAAGAAAGAAAGAGGGGAGTGGTGAAGGACAAGAAAAAAATGCAATGACTCTAAGGTGTCCAAGAAACACCAGCAAGCATCTCAACAGCATCACCAGATTCTGTGCTTTCTGCAGAAACTCTCTGAACTTTCCATTTCTACTGCAGTCAGCTGGAGGCTTGCCAGTCACCTCCAGTGAGGATGCTGTTCCAATCCCACTCTGTCTTTCTCACTTGCTGTTAAAATTCAAACTCAAAACTCAAACCTCACAAGATGGCACCGTATCCCAGCTGTAACAGAGGACATTCATGAGTGTTTACAGCTGTCAAAAAAACATAGTATGAGATCGAATTCTGAAAGTTCTGTAAGTTGAATGAATTCTTTCTTTCTTTCATTTCATAGATTTTTCAAAGCAAAATAGTGAACATCTGGGAATTAGCCATACCAATAAGAGTATTTGCTGCATTCCTAAAACACTTAATGGTCTTTGTCCAACAAAACTGGTTTATTCTAAATTAAAGAAGATTTTAAAGAATTTGATTTTTCTGAATGATCTAGATAATTTCATTTCAATGAATTCAGGTAAATGCTGGAGCATAACAGGAGAAATTATTTCTAACAGGTTAAGTCCAAGTTCATTCCCTGTGACACAGGGAGAACACCATTTTGATGTGAGCTGTTTACACTAAAGAAAGGAAAATTATATAGACTTAAAAATCAGCAGCTAATGCTCTGTGTCTTAAGAGTGTAAACGAATCCCATCGACAGAAGCCACAATTTCCCCCTTGCTCTTCTTTAACAGACTTCAGCCAAAGTCACTTTAAGATTAATTTCTTAAGTATGAGTTACAGATACCTTCTGGTTCTCTGGTAAGACCTTCATTTTTACTGTGCTGGCTTAGTAGAAATCTTCACACATGAAACCAATTTATAAGCAGTGCACAACTGGTGGAGGAAGAAATACCTGCCTTGAACAACAAGGCAGTAATAGAACAGTCTGATGAAGTGTGTATTTATATGCTATTTCCAGAAGTGTACAGAGTTGGGCTGCACCACATCTCTTAGGAAGTTCATGGGTCCTCAGGGTAACATTCAGAACTAGCTTTGAGTTGCACAAATAAGCCAAAATACTGTCAGTGGACTGAATCCTTCAAAACCCTCCCTGAATAGTGTGCCTTGATCTCACTAAAGTAGCCATCAGAAGGAGAAAACAAGCACGCCAAACGCAGTGACAATTGTCTGTGCAAAACCATACATCTTCAGAGAGACCCTGAGGACTCTGTGCTAAGGCAGGTTTGAAAGCCAGGCCACATTTATTCTGCTCGTTGAGGCTAATTTTTTGCTGTGTCAGAAAAGGAATTGTCTGACATGCTTGCAAGTAGATACACCCTGAAGACTGATCTCTAAAAAGAAAAAACCACCCATGCCTTCATTCAGGAGGAGGTTTATTAGCACCAACCCTCTACACAGAGTCCTAAAAAAGCAGCGACTGTCTTATTTTACTGTGTGGTGAGGGTTGTAATCCCATCCTTGTAAGCCATCACCTGGAAGAAACCTCTTCTGTTCATTTTGCTCAGCAAAGCATCCCTCAACACTTGTTTCCATGAGAAACTTACATGCAGCCCTTTGAGATGTTTGGTTTGGGATTTCACCAAACGTTTTACTGTAAGCTAAGTTTAAAATACTTTTTTTTTTTTTTAAATGTAATTTCAAATCTGTTCTACAAGCAAACTCTGAGAAAAATTGTAACATTATTTGTGTGACTTCTTCATGACACACCTTTACAAGCCATTTAAGCCTCAAATATATCTACTGTCAAAGATCACCAGTGAATGTTATATGACTTGTGGTGGCACAAATGTTCATTAGACATTGTGGACTGCAAATATGAAAAGTAGCTCTAAATTACAATTTTCAAAAGGTGCTAGAGGTAGGGCCAACTTGAAAGGATTTAATTTTCTAGGAGAAAAAAAACAACACTCTGCAGACATCCTTGAAAAGCTGTGCTCTTTTCAGATGTTCCAACTTCAGTAATCAGAAACCAAATGGCACCAAAACAAAGAGTTTTCAAAAGCAAGTGGGATTTTGACACTGGGGATCTATCCCACCTTGGCAGCAGATCACTAAGGCAGAATCATTTGGGGTTTGACTGACATTTTTCTGGAAAGAAACTAAAATAAAAAGGACATTTCATTCTTGTTTTCATGTCATGCTTTTCAAGTTATAAAAAGCAGAAACCATGCTTCTTTATGATTTCAAGTAACCTTCCAATATGCAATATCAGCCACAAATGTCTACATATTGATGTGTGTCACATATCCCATGCCCAGTCCTACCTCTGGCGGCTCACAGTTGGGCAATCTGCTGGAGATAGCAGTAGGAAAGAGATTCAGCTCACCATCTAGAAGTAGCTTTATTGTCTCTGTTCCTAGCAGTCTCATGGAACCTTAGAGATCTGCAGCCAGCCACTGCAGCAATCTTTTTTCCCCTGTTTGACGAAGTGTAAATTTTCTCATCATGAATGTTCCCAAGTTGCTGTTCCTGTGCTGTTTGCACCATGACTGTTTGTACAGGCTACTGCTTGTCAGTAATAACCATGAAAACAACTTTCATTAGAAGAATGGCAATTTTCGTTCCACTTATCTTAGTTAGTTTGCATAAATGCTTTATGGGTTTGCCAAAATGTGGCTTTGAGACCAGAACTGCAACATTACGTAGGAGTCCACTGCAGTTTTAAGTTATAGAAGTATGTCAAACACCTGATTTACACAGAGACAAGAAAGTCTGTGTGCCTAATTTGTTTGATTATTTTCTAAATCTCTCTGAACACCTGCCTGCTTCTTTAGGCACCTAAGTACTGCTTAGATGAACAAATGTCATTACTCCGTTGCAAAACAGCTCCCAGTAGCAAGATACAGGCTGCCAGGCACTGCCAAATTTAAGGGAAAAAAATAAAATAATTAACTTCCTGACCCTCCAGCACATAGTTTCATTTCACTTCCAGAAAATCTGGAAGTCAAATGATTAAGAGGCCAAAGAACTCTTCCAAGTCACATACTGAAGCAATCTCAGAGTCAAATATGAACCCGACTGCTCTCTAGTGCACATTATGCCTCAGGCAGCCATACAGGGTTTTTCTCAACACATTTTTTGATAAAGAGTGAATCCAATAGAAAAATCCAGTTAAAATGCAAAGTCAGTCATGTGCAATATCCAGCTGTATTACCAAGGTGATGTAATTACAAGTAGCATTCGATTCACATACTGGTTGAGCATAAATTATAGTTTTACTCTACTACAGTTTGGGAAGAAAACCCCCGAAGCTTTATTACAGTGAAAATGGATATTATTTATTCCCTTCCCAGCTGCTGTTAAAAGGAGCCTGGTTTACTAAAACTGCGACCTTCCTTTATTTTCACACTTTGTAGGAGCTGCTGGATATTTCATATATTCTTTCTTATAGGTTTCAAACCAGTTTTCACTGAATGCAAGTTTCCAAAAATAAAAACCACCTTCCTCCCACCATCTACATGAAACTTGTCAATAAAATTGTTTCACAGGAATATGAAACATGAACTTTGTACCTCCTTTTTCCTGAGCAAGCCGGGCTTTGCTTTGGACAACATCTCTACTCTCACTACTCTTTTCCAGTAAGGTACCTTGGTAGGTGAAGACTCATAGATGTTAGTGGAAACAATGGTTTTTTAAGGATCATGCATGAGGAAGTTGAAGCTCTCCTTGACTAAACTAGGCTAGAATTATCTAAACATCATGCAACTTTGCTTTCCTGTGTGAGAAATCCTATGAAAATCTAAGATACTGAAGAAGATAATTGTGATTTTCTTTATAATAAAATGAGTATTAGAGACTATCACGTGGATCCAAAATAGTGACAACTCTTATATAATATATAGAGAGAACTATTATATTATATATTATAAAGACCACTGTGGTTGCACATGATAGCATTTCTCTGATTTTAGTTTTGAGTGTTTTAAAACTCTCAGTGAAATATGATAAAACAAAACCAAACCAAAGCAATCTAGATCTTAAGAATTTTCTAAGTAAAGTAAGCAATGAATATTCAAAAACAAGGCAACACCAGTGCTTTGGTCTCTTTAATACTTTGGCATCTGGGGACTCAATTCAAAGTTATGCACTATATTTTTTCGTTCATATACAATAAGAAAAAAATAATTTCTGGATCCAACTGCAGCATAGCCGGAAATACATTTAAATCAGTAAGTACTACTAGTATCAACAAGATGGACTTGAGTCTAAATTTCCCTTACTGTTTCTGAAAGAACAGCTTTCTGATACAACAGATAGCACTGAAGAAATTACTCTTAAACAGCAAGGAAATCAAATTATATTTTCTGGGTTCATTCCACACATAGAAGGCATTCAGTTTTTAAAGCTCTTCTTGCTTCTGCAATCAAATTTTTTTCCATTGCTCTTTGACGGAGAGACAACAGACAGCTGTAATCAACTCTTGGAACACACTCGTGGTTTATGCTTCTAAAGGAACCCACAGCAGATTGCATCCAGACCCAATTCAAAACCATAGGATGAGCTACCTGATGAGAGTGCACCTGAACCACATTCCTGGAGGCTTTAAAAAGCAGGTCACTAGGCACGTTGGCTTACACAGTGATCAAAGACCTTCTTGAACAAGGTTGTGTGATAAGTTTTAATAGAGCTAAAGGAACTGGTTTGAGGCAAAGTTGAGAGTAAGCCAAGACCTTAAATGACCAGAGATTTTTCTTCACCTTTTTTATTAAGCTGCATGTTAAGAATGCTAAACAAGTTGAGATTTAAGCCTCTTAGCTTTTGTGGGTAATATTATACAACTGACATACAGTTATATTTGTGATGATACCTTTTGCTAGCTCAAAAGACACACAGAATAGATCTGGATTTCGGATATAGGCCAAGATGACAAAGTAGATGCCCCAGAAATCAGGACAGTGAGCAGCAGTGGTGAAATCAGAGCATGGTAGAGTTTAAGCTGAGCCTGCAGAGCTCCATCCATGCTGATGTCTACGTTCCCACTGATGTTACAGAAGATATGCCTTAGGCATCTATAGCGCATAAAGGACTGACTATAGCACAACTGGTTCCTAAGTGCAAATTTCCCACACCAGTACCATGCCATGGACTAGAAGCATCAATAGAAAACAAGCCATGTGGAAAGTAGGAGGTAGGAGAGGGAAGTTCTTTGAAAGCTAGTGCACACAAGAATGGAAGTATTTACAGAAAGTGAAGTTGTTTATAATAGAAAGTTATGCTTGGAAATACAGATACAGGATGACCTGAGGTTGAAAGAATTACAATGGTGAAAAAAGATGCAGAGCACAGCCAAAAAACGTGCCAAGGAAGAAAAATCATTCCAGTTTAACCTGGAAGCTGCTCACACTACATTACCAAGTCTGGGTGAGCACAGTGGAAGATCAGCCACTTCATCAGAATGAGGGAATGGTGGCTCTTTTCTGAAGCCTTGCATTACAGGAAGACTCTGGTATGCATGAAGAAAAAATAATAACAAAGAAAAGTGCCTTGTCAGTCCTTGGCCATAAAAAAATATCAGCATATCCACAAAAAGTACAGGAAGATGGTCTAAAATATTTACCCCAATAGGAAAAGTGGGAGAGTTCATCTAGTTGCTGTGCTATCTCTATTTGGTTCTTTTGAGAGGTACACACTGTACCTTTAAACATTATCCTTTACTACACAGAGGATGAACAAACACTTCATTTCCAGAGTTCCTTATTACAGCTTTGATCTAATTAAAACAGGTTTTCTTTCAAAAGCCAAAGAAAACAAGGCCTCACTAAAACAAAAAATAGAGATCCATGTTCATTAAATGTCATATTTCACATTTACATAGACAAGTCAGACTACCAGCAGTAATTTTTTAACAAGTAGACTCCTTTATTTCATGGCAGAGCTCATAGAAATATGAGTCTTCCTGTAACAAAAAGTAATTTACAAAGAAGGCATCTTAATCTTTCAAAATATTTCCAGTGTTTCCATTTATTAAAGTTCTCAAACTCCAGTTTTGTCATCTTGGCCTTGAGCAGAATATATTTCTTGAGACATAATTAGTCTAAATTATACGTGTGCATATAAGAGGTTAGTAACAGGACCTCTACGCTTCCCCCATATAAACCTACTGCTAAAGACAAAAATTATTAAGACATTACTAAAAGAGTTGCTGTGGTAAGATTCTAAGCTTATTTATACAGTGTGAGTAATCTTTCAGCCTTAAAGGGATAAAATCAGGCTAGGAAGGACCTCAGAAGACTTCCTCCAAGAGCCCCAAACCAAAGCAAAGCAGGTCCCTCCTGTGAGAGGCAAGGACACTGATCGAATCTGTGCTGCAAGGCCAGGGTCCATGTCCAGCCAAAACCAAGCCGTCAGAGACTTTCCCCACATAACTCTGAGGTAACCTTTGTGCCCACATTTCTGTACCTCAGTATAACAAATGCCTCTTGAATTATAGAAAATAGTTTCTTTCCAGTTCCAAACTCACAAGGGATCTGTATTCTGCAACTCTAAAGCCAAATTTCCTGCCACGTGCAGTCATTTCTACTGTGTGCACATCATCAGACAGCCCAAGACCAGAATCCCATTACCTGACAATTATTTCCAACAGGCAGTGTCAACTGTTTGACTAGTCTATTTTTGATGCCTCTACTTTCCAGAGCATTGATGTGATGCAATAAAATGATCAGAAAATGAAGCAAACCTCAATGTAAAGAGGAAGAGCATAGTACATCCCAGCATAAATCCAACACACTTCGTCCGCAGCTCTTACATTCTTCATGTGCCCAGAAAACAAGGTGGGACAGAATGCCACCTTTGTTGCAGAAAAATTTGACAATCCCAGTGCTGTCATCGATGAAGGATATTTATATAAATATGGAAATGTTGATCTAAATAGTCTCGGCAGGCTGAGCACTTCCTATTGACAAAATTGTTATGCAGCAAATAACCAGAGCATGTAAGTGTTACCAGGCAGCTAAAATAGCAAAGCATAAATGGGTTCTTGGGAACTGGAATTAGTATGTTGGTACTAATACGTTGGTGCTAATACATGTATTGGGGTGACATCAAAAAACATCAAGGGTCAGACTCTTCTTTTGGTGCCCTTTTCCTGCAATGTCATCTAATAGGAGGTAACGGCAAGAGTTGCATTCTTCTGTCAGCAAACTTTGGTTTTGCCAGTGGAACAGATTGCAACTGACAGGTGAGAAAAGTGATTCTTGTAACCATTATACATCTGAGTAATTCAATTTTCTGCTGATTCTTAATTTAGTACTTCAGTGGTTACCAGGCCAACACAGCACCTGCTAATTATATACCTGAAATACCCTTTACAGTAATGAAGCAAGTCCTGCCCCTTGGGCTTATGAAGGCAGCTGACACAAAGACACCAAGTGAGTCAGAAAAATGTCAGTTGCATCTGCTCTGTAATGACCAGAACATTATACCTGTCATTAACTACTGCATCCATTCTCCCTGCTCTGAGCAGCACCAAAACAAAACCCATACAAAAAACCCCAAAACAGATGAAACACACACACAAACCCAAACAAACACCACCCCCCAAAACAAACAAAATTAAAATAAATAAGAGCACACACAGACAACAGTGACATAGGCATGAAACCATAATCATTGAGCTATGGGAGACAGAAATAGAAATAAACCAGTGGAGTGATGATTTACACACTGCACAAGCAGGGGAGGAGGACTGTTGTCTAAGGTCTCTGTCGAGCCTGCGCCGTTCCCATTTTAAATGTCTGTGGTGTGAGGTTTTCCTTTGGGAGCACATTCCAGGGGCTCCTAAAACCAGTCAAGTTGCCAATCCAAACTGGAATCAAGATGGATGTAAACCCTGGAGACTGTTTGTTATTTGGCCTCCTATCTTATGCACATAAATAATATCTAAAAGTAGATGTTGGTTTGGAGTTCTGGATATCAATAAAGAGAGGATTTTGCAGGTGATTAAGAAAAGCAGTGTCTGATATCATGTAAGTTCCCTAAAGCTGTTCTGATAGGTATTTAACAGACATATTTCTCACTGTCTACTACCCTTTTCTAATCCAAGTCTTAATAAATAGCTGTTGCAAAATGTCTGTATATGTCTTCCCAGAATTCCTAGAGGGTCCCATGGCCACCAGCCCATTAGAGCAAAACAGGAGCTCCAGCCCAGGTGCTGAGTCCAAGGTCAGAAGTAGCAGACAGCACTTTAGGGGGGCTCAAGTACCATAGTGGCTTTTTTTTTGGTTCTTTAACAGATCAGGGTTTTGAAAGCGTGTGCAGGGTCAGGTGAACTCTAGAAGCAATTCACAATCAAAATAAATAGTATCAGCCTGGCTCTTGAAGGAACGCAATCTATCCCAATCTGTAAAAGCCCTGACAGTGGAAACCTTCCTTCAGGTGCCACTTGACTTCTGGGTTTCCCTGCACATGTGTTGTGAAGCAGACATTGATGTATTTGGGATGGAGCTTGACAAATGTTTACAAGGTTCATGAATCCTAGAATCAAAGAAATGTCTGCGTTGGAAGGGACCTCTAGAAGCCATCTGGTCCAACCAACCTGCTGAAAGCAGGGACATCTTCAACTAGAGCAGGTTGCTCGGAGCCTCATCAAGTCTCATCTTGAATGTCTCCACAGATGGAGCCTCAACCACCTCCTTGGGCAACCTGTTCCAGTGTTCTGCCACCGTCATGGTAAAGAACTTCTTCCTTGCATCCAATCTAAATCCCCTCCTTTCTAATTTAAAACCACTGTCCCTCGTCCTTTCACTCCAGGCCTTTGTAACCAGGCCCTCTCCGGGCTTTTTATCAGCTCCCTTCAGGTCCAGGAAGGTGGCTGCTAGGTCTCTCCGGAGTCTCCTCTTCTCCAGGTTGAACAATCCCAGCTCCCTCAGTCTGTCCTTGTAGGAGAAGAGGTGCTCCAGCCCCCTGATCATCCTTGTGGCCTCCTCTGGCTCCGCTCCATAAGGTCCATATCCCTTCCTGTGCTGAGGGCTCCAGAGCTGGACACAGTATTCCAGGTGAGCTCTCACCAATACCCTCTGGATGAGGCCATCCAGCCAATTACTTATCCACTGAACAGTCCACCCATCAAATTCATATCTTTCCAACTTGGCAAGTAGAATGTTGTGGGGGGACTGTGTCAAAAGCTGGGCAGAAGTTCAAACAGATCACGTCCACAGGTCATCCCTCATCCCCTGATGCAGTCACTCTGTTGTAGAAAGCCACTAAGTTTGTCAGGCAGGACTTCCCCTTAGTGAAGCCATGCTGGCCGTCCTTGGTCACCTCCCAGTCCTCCATGTGCCTTACCAGATCTTCTAGGAGAATCTGCTCCATAATCTTCCCAGGCACAGAGGGGAGGCTGACAGGTCAGTAGTTCCCTGGGTCCTTCTTCCAGTCACCAGGGACTTCACCTGACTGCCGTGACTTTTCAAATATTATCGAGAGTGGCTTGGCAACTCCATCTGCCAGTTGACTCAGAAGTCTGGGCTGCATCTCATCGGGTCCCATAGACTTTATGTAAGTTCAGGTTCCTCAGGAGGTCACAGACCTGAATAGCTCACTGCTCTGCACCCTCACTGAATGATCAAACTTCTGTTCAAGGGCTGAGTGTTAAGTGTTGGCTAAGAGTCAGTGCAACACAGGGGAAATGATTTAGAGTATTTAGAAGGATTTTAACAGTCTAGCCATTTCCTCTTAATGTGAAATCACAACTCCATCCAAGCTGTGCAGCCTACTAAAGAAAACAAATGGGCGCTGACTTGAATTCAGTCACTTCTACATTTGTGCTCTCACCTTACTTAGCAATTATTCAGTGCTGACAACACTACTTCAAGATGTTTACATTCTCCTCTTACATATACCCTTTAAAAAATAGTTTCTTGAAAAGCTACTGCAAAACAAACCTGCTTCCACAATTGCATTTTGAGTACCTGCACTTGTAAGAATAAAAAAAAAGTGGCTTAGACTCTAAAAAATATCAAAAGTATTTCAAAAATGAAATTGCACATACAAGTACTGACAGCAAGAATTAACTCCTTACAATTGACATGATTCTTGTTACTGCCCTATTTATTTATTTATTTTTTATAATAAAAGCTGGTATGTTTGTTTTTGTTCCCAAGTGGCAAACATGACAACCATGAAGCATCTGAAGTAGGCCCTGTGTCCACCACCAATCTGGAAAACACAAGGTATAATGCAATCTTGTTACCTACATCCATTTTCAAAGTAATTATTCCTAAAGCAGCCTCACAGAGCTATTTAATCATGGGTGACAGGCTTCCCATGATAACAACTTATGAAAGAAACTCAGCCTTTCTGCTTTAATATGTACCAAAGATAAGGAGGATTAGGAGCCAGAGGAGAGCATTTCCCCCAACAGTGTTATATTGCACAAATAATTAAACCTGACAGATTTCTTTGTTTTTATCCACTGATGTTCAAGGCTCACAGCCAAACTTTCAGGCGAGAATGCTCAGTGAAAGGCTGCCACATGCACAGTGCCAATAAAACTGTCCTGACTGCCCAATCCATGGAACATTTGCAACCTCGGCGTGTTTCCCAGTTCAAAAGTTGCAACTGAGAGTTTAAGTTGCAGGAAAGATTTTCCAGAAGGCGGCTCTGCAAAGTCCTTATGAGAAAGGAGAGTTGTGTGTATGTGGTTTTTATTATCCTAGATGTCTTCATACATAAGGTCTGAGACAAACTGGCATCTTCAACTAGAGGAAAGAAAAAGGCCATTGCAAATAGCAGAAAACAAAACAAACAAACAATACCTAAACGAACAAAACCCTACAAAAACAAACAAACAAAAACAAAGAAGCAAAAATATAACCAGAACTTTTTGTCTGATGGCTTGTTTTAGGCAGATGCACACACATCTCTACATCTTCTGTGAGCATAAAACAAATCCACCAAAAAAAAAGCTGTGTATTTTACAGACCACACAAAAAATCTTTCAATGCAGTTACCAAACCTTGAAAGTTATCTGTGAAAGGTTTTTAATAGTTATCAAGAGATGCAGGGAAGAGCTTAACAAGAGTAGTCAGCTGAATCAGCTGGTAGTAAAGAATGTGCACAGCTAGGAAGCTCCTGTCTTAGTGCTGCAAATGAAAAGGAGGGAAGACCCAGTCTTGTACAAATTCTGGCATAGAGAAGAACATTCTCTACCGAGTAATCTTTTGCAGAAATTGTTAGCAAGAAATAATGAGAAATAATATGACAAGTTTGTTGCTCTCTGATGTTCAGCAAAAACATTCAGATCCTCACTTACAAGCATGTTGTATTTAAACACAAGAGCTTACACAAAAAGTGATCCTACTCAGATAGAAATAAACTGTACATACAGCTTTTAAATAAAAGTGATGGAGGCAGTCAAATCATTTGATGTTTAAAGTTAAAGCTGTATGCCTAGACTATAAAACTATTCATATAATTTCAAATTTAGATACATGACAATGTTTTGGTAACCGCATGGTAAAGGAGACTTAACTGTCAGGGTAAAGACAGCATCCTGAGTTAACCACTTCTCACTAACCTTCACAAAACTCACTGCCTGTGCTCACCTAATGCTATTTAGTAAACGTTAATTTTGTGTGCATGGGAATCTAAGAGACATCTCCACAGAACTGTACAAGTGCAACTTCAAAAAACCTCATGGCTTTCTTCCTGGGCACTGTGACATCATCAGCTTTCCTGCACCACTGGATAGATACTCAAGGCATCTATTTAAAACCAAAAACTATCTAGGATATTTTGGCCTCTCCAGACAATAATATTTGGCAGAGAACACTACTGAACATTAAACAGTTTCATATCACACAATCCAATTGAAAAATCAGACCTTATGGTTAGAGCTAAAATAGTGAAACCAGACATCTAAAGATTGGACCTTGATGAGAAATAGGTGGTTAAAGACAACACAGATAGGAAAACTCCCTTGGGTTTTGTCCCAGGCCCTGGCCAGGCTTTGGGGGACACCCAACAGGGAAGATAACACCAGATGTTTTCACATAAAGAAAAATGCAAGTCATCCTGACTCGATGAATTTGGTAATTATTATAAAAGCTGAACGCTCTTGCAGCAACTTTGGAGACCTCACCTACAAGTGGAGGCACTGCATAGGAGCTGCCAGTTGCTGGGACGGGTTCCTCAGATCCTCGCTGCAACCAGGGCTCCCCAGCGACTGCAGGTCTGGGTGATGGTGAAGTACTAACAGGGCTGGTGATCTACCTTTCTTAATCACTATAGCTTTCTTTGTGTAGTAATGATTAGGTGCGTGACCTTGCTTACTGTGGTATTATTTTGAAATAAACAGTAAAACAAACCTATTCATTTTCTTGGTGTCTAGTAAAATGTTGCTACAGCAGACAGCAGCTGATTACACCAGACAAAATGTTTCAGAGTAAGCCTTTGTGACTCTGTCTGTGCTCATCTGAAGAAAAGAAGTCATGAGCTTCACCTGATACTCAAGAGTGCTAGAGAAGCAGCAGAATTTGTGGTGAAATTATTACTCAGTGCCTGCAGCTAGAAAACTTGGGTGGTGGTGAAGAGACTTTATGAGTAAATACCATATGTTTAATGTCTCATAGTACAGTAGCAGCTTGGACCAAGCACAGTGGGCAAGATATTTCCATGCCTGTAAACACTCTGGGATGACTTGTCACTTCCTATCTACAAGTCTGCTTCTGATGGTGTTGCTGTTCATGCCCTGATCCTATCTGAGGTCCTTCATTGAAGCGGCTTTCCTCTGCCACTACCCTCTCCTAGACAACAGGATTAAAGATAACAGCCAAAAAAAGGTCCCATCTGACAAGACAAAAAAAAAAAACCAGGAAAACACACTGATGCATCATTTTGTCTTTCCTGTGACTCTGATTCTGTGAAAATCAGTGGTATGGTACTGAACATCTTTTCTTCACTACTCTACACAGGATGGTGACATGACGCTGAAAAGATTATTTGTTGGCAGGAACATCAGCTACTTACTGTGGCTAATCACTTCTGAACACATAATTTTGTAGTATGGCCAAGTCTTGAACCTCAGCTAATTCAAAATTTAAGAAGAGATGAACTACATGCAGACAACTATCAGTGGTGAATCACAGACACACACTCTGAGTAATTCAGCATACAATCATAGAATATTTTGGGTTGGAATGGACCTTTGAAGATCATCTAGTCCAACCCCCCTGCAGTGAGCAGGAACATCCTCAACTACAGCACACTTGTTAGAGGCCCATCCAACCTGACCTTGAATGTTTCCAGGCATGGGTCAACCTCTTGCAGTGTTTCAGCACCCTCATTGTAAGAAGTTTCTTCTTAATTCTAAGACTTTCAGTTATTCAGGAATAATGTAAAGAAAAAAAAGCTGCATTAAATACTTGGCTACACACTGAGTTGGTTGACAGAAATATTATTATTGAACCATTGTAGCATTGAATCTTCTTACAGTGCATCAGCAATAGTATTTTAGATGCACTGAGCAACTGATTAACAAAATTCACTCATTAGTATTCTCCCACTGATATATTAATATGCCATCTGCAATATGTGACACATATCACACAGAAATATGCCTTCTGTTGCATTATTTGGTTTCAAGAGGATCACATCTGCAATGGTACATAAATCAAACTGAAGAGGTCTGAGACAAAGCCCTCAAATCCTAATATAACTTCCTATCTTCATATGAGGGAATTTTTCTCTAGTGTTGTACAGACACACTGTGTTTATTAAAACCCCTAATGTACTGGGTACTGTACTTTGTACAGTAACACTCACATGGAGAAACTCCTGAACAGAATGTTTTTTTGCTGTCTGGATGGCAAAAAAAGGTCCCTGGTGTCTTCATCAGGGTTGGGCAAGTGTCCCTGAACTGCTGTTCTGCCAAATTCTTATCTACAGCTGTCCCCTGACCCCCTCCCAGGCTGGTAATCAACACATTGAGGCATGCAAATAGTACCTATGAACTGTTCTATCCACTGCAGGGAATCTCCTACACTGCCTCAAAATCCCCATGGAGAGTTCCTGTAACAATTTGTCGAGTGTTTTGCTATGAAGCCCACTACTCATTCGGTTGATTTCTGTAACTGGACTTTCCACCTCATACTGGGTTGAAAATAGTGACTTCAGTGTTAGGTCATGACACAAATGCTAGGTCTCACTGGCAATCTAGGTATCTCATTTTCACAGAAGGGATCTGCTCTGTCTAAATCTAATTTTGGCAAGATAACAGAAATTAATACCTTTGTACACCCAGAACATCTCACTGGACTAAAACAGCTTTATCAGTCTTTGGACAGAGATGAGATTTCACATCTGAATTTCTTGTAATTAAAGATATGGTAGGTGACAGCTGACACCTTTATCCCAGAAATACTCCTTTAAGGACTTCATAGTTACAGTCATGGAAAAAATAGGTTTCCCACTACCAGATACAAGTTAAAATAAATCATTGAGAACTTTACGTACATATATTCCCTTAAGCTAAATATGCTACCCATTTGCTGTTTCTGATTCCAACTGAAATTAAGGTGGCCTGTCTGAACACTTCTACTTTTAAACTGAGGAAAAGCTCAACATCTGGATGGGATTCTCTTGCTGTAATATTCTGATAAGCTCCTTCTTATCCTTGCTATGACAACCCTGTGAAGTTTTTTTAAATATGCAACATACTGGGTGCATTTTTCTGGTGACTCTTGGGGTCACTGCATTCTACCCCAAATGCCCGGAGTGTCACCAGTGGCAGCTTCCAGGATCCACATCACTTTATGAGGATGTTACCAGAACTAGATGAACTGGAGTAAAATTGTCCAGGGCAGTGAAAAGAAGGGTGACTGTATTTATGACCCTGATCGGAAGAATAGCTCTATTTACAGCTAGAAGAAATGTAGTACCTCTTTAAACAGGGCTACTTTATGCCTAGGTTAATTCTAGCTGTAGAGCTGCAGCTGTACTGCTTTAGAGAGAAAGGGAAATCGTGCCATTTCCTCACAATTACGACATACAAGCATTGCTTTCTCAAAAGCACAAAGGTTATTGTTACATAACAGACCAGACTCTCAATGAAAGGTGCTTGACTGAAGTGAAACAGAAGCTGTTAGCAGTAGTCTGTAGTGATTCTTTTGAAAAATATGTTTAAACAAAGCACTTCCCCTTACTCACAGCCCATCTTACATTCTCTGTGTGAAGGCAGATTTTCCTAGGATTCCTGTGAGCCTTTGAGCCAATCCGTGTAAACATAATAACATAACAGAAAGAAAAATCACTGAGTATAAAAGAAGGGTAACAAAAGACAAATAAATCAACAGGGAAAAGAGACAGAGAAATAAACCAACATATGAAATAAATACCAAAATTAAATTATGCTTCAGGAAGTGCGACCACAGTGACAGAAAGGCAGAAGAGCCCCACTGCGGTACAGGTCTGTTTGCTTGTGATTACAATTCTGATGCTTCTCCCCAGTTCTAGTGTGACAGCAGCATTCAAAAAAAGCTTAGCAATGAAACAGGTTTTATCACCAAGACTACACAACACACTCAGGGATTTATCTCCTTGGGCAGTCAAAGAAATTTTTTATCTATTTCATTTGGCTTCAGACCCAGGCTGTAATGATTGATTTCCAGAGGAATGCTGCCAAATCCTATTCTTCTCCTGGAAACAACAGGAGGCTGCAAAAAAATTCAGAGAGGGATTTTTCAAATATGTGCTTAGGCACAGGTAACTCTCCCACCACTAGTAATCACTTCCTGGCCTGTAAGACCTCATTTTTTCTTATCATTTCTTTGATCTGAAGATAGCAAAAAATCATCTATTTATGATGGCTCCGTCTCACTCATTCCACATCATCTGCTTTCTCTATAAAACTGCATTATCCTAGGGCCAAACCCCTGCAATCTTGCTCATACTCCAGTCATCAGTAACAGTAAGGTTACAACCAAACTATTCTATACTGTTTTATACTACCAGTTAATGTGGCATTAAGTGAATGCAAATAAGTGTCAGTGTAGGCAAAGATAAACAAACCTATTGGATCAGCCCAGCTCGTACACCAAAAAAATAATGTATCATGGGAGTGCTGCTTATTTAACTGATTATGCCCAAAAGGCCAACCAAAAATGCCAGGATAGAAGGATAGGAATTAAATGAATAGGATAAGGTATCTAGATTAAAATGCCTGTATATCCAAAATATCTATATCATGGAAAAAATTATTTGTAGTGCTAAAGCTGGAGGAAAAGTCTCTGAGATGAATGTAAATGAATGCATTCCAATTATCTTATTAATTTTTTCTGGTTGAAATAGATTCATTGCTTTAATAAATATTTTGATTACCCTCAGGATTTAATTTTCTTGTCTTAAACTTTGGGTTGGATTATCCATTCAAGTCAATTCGGGTTCTATGCTTTATAATGGAAAAAGGGAAAAAAAAAAAAGAAGCTATTAGCTCTGCCTTGTAGGTTGCCAACGAATGAATTAAGTAACCAGAAATGAAGCATACTTGCTGTTAAAATCAGCTTGGATGATAGGGAACAGAGCAAGTTATTACATTACTATCTGCATTAGCAGCCATTACTAAGCACATTATCAGATCCAAAAGTCTGAAACACAACAGAAATGGATATTGCTGCACAGAAAGAACAAAGCAAGTGAGAGGTCCTGCCCACCTCTCCCTTTTTGTATTTTCTCAGTTTGCTGTTTCTCAGCCCAACAATTCATGAGACTAAGACAGAGTTGCAGCGTGATGCTAATGAAACTGTGCTGTTCAGCTGGACAGAGAGGGATGTGTTTGTGATGGGGTATCACTAAAAAAGAAGCCATCTCCTGCCCTTTGCTTGGTTCCAGTGCAGTACCAAAACACAGCAGTGAATCCCCCCATTAGGGGCTTCAATGCACAAAGGTGGCAGAGAACTAACTCACCAAAAAAGCAGAGCATAACAGCAAGAAAGGGAGCTGAGCAGAACAAATTCACAGGTGCCTGTGCAAGCCTGACCCCACTGCTGGCTGTTACAGTCACAGTAGCCTTCCCCATTTAAATGCTCTGCTCTCCTGCTACTTAGCGAACCAAGTCAAAGAGCTGAGAAGCTATCCAAGCTGTGATGCTACAAAGTGACCGAGCTCTTCTGTGGTGGAGCGAGAAAACAGTGCTGCTTCCTCCAGCTCCCTCCTGGCACCAATGCACTCAAACCCCTCTGACAGCTGATTCAGCTTGCTACTGCAGCTAAAGTCCATCCATTTTATTCTTCTGAGTTAGCTTTATGTCTAACCAGACATTTGAATAGGATATTTGAATCAGCTCAAAGAGGACATGGTCTGAAGAAGGTAAATAGTGGAAGCAAGAGGAAGGCAAGAGGCACCAACCACAGGTCACAGAGTAAGTCAGAACCAGAGGAAGTCCCTTATTTGGAAGCTGTTACCTGCTGCAGGTAACAGAAGATGAAAAAAACCTGGTTGAACCTATAATGTGTACTGTTCTTCCAAACAAGGAATGGAAATAAAAGGGATAAACATCAGATGATGATTCAGACTAATTGTTATTTTTGATAGGACAGAGCTGGCCTAAGCTCATTTTTTCCGAGTCTAAAAGCACTGAAGGTAAGCCATGTAAATCAGTAAACACGCAGGACTCCCTTCAGTCAGCAGGCCCTTTACCAAAACAAAGCTTGCAAAACACAGACCAAACACATCAAACGTCAGCTTGTCCAATACCCAGCCATCTGGACAAAACTCTGATTAGAGAGAGGTTGAGTGCTTCTGAATTTTAAAATTTCCATTCTCTACCAAGCCATACATTTAATCTTAGTCAGTTATTTCCACTTAAATGAACTAGGATTTAACACCTATAATGGTATTTGTTCCACAACAGTTTGTATGAAGTAGGACCTTTGCTCTTCAAGGCATCAAGCAAGCACACAACAGGTTGTCCTGCCAAACAGAATTCTGGTCTAAATCAAGTCATGGGTCTAAATGAAGTCACGGATACAATAGCACAAGTACAAGAACAGAATGAATCAATACCCCAGCAGCCACTGCACTCGGTGATGCCTGGTTTACTGGCAAATGGGATAAGAGAGGTCAAAGGAAAGATGTGAATACTGAAGTACGTGGGACTTGCTTCTATCCACAGAAAAGGGGTCTTCATTCTACCTTGAAAGAACAAGACTAAAACAAGCTGAAAGATAAAATACTGGGTAGAAAATTAACCCAAATAAGTTCTATTACAATTAAATCTGCTGTACAACTGCTGTAAGAATGCTCTATGTTAAGTGGGAGGAAAACATCATAGGTTTGACAATGAAGGCTTGTGCAGTTTTAAACCCCTGAGTTTGCTATGTTCCTGGGAGTTGCTTCAGTAAAGAAAACAGTTTAAACAGTTGAGATTTTTTTTCATTAAGTTTCATTACTTTTTCTGTCTTCAAAATTTTCCTTAACTGCAGAACATACATCAATAAAATAAATTACTCATTAGATTTTTTTCCTTTTTCTTGAGGAAGTCATTCTTTTCAATAAACACTGTGAAAGCAGAGCTATCCATGCTGCACATAAAGCCTTCCAAGCAGAATGTAAATCTAGGTTTGTGGATTTTTCTTAGCCTCCAGGCAGTAATTTGCTGAGGTTCATTTAATCAACTGAGGGGCTATTATCTGAAGGAAGTTGATTTCTAAACTCTTCAACAGATCCATCAGAGAATACCCCTCACATATTACATATTACAAGTAGCATAATAGAGAGTAATCATTCTATACATACATCAATTCCTATACTTACTCTTGGAAGTCTAAGATTAGAAATATAAGAAACTCAGATGGGGGTGTTGTTAAGTATTAGTGTGATTCAGCTTCTAGTTTAGGAATGTAAAGTTTTTTGGGAAAAAATACCCAACCAACCAACCAAAAAATAAATATTAAATTAAATTAAATGAAACAAACAAGCAAACAAAACCAACAAACAAAGCAGAGTAACAAGAATCTTACTCTGTGCCTGAATCTGGTCTGAATCTGGTTTCATTTGTAGTACAAATACAATGCTGCTGGCTGTATGAAATGTCACTACACCTCAAACAGTTATCTGCCCTGCATTTTATTGCAAGGTGTACAGCACAACCTGAGGGACAAGAATTTCCAGGCTTGAGTTCTAAGCTCCTTTGCTGTTGCAACCAGGTCTTAGGCACTGTGTTATTTAGACTGTCTCATCCAAGCCCTACCTGTTATGGCAGGGGCCTTTAGATGATAGCTGGGTATAAATAATTATTATTGAGTTCCCTATAGCAAAATACAGGGTTCTGTAGTGAGGCACACTGTGCATAGACCAGGCTCGTACGAAGATTACTTTAAGCTATCTCTTTACATGTTATACAGAGCTTGCCTTTCTTGTGCATCCATTCAGAACTAGATTCTCATCTAAAAATCAAATGCTGCGAGGTCTAATTACCAAGGCTCAGATTAGTATTTATTATACAGTTATTCATCTTTGTAATTGCTAGTCCCAAGCTTCCAGGTTTTTCTCCCAGAAAGAAAAACAAAACAAAATTCAGATTTTAATTAGACTATTTTGACTATTATTAAAATAGAAAATCATTATCTTCTTCTGCAGCTATTGTTGCAAGTTGCTCTTTTATTCAGCAACACCTTTTAAATAAGCCAAAAATCTTTCTTTCCACAACCAGGTTCAACTCTGCTGACATCTTTCCCTCCTACTGTAACAAACAGGGGAGCCTCTCAAGGTGAGGGGAGCACAGACTGGAACACTGTATCCTGATCTTGGTTTTGCATGACAGGCTGGAAGCATTTTGCAATTACACTTAATTTTTCAGTTACTTTTCATGAGATTGTTTCAAAAGACCTCAGAAACCATCCCAATAGCTCTCCCATGAGGTGAGTTATACACAGAAATCCAAGTCATAGACAAAATGAGCACTCACACTACAAAACAGTCCTGCAATCCTAGCCCACAAATTCTCAACTGATCTTGGTTTAAAAGAAAATCCTGAAAGTCAAGTGTGCAGCAGACCCAGCACTATGTTGGACTCTCACCTCCTTTCTTCCCTGGCTCTTTACCCATGTGTTTGTTGAAAGCACAAAACAACTGAAACTGCAAAGCTCATACTGCTGATAAACATCTGGTGACGGTGACAGACGCAGAAGCGGGGGGAAGATACAGAGGTCTGTGTTCTCGTGGCACCGAGGAAGAGTGGCAGAATGCAGTGAAGGCTGCTTATCCCATTCTAACCTGTATCAATTGGGGATACCAACTGTGATTACAACCGTGTGGTTTTGAGCTGTAGCGAGAAATTCTGCAGCTTAGTGCATTTATCACCAGCAATCTTAAAGAATCTCTTTATGTTTCAGGTGTAAATAAACTGTACTATTTGTACATCTGACTGCTTCTCGGACCTATAATTGGGGGTAATTCTGCTATCCATGCATCTGACTAGATTTTGAAAGCAACCAGACCTACAGCAGATGTGCTGTTCAAGCACCTTGTGTCAGAGCTATAGCCCCAAACACTAAACTGGCATATTATCAAGAGGTTAAGTCCAGTCACCCCTAGACCCTCTGAAGTCTGAGGAATGGCTGGAATGCAAGGGGATTCCTCTCTTACCACATTTATCTAACACTCCATGCAACACACTACCACAGATTCTGTTCAAAATAAATTTCTCAGAGCAACTTTAAAAGTTACGTGAAAGCAGGCATGTCTGCTAGTCCTGGATGTGCAGTGATAAAGAGAAAAAATATACAGAAAGAAGACTCCTTAGCTAAATTCGATGACTGCAAAATTAGAGACATTAATTAGCTGCTCCTTCACATAAGCTTGTCAATTTATCTTTAGCATAAATATTTATCAAAACGCTGAGCCCACAGATGGCACTTGAACAGCTCCATTTTGGCATCTCCACTTGTGCCTCACAAAATATTCTGAAATAGAAAATTCTGAAATTCT
The DNA here is from genome assembly GCA_013399075.1 of Chloroceryle aenea. Classification (NCBI taxonomy): domain Eukaryota; kingdom Metazoa; phylum Chordata; class Aves; order Coraciiformes; family Cerylidae; genus Chloroceryle; species Chloroceryle aenea. Next base: position 298,886 of record VWZY01008945.1, read on the forward strand.
GAAACAGAAAATTTCTGCAAAACATCAGGGTTATAGCCTCTAGGTAAGCTTTTTCAAACCTTAGAGGATTCCCTTCAGGTGAGTTAGTTCAGTTTGCAGTTGCAGGGGAGGTCAACGCTGCCAATCGGTGAAAGCCGTCGCTTCTGGGGGTATCTCTGGGCTCCCGACTGCAGGGCGGCCAGGAGGAGCCTGCAAGCCCTGGGACAGCTCGGCGTATAACCGGGCTTCAACCTTATTTTGCTCTGCTTCAGCCTTGCTGAACCCTCCATTTGCCGACCTGCTGGGACCGGCAGTAGAAAACTGAAGCGTAGCACTGAAGAATTCGCTTTTTTTCTTTTTATTTTTTTTTAAACAATCATCCCCTCAACGCAGGGACGTTGTCCCCTGAGCTCGGCTAACGCATTTCTCTTGTGCTGCCTCACACTCCAGGTAGCAGAGGAGAGGGCTGGCCCTGCAGTGTCTCAGCGCACCACGCCTCGCCAGACTGTGGCTGCCCGGTGCAGGGGACG
>VWZY01008945.1:299420-331569 GCA_013399075.1 Chloroceryle aenea
CACAGCCGCGGCCAAGCGCAGGGCAGGCCCAGCCCTGGGTGTGTGACTCCTTCCCGGGCCTAGGCGGCGTGGGGCCCGTGGGCGGCGTGACTGTGGGGAGGCGAAGGGCAGCATCGCTGAGGCAGCGACCGGTGGCCCCAGGCCGGTCGGGGCTGTTGGTGCTTTAGACGCTGGCACGCACCCTGGTGCACCGGGAGTGATTGTGGAACTCGTGCGGCCAAAGGATGGCTCCCACATCACACCTCCACAGCTCAGGAGTCTCTTTTGCCCCATTTATCTGTTTCATGTTCCTCACCCGGTGCCTGGGTGCTGTTAGCGTGTCCCTCTCCTTCACTCTGAGCCCTGTCCTTGTGCTTGTCACACACACCAGGGCGTTTGCTGCACCCAGGAGGTGAACCCCCATCGCCTTCCCCAGTGTACCCGGGTGGGCTTGCAGCGGGAGCTGCCCCCAAAAACCTGAGCCCCAGCACTGAGAGGGTCTTCTAGGTACTCTTTGTTGCATTACTGTAGGAGTAAAGATCTAAACTACATTAGAGATGTATTAAATTTAGTTTGTTTCTGATATGGAGGAGTAAAGATGCACATAGAAACTCTTGAAAGCAAATAAGCAGGATAAACTTTTATAGGCTTTTTATGATTACACAGTTATCTGAACACTGAATTTGTCATCATCAAGGACCAAATTGTCAGGAAAAAATGGGAAATTATTGGAGCAACAAAGTACTGGACCCATTCTTTTGATTGTTACCTCCATTGCATAAAATATCAACATATTTTCTCTTTTTGTTATTGTTCCGTTAGCATTTGGGGCTGTTATTTAACACTGTGGTAATTTTAGGTGGTATTTTCTTAAATTGAGCCTGAAATAAATGCAAGGTAAAATAAGGATTAAATGGAAAGGAGCATGGCCGGTATCCATGCCATTTGAGTGGACAAAAGCAGAAGGTACAATGCTTCAGGTGTGACAACATAGCCTGCTATGCACAAAAAAGATAATGAATTCTCCTTAAATAATTACTGATCTTCTTTGCATAGCTCTTAAGGACACTCATTGTTTTCCTGTACTCTGAGTACTGTGTGCACTGCAGAAGCAGCATCTAGCTGGCTGGGGCACATGCCCACTTCATAAGGGTGACCTTGCTTGAAGAAGACATCATTTTATATTGTCACTCTCTCAAAATTAGAAATCCCTAGCCTTCTACTGCACTGACAGTTATAAAAAGTGTCATTAAGAATGCATATATTCATGTTGCATGTGCATATTCATTCTAATACACTGCAATTTTTTATTCATACTTCATTTCCTTTTTATAGACCTAGTTCCCAGTGGTGTCTTGCAATTCTCAGAAATATCTTTGCATGCTATACAAATCTTATAAAAAACATAATTGGACATGAAAAATAGCCTCTACTGAAGTTCCTGTTTAGTCGATGCTGCTAGGGAAGAGTCAGTGCGTCCTCATGAAGTAGCTTTGACTATACTGATTTGATATATCTGTTTAATCCAGAAAAATGAACCCTGTCTTTTTTTTGTTGTTTTAAAAGATAGGAGACAGCAGAAATCTGGAGTGTAGGCTGTAGAAGAGGGCTTCTTTTGCCTGAGGACTAGTGTGTTAATTGGAATGAGGCTAGCACAACATAAAGTTGATTCCCTTTACAATATGTTTTTGCCTCTCTGCTGTAGGATCTGTTTTCACAGAAGCAGCTATTTATGAACCAAGTTGTCATGTTCTGTCAGGCAATCTATGACACTATTCCTATCCTCTGACGGCTGCTACTTCTGATTATACCAATGACAGTTTGCCTCAGGATGGTCATATCAATCTTTTTCACTAAGAAATATTCTTGACTTTGATTGCCTTTTCATCTTGTTGCAGAAAATACTTCCTGTCTTCGGGGGAAGTCCTAATTCTTAGCTGTGCTACTCAGTTCATTAAAAACTGCCCTCTGCTTCCTGCTTGCTTCTTAGTTTGACAAAACGTGAGCAGAACTGTGGGAACAGTTCAGCAACTGTTCTTGCCTGTGCAGTGCTTCTCGAAAGGAGAAATAATGGAACCAGTCCCTATGTAAACCTCTTGTACAAGCTCGGAGGGATTGGAAATGTGGGTAAGGATCTCCTGCTTTGAGTTCTTCTTGTCAGTGGAGTTCAGACTGGTGGTTGTACACAGTTACTGTTTATAGCAGAGATTTACATCCCTTTGTCCCTTGAAAATTTGATCCCGGACTGCAGTGGATGGAAACAACTTTATACAGACAGGTAAAACATGATGATAGCCTCTGCAGAAGCATTCCATGAGTGACAAGCTGTGCCTGCCTTCTCTTGGCTTCATGATTATTACTCATGCTACTTTCCTCTCTGAGTGACAGAGAACTCTTCATGAGTTGCATGTGGGAATCTAATATCAGTGAAACAGTTTGATGTGTGTTTGATAAGCTCAGTGGCTAGAAAGTGGGGAGTCAAAATCACTCAAGAACCCCTATTTTTCGTAAGGTGTGATGGTCAGAATAGGTGAAGGGAAATACCTTCCCCTGCAAATATGTCTTTCCGGCATTATCTGAGTTCAAAGCTACTTTTTGTAGTGGAAAAAGATGGAGGGACCTTTGAAATTAGCTATAGAAAGCTGCCTTCCTGCTCCAGGGAAAATAATTTAATAAGGAAAGCCCAAGTGCTCACCTGCCTGAACTCTGTGCAAAGGGGGCAAGTCCATGACCATTAGACTGCTGTTCCCTTTCAGAACAAGCACTGGCAGCAGCTAGGAAAGCAATTTCAGGGCAGTTAAGAAAGCAAGATGTAGACTTGTACTGGGGATTGAGCTAATACATCTCACTTCTTCCACGGGGGAAGAGAAAGGACTCATACATGCAAAATACACTCAAGTTAGATCACAAAACATTGATCTAGTATTTGGCTTGCTTTCATTCCATGTAAGGGAAACCTTACTCTTAAAATTGGACTTTCTTATACCCAATTCAAAGCATAACTGCTTAACTCAAACATGCAAATATGTTTCTCCTACTTTTTTTAAATCTTTTTTCCTTTGCAGATATACAGATGCTCTTTTATAGCTTGTCTGTCACCAGAGTTGTTAATTAAGCTGTAGCATGGCTGTGTACACCCCTTAATTACATCTTAAACAGTAAGAAGATAATGGGAGTTGTGAGTTAACAGAGTAAGACAACAAGAGGTACTAGCAGAGGGGTATCCAGCTGGCTTTCAAGTCTCAGTCTTATTTTATTGGGAATGGAGTTAGAGAAGGATAAATATATTTTAGGCTTATAAGTGGTCAGCAGAATTATGAAATTAATGAGGATCTTCAGATATCTCAGAAATGCATTAATTTTTCAGTCTAATTTTCCAGTTATAAGCTTCACAGGTTGAAATCCTGGCTCCAGCACAATTAAAATTAGTTTTCTTATTGACGTGAAGGAATCTAGATTTCACTTTTGTTAATGCACGTATTATTTCTGTAAACATGTGTGCATGCTTGTGTATTTTAAATGACACTGAAGTTCTGATGTCTTTAGATGATTCTCAAAGACTAAATTCACTCTAAACATCATGTATCCCATTGTGTCCAGGACTTAGTCATGCCCCATATATGATGCTTCTTTTCATTTTCTTAATGAGTCCCCTAGTAAGGCAGAGACCCAGATGTCATTTAGAGCCAGCACAGGGCAGGAGGAAGCAGTCAAGCGGTGTTCTTAAGAGAGATGCAGACCAGAAGGCTGAAAAAGTAATTTTGGTGATGTTTGTCCCTGTGTCATTGAATCTGAACCACAAACATCCACAGAAGTACCCTGTTGAGTGAAGTATGAGAAAGCCCTGAGGACCTCATTCATGCTGGTTCCTTATGCACACTGCTAAGTTCAGTTTGATAGGATCCCTCTCTTTTCTTCTGCTTCTGCTTGACATAGTTTCAAACTTTGTACAAGAAAGTAGGTGGACTAAGAGAAATTGATGGATGTTATGTAGTCCATCAGCCCCTTCTGTATCTCACATACCGAATCTCTACATGGATTGGAAGGTGCTGTGGAGCCTCAATTTCCTGCTATTTGTAGATACAGAAACTCAAATCCATTTAGCAGGTAGCCATGAAGTGGAAAAGACAGAGTGTTCTACAAAATCTTTGGATATAAGGAGTTGCTAAGTCAGCCATATGCTCCCATCGATTTTTATGGACTCTTAGAAATTTTGTTTGGATTTGGGCAGAGCATCCTACATACCTGACATAGCAGTCACCACATCTTCCTGATTATGCAGCTTGGAGAGGCACAAACCACCCTGGACAAGGAGCCTTACGGAGACCCCTAGGCATAGACAATCATCCTGCTGTGAGCTTTCCACTGTATAAAGTATAAGCTGCTCTGAAAATCAGCAGGAGTCATTTTTAGCAAGATCATGATGCCTAGATTTTGCTTACAGCCCTTATTAAAAATCACATTTAGAAACCTTAATTTCAAAGTTAATTTGTTAAGCTTTTTGATACACTTGAGAGCATAAAACAGCAGCATAAAAACACCCTGAAGTAAGAATTCCCTTTTCAGACTTAATTCTGCCAAATGCTGACATTTATTTCTTAGGAAAAAAGCTCCACAGAAGAAGGAGGTACATGGCAAGGCTTGGCATACCTGTTTGTTTCCAAAGTGTTGGTGGCATTCAAGCACATTAGCAGACTAACTTCTCAAAATGTTTACTGATGTTTGCAAGAGTGGAGAGGGCTCAGCTGAGAGCTGCCAATGTATTTTTTTCCATATGTTGCTATTGTAATGACTGTTGTAAGAGTATACAGTAAGTCCACATTTGACCTGGCTCTAATACTCTTCATAATTCACTTTACAGGAGGGCACATTGGAGAAAATTAGAGTACTCAAATCGTAAGCTCTTACTCAGGTGATATGATATGTGTATCCGCACAGCAATCTCTGTTAGTAGTGTGTAGACTTTTAAGTGAGATAGCTCAGGTACAGAAAGCATGATGGTTGCAGCAGAATGAAACTCAGACGAGGCGAATTTGGCATTTTTTCATTAGCTCTAAAGCAAAGTTCTCATCCTAGAAGGGTGGCAGAGATCTGTGGCCCATTGTGTGCCATGAGAGGTAGTTAAGGGAGAAACATTGAAATATGCATGTGTATATATTTTAATCAGGTATACATAGATAAGCTTTATGCTTTTTTATTTATGTAAAATCTCTTTTCTTTAAGAGGTAAAAAATTCCGAAGTATTAGATAAAATATAGCTAGGATTGTATGTTGTGATGAAGCTGTGTAATTAAGAGGCACACTCCACGAGATAATAGATGGGCTGAAGAGTTAGGTTCTAGTTTGGATTTCACTTTTCTGCCCACTCCTATCCTCTGCCTTTTCAGATTAGTGACAGTATTTTCCATAGTGATTTAGCCTGTATTCTGTTATGATAGTCAATGCTGGCCTCCCACCATTTGTCTTGATCAATTTACCAGCATATGCTATATTGGGGGGGTGGGAGGGAGCTTTAAAATGTCCATTTGTTTCCTTTACTCAGAAATATTCATTCTGATGTTGATAGTAATCAGCAGCTTTAACGTCCCTGTGTGATATATGTGCTCTGGAAACCAAACACTCTAGGAGTTCCTTCAGAATATTTAAAGGAAACAGGAAGGAGCTCAGATGGTGAGTGAGTGAGACTAGCATGCATACCAATAACTACTAAATACACTGTAGGGAGAAGCATCATGCTGGTCTTGTACTGGGGACAAAGATTTCATAGCATGATTTAAATATTAAATAAGGAAAGGTTAGTCTTTGTCAGATTTAAGAGATGGAATCTTCCATAAATCTAAAAATATTATGTATTTAATACAGGGAGAAAACACCTCTTATTCTACAGCGAGTGGCATAAATCTGCTTACTCTGTATTGGCATAGTGTAGATACAGACATGTGAACAAAGCCCTGTAGAATAATGGGGGGTGATCCTGTAGCAGACAAGCTCCTCTGGTTCTGAATGTGTATAATCATGCCCTTTTTACCCAGGAACTTCATGCTGAATTCAGCGTGGTAAAAGAGCAGGGCCGTGTTGGCTCTCTCTGGATATCTGGTCACTTTAAAGCTAAAGATTAAACAAAACATTTTCAAAAGATAACTAAGAAGAACAGGGAAAAAATATTTTCTTTCCTTAAATCAAAAAACATAAGCCCCTAAGAGGAGCAAAGAAATATGAAACAACAAAGGGTGAGTGAGGGAAAGGAAGTTCTTGGACTATGCTTAAAAAAAAAGCCACTTATCTTCTGTTCTGCTCTAATTCCTGCTACTTTGGTGTGGAAAACACTATCCTCTGCAGAGCATCTCTGCAGAACTAATAAGGCACCTTGTTGACTGCTATCCTACATTGCTTTTTAAATAGAATTCATGATAGCATACCATTTTAAAGTCCTAGAGCAGACTTTGCCAAGCTCTCTAACTGCAAATGGAACATCAGGGACCAGAATTACTGTTTTCTGCATTAAACCAGCGTGAATTCGGCCACAGAACAGTTCGCTCTATGAAGAAGGCATCTAAGCCTACAGGTTACCCTTGTTTATGTTACCCTGAACTTTCAACACAATGCTTGTTCCACCAGTGGAGAATCAGTTCTCCAGAGCCTTCAGCCCCTTCCAGAGCTGCGCTTTACACCGGGTAACGTAGAGGGTTACTGACAGAATTGCCAGCTATGCCTTCTCCAGCCAATATCCCTCACAGTACAATCTCCCCAGTGTGCAAGTGTGGTTCAGGTACATTTTTCCTGTCACATTCATGTGTTTTCAGCAGTTGGAAATGGAAAGCAAACATAAAAGAATAGAAACAATGCTATGGTTTAGGATCAGGAAGGCGTTCCCATGGAGCGTTCTTTCAACCGGAGGGGGGAACGTGACGATAAAATGCAGTGCCAATAAAATCATTTGGAGTTCAGGAATGCTTCAAATCCTATTCCTTTTGCTTTTGTTTTGACAGGTCCCCTTTGTGACACTGTATTTTCCTTGAAAATGAGTTAGTTTTTGGTCAGTAATAACAATGCAAAGCAAACTGTGCTTCAAACGCTTTCCCAGTCGTGAATTTCAGTGGCAGAGATATGCAAAGGAGGGAGTGTTAACTACATCTAGGATTTCTTCAGCCTTTGATTCCAACTCTGCTGTTGCGTACTGATCCTCTGGGGCACTTCATTCAGATTTCATACAATTTCCCATGTTCGGGAGATGGGGTCAGTTTTAGAGATCAGTTGCTGGCCTGACTCCGAACATTCAGCTGCTTTCTCCTGTGTCTTCACACAGTGTAGGGCTTGAATTCCACACGTGGCTGAACGAAATTCTCCCTCCTACTGTTGCGCCATCCTGGTTTTGTTTTCTGACATTTCATCCCCAAAGTGCTTGTTGCTATATATAATTTCTTAAAACACTGTGTAAACAGATCCATCCAATACTATTACTTCCCTTCCAAAGAACATGTATGGAAGGGGAATAGATGCTGTTCCTCTGCCTTCAGAAGGATCATACTTGTGTCTCCACTAGACATGGCAACATCAGCAACATCCATGGAGCTAAGACATTCCCAGACTGAAACAAACACACCAGACTCTCAGCATGGTCCAGTACTGGGTTATTGTTTCCACACGTAACCAGCGGTATTGCTGATTTGTACTGACTCATAATCCAGTTACAATCATCAGCTGACAAATGCAGCTGCAATTTTAATTCCACATATAAACAATTTTAGGGACAGCTTTTTTCCTTTAGCTTTTCATGGAAGTTTTTCCTTTAGCTTTTCATGGAAGTTTACATTTCAGGAAAGAGTATCAGTACAACCATCCTCTGCAGAGTAATTAAGGCTAATTTCTGTGTTTAATTAAATTAAGCCAATTTCTTCTCCCGTTGGATTACTTGAGGGTAGGATCAGATGCAGGCAGAGCAGATAGCCAGATTTTGCCATTGTAATCTGCCTTACCTTTCTGAAGATTTTCCACCGCCAGACTATTCCTGAAACAACAAAGGTGGGAGGCTGGGTGCAGCTGGGTAAGGATTCTGAGATAAACACCCAATAACAATGGAGTTGTTATTAAGCAGGCATTCTTGATTGCAGCACTAGGGGTTCTCCTCCCTAAGTGCTCCAACGAATTAGCAAAACACACCATCTAATAATCTACACGAAAAACATGCATATTTATCAAATTTCCTGGAAAGGGCAGTCTTCCTCTAATGAGTTTCTGGAATTCATTTACATAGTCCGAGCATGTGTAATAAAACCAGGGTCAGGGTCTTTTCCCCCTCCGGTGGTCGTTCATAGTCTTCGTCACACTGTTTGCTACTTGAACTCTGGGCTTCCTTTGCCCATACGTGGTCACGGGGTTAGTTCATCCATCCTGCAGCCCTGGAAGGCTCCGAGGAGATCAGTTGAAATTATTACTGGTGCTTATCTTGACACCTTGAGTCCCTGTTACAGGGTGGTGGGGCTTAAGGAACCATTCCAAGGCCTTTCTCATCTTTGCCAGGCAAGAAGTTGCCGGCTTCAGAACATTTCATTATCAACTCTACCCAACACGGAACTAAACTGTGCAAGTGAGGCTAAGAAAAGACTACGAGTACAGCTAATGAGATTTAAAATTTCTCTGCATCAACCAGCGAGTGACCAGAGATATCAGTCCTTTCATCCCCACCCCTTGCTGCGATGAACTAACCCCACACCACAAGGCATTGAACTGCCAGCTAGAAAGGTTGTTTGGGATCTAGTGGGAAGTCTCTGCTATGTCTTGGAGAAAGCCTGGGGAGGTAGGATACAAGTTCAGATGGATCATGAGCTTCATGGGAACAGCTCATCTTTATGCATGCAAAATAAATAGAGAGGCAAGTAATAAGGTTACATTGACATCAGGCTGTGAGTTTTCCATTTGTTGAACTGGCCTCTTCATCCTTACTTCTGCTTGCACTTAGGAAACTTGTTTCCTGAAAATTTAAAGCTCTCTATTTGTGTGCATATTGAAATAAGTTGAAAATTATATACACACTGCATGGGATAGGTATAACACCTAATTGTCAATATAGCCACCTGCTGCTGTCTCATTTGGGATGATTTTAACACCACAGGCATGAATACAGAAAGATAATATTAAAATATGGCTTTTCAAAAACAACATTTCTGGAGGGTTTATTTTTCCATTGGTTTTTTTAAAGTGGCTTTGGAAGAAAAGAATAATTCAGCCACCATTTAGCTTCATTTTCCCTTTAAAAAATAGCTCATTATAGTTATAGTATATATATATATAGTAATCTATGTGGATTTTTCCATTTTAAGAGCTTCTCTGGAATCAGTGTCTATTTATTAGCCTTATTACAAGCAGCAGTCACATACTTAAAACTATAGACTGCATTGTGAATGAAGAAGTTGTGCAACAGCAAGGAAAAAAAATAGCACAAAATAGATTGGCTTCTAAACTATTGCAGCAGAATAGATGGATTTTGCACAGATAGGATATCAGAAGTTTACTATCTTGCTGCTTTCTAGACCGACAAGTAAAGTACTCGTTTAAAGAGTCAGGAAATCAAAGCCTGTTACAGTGAGAGTGATTTTCTGGGCCATCATGTCTAGCCTCGTGCTGCTGCTGCAGGCACCCACATTGTATATTCTTATTGATAGGTGATCAGTTTTCCCCATCCACAGTTTGCCTCTGACAGATGCTTCAGACCTTCATGCCTTGCAAAGACTGGAGACTTTTTTGATGTGCTTATAATTGGGCTTGAGGAGTAAGAATAGTCTTAATGATTGATGTTCCACAAAAATGTAATTAATAAAGAAGCAGAGTTATAAAGGAAGTAGGATTAGCAACTGTCTCAAGCAGAACTGGAGTTCACATACTCAGAAAAAGGCAAGGTGGTACTATGCCTGAATGTAAGAAATAAAACTGATAATTTGCAAATATATTAAAGTAGAATTTGCAATGACTTTTAAGTACAGCATTTTTTACCTATCTGGATAAGTGGACAGTGTATGTCAGTTTTTATGCTAACTCCGTGCAGATATCTAAAGGTTAAACCTGACAGTAAGTGTTTGGAGTGTCATAAGTCTAGTATTAACTAAAAGTTACTTTATGGATTTTCACAACCATTATTTTTTAATGCATCTGCACAAAATTGCTTTTCTCTATCCATTAATAAATGTCCACTGAAGAATATGAGAAGCTTGTTGGTAATTGAAAATGCCTACCTCTTCTTCTTTTAAGCTTTTAGCCATCTAGTGGGATGTCTTATTTTACATCTTACTAGTGCAATACTATCACAACCTAATTTGGCAATGTTGGGCAGTTTGTGTTTGATCTTCAAAGATGTTTGTCCTTCGTCCTTCTGCTTTGAGTCCCTGGAGCTATTTTATTTGTCCTCTCTTGAAAATGTAAAACAACAAAAAATGCTTTTAATATTTAAAAAGACCTATAAAATCCAATTTCCTTGTTTACAGTAAAGAAAGTAGTTCACTGTGATTTCCAGCGTGACATTTAGACATCAGACCTCTATAAACAATGATGAGTTTGGCTTGTCTTAGGCATTTATGTGGCTGTTGAGGTGGCCTTGCTGAAAGCAAAACTAATCACTGTATGAGTCTCCCTTGTGAATTCCAGTAGGAGTGGAACCTATTTGTACAATAATTGATGATGTCAGCTGTCAGTCCTGTAAAAATGCTAATTTATGAGTCATTTACATAGCCTACTTTTTGTGCCTGCTGCACAAGTTTGTCAAAGGCCACTTACAGGAGAAACAGCACTGCACGTACTGTATGTGGATGGGATGAATGGGCAGGAACACAGGAGACTAAAGAGTGCATCAGCAGGTGAATGGATTTGGAAGTGGTTTTAACACTAAGAAACAAAATCAGCAGCTGATTTCTCAGAGAACACTAAACACCAGGCCTCTGAATCTGCATCTGCAAGTCACAAAAAGGACAAATGTACGTTTCTTTACACAAGTCCTGAGCTGGTTGGAAATGACGTTACTCCTGCTGTGCTTCAGTGAATCTATACATTCAGTATTCAACGTATATGTTATCCGGAATGTTACCATGGCTCCATCGATCCCAGACTGGAGCTGATTAATGTCTAACCAGCCTGAGGTGTTTCCTCAGGCACCCTCACCATGTCAGTCTAGCTATCCTACTTCATTATTCATCTTTTAAATCCTGCCCATGCAGTCAAAATCTGTCAAACCACAGAGGAACCATTTGTCAGTGGCTGAATAAATGTATATTGCTCAATGTTCAGTGTATTCTATGGGGTAATACAGATTCTGAGAGGGAAATTCCAATAGCTAAAATAAGAAAAAAAGAAAAAAGGCCCAAGACTTGAAGCTGAGTTTCAAGTAAACCTGGTTGTTAAGACAAGAAGATAGTCTGGGTGTCTGAACCACAGTGCACCTTAAAAGGACATGCTAAAAGGATGGCCAGCCCCAGAGAAACAATGAGCTACTTCCAAAGTACTGGAATCGGCTGCCATATCCTAGCAAACAAAAGTCCTGTGCAAGGACTGGAGGACACCAGTGCGATCTGCAGTGCAGTGTCCGGGGCAGGCATCACAACAACTTGGCTCTTTTGGTTACTAACACAAAAAACAGAAGGAAGAAAAGACGTGAGGTCATCCATCTGGGAATCTAAAAGATGTACTTCTCAGATGCAGTATAGTTTGTTTCTTGTGTTTTCCCAAGGCTAGTAACTTTATGTGGGTTTGTTTTTTTTACCCCTAGGACTATCATTTTGAGCTGACCGCATCTTTCCTTTCTCGTTCCATTTTCATCCTCTATGTTGCTAAGAGGTTTCCATGGCAATTCTAATATTGGATTAAGGAAGACATACTTCTGAGGCTAACGCCCCATCTCTGGTGTTGTCTAACTCAGTGTGTGCAGCTCTGCTATGTGTGAATGGCCCAGATGTGTTAAGAACTGTTATCAGCTGATGTGGATAATGAAAGATAGCAGAGTAAAATGATATAATATCAGCAAGCTGCAGGGAAAAAAAAACCAAAATGGTACTGTTCTGATCCTCTGAAAACATAGTTTCATTTGTTTTGATGGAACTGCACTGATTTCTACCATTTGAGACCTCAGCCCCAGCAAATTGTGCTTGCCACACTAATTCCGTGAGGAGCTATACAATTAACATTGCCTTCACTGAAAACACCGCTGCTCACTGATGTCAGAACACATTAATTCAGTTTCTTTACCATAGCACTGGAAGCATTCTGAATGGCATTCTTTTGCTACATAATACCCAATATTCATATTTTCCTGCACAGCCTCTGACAGTGACTTGAAAACCATTTGAAACAGCTCATTAATTACAGTTCTGCTACAGAAGTATTTGCCTTGGGTGGAACTGATGTTTTTTGAAAGGAATAAACAAATTATCATAAGTCTATCAATTAAATCCAGAAAGGGTAGTAAAATGCAAATAGTTGTCTCTTTGTGTTTAGAGGTTAATTCATTATCCAGCCAGTAAACATATGCATAATTGTCACTGCAGGCCTGGTCGAGGTTCAGAAAAGGCAAGAAACTGTTAATAGTTTTGGGTTGTAAACTATCCATGATAATCCACAAATGAAAACATTGGTGTAGTGAGGCTTTATCTATAGGAGTCAGTTCTGACTGATGTAGGAAATCTATGAACAATCTAGGGGAAAAAAAGTAGTTTAAATACTGCTTAAACAAATAAGGATTAAAAAAAATAATAAATTTTCCACATTCTCTCTTCTGTTCTGTGATTGCAGTTTTGGACAAAAATAAAAAAAACACTATACCTTAATCCACAGGATTACCATCCATCTTTACGAGTTTCCTTTCTGTCCCTTCTCAGGGAAAACAGAAAAAATTAAAATCAGTGGTTTGGGGCTTGGTGGTGATGCTTCAAGAGTTTCAAGAGTTCGAAGGGATGTTTCATCTCTGTTTAGGGCAGAAAATCCTATTACCTCCTGTTGCCTCACAGTGCACTTTTTTGACTGAGATAGCTAGGCTTTTAGTGTAGCTTTTCAGCCCATATAACTAAGTATTTGTTTGTGGGCAGTCACAGTGAGACTTTGTCCAGCTAAAGGGGTCCCAGTTTTCGCTTCCTACCAGTTATGAAGTGTAAGCAGAATGCTTGTGCTTTAATTTGGATTTGGGTTTTTTTTCAGAGCTGTAACCTGAAACACAAAGTCATGCAGCTGGGGAGACAAGTGCTCGACCCAAATGAACAGAGCAGCCGCTTTTCTGGAAATACTTGAAGCCACAGCTCTACCTGCTGGAACACAGGGAAATTGCACTGCACCGAGTGGCTAAAAACCACGAGCAGACTGTCTGCATGCACCTAAACAGCTAAAGTTCTTCTCTTGTGTAAGGCACTTGACTCCAGGATTCACAATGTAGCTTCTGTTTGGAATGGCAGAACTTTTCACAAAGTTTTTGGAGTTATGTGATGTAAGATTGGAAACCCTCAGAGTAGTAAACAAACGGCAAGGCAGCTAAGAGATAATATTTTCAGGAGCATCCAAGTGAGTTAGACACTTCTAAACACTGCATACGGTGCCACTAGGTTTCTGTGAAGGCAGCAACAGCTAAGAATCAGTGACCACTGTGGGGTTTGTATAGCACTTTAGTTACAGCAGTATTTTAGTGGTTTGTTTACGTGTTTCAATTCTGTTTGTGCATTGGTTTTTAGAAAAGCTGCATATTTCATACCAGTCAGGATAAACTTTAGCCCATTACAGTCTGTGTTTTCTATAGGATTTATGATGTTAATTTTCTTTCTAGACTATTTTCATCTAAGAGTCACAGTGTTGCTTTGCAAACGTTCATAAGTTAAGCCTTACTGTCTAGGTGGTCACCAGGTATTATTTTCTTTCTGATGCACAAGTCGCTAGCACATCTTCCAGAGCTGGTCACAACAGTCAGTTATTTCACAAAGAAAAAATTATATTTAAAAAATATCCTCAAATTCAAAAATATCCTCTACTTGACACCTATGCTTCAGATATTTGTAAACATTGATAAGATCCCTTCGCAGTCTTCTCTTTTCCAGGCTAAACAGACCTGCAGGCCACACTCTTCTTTATCCACCCCAGGAGACCATTGGCCTTCTTGGCCACAAGGGCACATTGCTGTTCCGTGGAGAAGTCGTTGTCCACCAGGACACAAGGGTCCCCCTCCATGGGGCTGCTTTCCAGCAGGTCTACCTCTAACCTGTGCTGGTGCCTGGTGGTGTTCCTCCCCAGGTGTAGGACTCCACAATTTTCATTGTTGAACTTCATTAGGTTGGCCTTTGCCCAGCTCTCCAGTCTGTCCAGCTCTCACTGGATGGCTTCTCTTGGGGAGAGAAAGCCTCCAACAATACACTTGGAGGAAAAGCTCTCTGACTTTCTTCCAGTGATACATTTACTTCTCCTTGGACATATCTAAAACCAGAATTGGACCAATACTGCACATAGCATGTGACTGGCCTCTGCCAATTTCAGCCATGCTTGGAGCAGTCTTCAAAAGTGGTCCAATGGAATATCAGGTAAAATAATTATTTGGTTTTAGATCACTCAAAAATTTAAAAATAAAACCTAACAAAATACCAGCCATGTTCTCCCCAACCTCAGTGGCAACAATTTCAAACAGCAGTGTAATTTTGTTGGAAAAAATCTGTTAGAGTGGAAACTAATTCTCTTATTGTCATGGAAGCTAATTACAGGAAAGAGTTGTTTTGTTTTACTCGGTTGTCTGAAACTGCAGACATCTTTAGCTTTAAAGCAGTAATAATAATTTGAGGGTGAATTGATAATGTCATTTATATCTGCAGCTCTGCAAAGATCCCAGGATAAAAACACCTAAAGGCACAAGCTGAAATGAGTGGGAAGCTAAGATCTCAGTATGCAAGCTTAGAAAGTAGGGGAAAATGCAGAAATACCCATCTGAGGTACTGACAGGACAACCCACCATCTATTTCACCTGAGTGCATGTGATGGAATTACCAAGAAAGAAAATTACAGGTCTTTATGTTACCAAAGACATGGAATGTTGCAGGACTTACAAGGACAGAATCCTTGAAACCTTCAGAAACAAACAGACAAAAAAAGTCAGCTTTTTGTGTCAAAAACATTCCAACAAAAGTCAACATGATCTGACTGATCATGTTTAGGAGTCTGTGACTTGCTACTGCCTTTCTTTTTTGTTCTAAACTGCTAACATTTCAAGCGGAGATGGAATCATAAGTGCTGTCAGTACTGTCTGGTGGGCATTTTGACCAAAAGAAAAGGTGAAGTATGTCTGTATTTTTGTAATGCCACTTCTCCATGTCAGCTGGTACACTCTCACAAACTGTCAAGGAGAAGACAACCTGAACAAATGTCAACAGAGGTGGTTTCACTAACGCTCTTCAAGATGGGAACCATGTTCTCGGAAAGTTCCATCCTGATCTTAGACCAGTTCAAATTTGTGACCAAAGTCTTCCAAAACTCCTTCACATCAGCTAAGACTGGCAGTAATTAACCCACTGGAGGAAACGCCTTATCCACCAGGAAGGGCTGATGGAAAGCATGGGAGCTGAATTGTGTTCCATGTCTTTCTTTGTGCATAATAGCACATTCTCTAAGGAAAAAAAAAAAAGGTTTTCATTTCTTTTCAATTAATTTTGAGCAGGTTATTTTGAAGCAGCTGCAAGACTGCCTGTGGTGTCTGTTTGTTTCAACATTGCTGAAATTTCAGCTCCTCGCATTAGAATTGAACATGACCCTCTGCTACTGCCGAGTCAAGGACTGGAATAGGAAATCAAAGAGTTCCTCTCTCTGCTCACAGGGAAACATGCTCACTCATTTAGAGGAAACAGAAGGAGGGAGTTGGGTTTCCATAGTGATCAATGAGGAAAGGACACGGTTACCTGGAAACAGGACTGCTCCCATATGCTGAAAAAGCCTTTCTTGTATTTGTTTATTGATGAGAGATCAAAGCCAACTCTTCAATCACACAGGAGTCAGGAGGTTGGACTCGGAACAGCTGCTCTGCGTCTGATTTTCGCACAGGAGAGTAGAAGGAGATGCTGAAAACTTTATGCAGGAGCTCTACCATGGCTATTTCTAGAAGTTGCTATTTCTGTTTGTAAATTAACTTCTTATTGTCAAAAGCTAAAGAAAAGCAGCTGCTAATTTGGAATAATTGCTGCAGTTGCTGCCATCTGAGGCCACATAAGAGCCGTTGACAGCACTTCATACGGCTGGTCAGCTGTATCTGTGGAGGAAAGTCTGTCTCCAGTGTGTGCAGTTGTACTCTACAGACATTCACAGAACTGAGACTGCCAGCTCCTCCTCTCCATGGGACCGGAATTCTAACCCTTCCTCGCACCAGAGAGTTGGTGGGTCCTTCGTTTCTTAGAGCAGCAAAGTCAAGGAGGCAAGATTTTGCAGAAGATTCCAGTGAGGTTCTAAGGGGATAACTGGAACTTCTGGTATCTGCATGCTGCAAATGCTATTCATGCATGATTAATTTTGTGAAGGATCTGTCAAAGCATTGAAACATGTCTGGAGACCTTAGCAAGTCCTCTCGTCCTCAAAGAAAACCAGGGTTTATAGCCAAGTCACTGGACTGTGCTTCAGATTCCAACTTTTCCTTAAAGCTGCTATGCTATTTTAGACAGGACATTTAGTGTCTAAAGCCCTCACAAGAACTTAGTGTATTAGGGAAATTTCCTTCTTCTGTTAGAACTAGAGAAACTGCTGTTTCTGAGAAGTCCCAAGAAAAAAAGAAGAGAAGAGAGAAGAGAAGAGAAGAGAAGAGAAGAGAAGAGAAGAGAAGAGAAGAGAAGAGAAGAGAAGAGAAGAGGAGAGGAGAAAAACCCACAAAACAAAAACATGAAGAAGAAGAAGGATCAGGTAGACACCTATTTCAACAGTCATTCTATAAAGTTGCGGGTTAGAAATGGAATTAAAGCTGCAGATTTAAACCTCAGCCATGAAAAAGCTCATTGGAACATTGGAGTGAAACAGTGTAACAGTTTGCTACATACAATAGGGAGCCTCAAAATCTGTTTCTCAGAGGCTTATTTTAGTATTTCTGGCTGTGAATTTTTAAACAAAATAGTTTAAGCTCAAAAGAATGAGTTTTTATCCTTGATCCAATGTTACTTCCTAAGGTATCCTTGGAAAGTTGGATGTTGTGGTACCATCATCTCCAACATAAGGGGGATCAGAGCTTGGCTGTAGGCAGCAACTCTGGTTCCCTCTGCTCACATGAAATGTGGTTTTCTACTGCAGGGTGCCCCAGGAGACCCAACACGTCCTTCTAGTCTAGTGTCGCCTTGCAATTATTCTACTTTTTTTGTTTTAGCATGGCAGTGAAGGTATGGGAAATGTAAAATAGCTTCAAGCCTTTTGATCTCAGAAGGAGGAAGAATGCAGGTCTCATGCTCCCTGGGTGAGCATTTTACCCATAATGCGATGAAGCAGTTGTATATGCTTTGTAAGAAAGGGCAAACCCTTGATCAGAACTCAAAGGAAAAGAGTGAGAGACATTGGAGGAAATGGTATGTTGTGAATCCTACTCTTGTACTGACACTTAACTGGGAAGACACTTATGTGCCCATACCTGTGAGGAGATAGGAGTTTTACAAATGTTCCTCTTGAAGTTGTTGCCCGTTAGTTTTCTGCAGGCCCTGCCACAAAATGTGCTGCTTACCATGAAACCCAGGCACTTACCTGCTTAATTCTCCTGATCCCCTACACAGAGAACTTCATTTTTTAACACAGACTTGTTTTCTCCTTCTGCAGCCAGGCACTAGAAGTCCCTTCTTAGATCCCACTTTAAGCCTATAGGCTGCAAAACAAGGAAGACGGATGTCTCTAATTCCTTTGTCTCACAACGACCAAATGATGATCTTTTTCTTGAGAACATTTCCATCCTCCAGCATGTGTTCTGCTTGCTTCTGACAACTGTTTCTTTTCTATCCTGGGAAGAATTTGACCTAATGAAAAAGAGGGGTGCAATGAAATATCCTGTCTGAGGTCAGAGGAACACTAAAAGCCCTCAAAGCTGACAGTGGTACTGACATTTTATGGACAACACAAAGATGAAAGCCGGGATGAAGTGGTAGTTAGGCACATACTTGCCCTTCAGATGCCCTTCATCTTTTGGATCCCAACAATAACCTCAAAATTTTTGCCTAAATACCCATATTTCTTCTAGTTGAGTACACAGAAAACCCCCCACAAAGCATAGAAGTGACCCCCAAATAAGCAGCTGAATGACCTTTTCTCGTGCACTTTCTTTCTTGAGAGCAAGATCTTCAGAATAACCAGTTTTTCTGGAGTATTCATTGACCATGCTTTTGCATATAGAGAAATATGCAAGCACTCAAACTAAATTCAAAGAAAGGTCAAACAATTTGCCCCAGGAGTGAGTGGCAAGGGCACCCACCTGTAAGATGGAGACTGGGGTTCAGACTGATACAACCAATATTGGTAAGCAGCTCCTTGAGTCGATGAGAGAAATGTTCCCTAGCAGGCACAAATCTGCCAGTCACACAAGAGGGAATCAGACCACTGCATTGAATCAGACCAGGCAATGATTTTGGCTCGTAACAACCATACTCTGGGTAGTGTAGGCTACTGGGTATCTCTCTTCCTTTCTCTCTTGTGCATTCAGGAACAGGAAAAATAGTCAAAACTCCCCAGGGCCACATTAATAAATTAGGATTCTAAGCACAGATAGAAGATAACATCTGCATTTCATTCCTAGTTCCTGGCTTTTTTTTTTGGTCTATTGCCTAGGCACCAAGGTATCAAGTTGTCTTGACATCTCCTACAGAGAAACTAATTCAGGGCTGGGATTCAACAAAAGCACGGCAATAACAAAGGACCAAGTAGTTTTGCTGAGGGAGGTTGTGGAGTCTCCTCTGGAGACATTCAAAACCCACCTGGACATGTTCCTGTGTGACCTAATCTAGGTGATGCTGCTCTGGCAGGGGGGTTGGACTCGATCTTTCAAGGCACCTTCCAACCCCGAACATTCTGTGATTCTGTGATATCTTTGAGACTCAGGGACAAAGAGATTCACCCAAAGTTACACAGAAGCATAGGCAAAGCAGAGGCCTGTTGCACCTGTGAAAAGAGAACTACATTACACAGATTTTAATATTACCTTGGCTTAAACCCAAACACACTAATACAGTGTAACTATGTAAGCTTTTTTGTACCCCGTGGCCCAGTAAAAATGGGATTGTCAGTGCTAGTAACAAGCCACCCATCTTATGCAAACTGTGCCAGATACTCACTGTGTGAGGCCCTAGACCTGACCTGGTTGTCTGGTTGCTAATTTGTTTTAGAAACTTATTCTGTGTCCCAGAGTTTGGTCCTGGGTGTTTCTCTTTATGATGCACAGTTTAATCGGGGGGTAACAGCAACAGTCCGGAAAATACGGGCACAGGCTGAGGACAGAGGCCCCACAGCTCACTGGTGGTCACTGAAAAAGGATAACCCAGAGATATGGAAGAAGACTGGTTTTGCTTTAAGAAAAAAAGCAGCAGCTAAGAAACTGGAAAGGAAGAAAAACAAGCAGCCGAGCAGCAGAGTAGGGCACCTTCCCAGTAACTCCCCTACCACTACCACCAAGAGACACAGTGTGTAGTCAGAGATAGAAGCCAAGGAATGGGAATCCTCTTGCAAAAGGATAAGATCCCAGATTTGAGCAGAGAGTTGGAAGAAAGGAGGTACCCACTTAATTTCCATTTTATGTCCTCAAAACACTTTGAGCTCTGATCACCTGCCCAGCTAAGACCGAGCAGCAGTAGGCACTAGTGCTGACTGCATGGTATCAGCTCTTTCCCATTGCACACTCCCACCACAGCAATCTCTAACTGCCTCACATATTCAGATGCAGAAGTGACTTGCAGAACTGTCTGTATCTTCTCAATCTTACTGCCTGTTTTGTCTGCTCTACCCACGCTGCAGAGCTGTTTGGTGTTGCTCTTCCTATAGCCTGCTAAGTACTCGATATGTTCACCGAGTATTATAAATCCAGGTCGCTTTAAGGAGATGTTTGGAGTAGATGCAAGAGGTCTCAAACAGCACTGAACAAGGATAGGATGGAAGCAGAGCATCGGGCAGCAGTGTGATGCAAAAATGTGATAAGAAGGCCAATGTACTCTCTGGACGTGCGTCTATGGATGCAGTTTCAGTAAAGAGAGGGAGATGTTAGCATCAATACACACAGCATGGAGAATCTCATGTGGGATGCTGTCTGCATCTCTGGCCAGCTCTTGTAGAGGGATGAACTGAGGCTGAAAGAGACTGAGTTCGTTAATGATGCGGGAAATAAAAAGTGTATAGTCACAGATGCTAAGAATTTGTCCATCTTTACCCAGAAAAGCTATCACAGAGAGGCTGTAATTGTAAATCTAATGATTCTGAGGAAATACTGCCTGGTGAAGAAAGAGGGGGAATGGTTTAGGATTGTCTCGTGTTCCTCAGAGAGCGCTCTCATTCTCTGCGAACAAGGCCATGAAGACTGTGCTTAGCATTGATTTCAATGTCATTTCATGTCACTTCAGTCAAATAAGGAAAAAAAAAGCAAACCTGCGATTATGAGTTGCTTTCACTTAGAAACTGTTCATCTCAGGTTTTAATTTCAGAATCAGATTTAATTCCAAATCCTGTCTTTGATGGACTGACTTTGAAATCCTTCTGAAACAAAACAGAAAAAACCAGCAGTACCTATCTAGCTGTATAATGAAGAAAACTATTCAGACTGAGCTCTGGAGCTCTATTAAATTACTGCTCTAACATAGTTTCCTGGTAGTTTACAAAAGCTCCTTTGTCCTATAATTATTTAGCTCATTCTTTGTTTGTTTGTTTAAAGAAAACCTCCAAGGCACAGTGTGTCTCAGATATGTTCTTATGGCAGTCACTTTTCTAGAATAACTGTATGCTCTGAAATGGAAGAACTTCCTTTTATCTGCTTAAAGATATGCTTCAGTACAAGCCCTCCACAACTGTACCAATACTGTACTTATTTAAAATATTTATATATTTTACATATCAATACTTATTTATAAATGCATTTGTGTGTCTTAGGGAATTGGTCTCCTAAATTGGTGTGTTCTTATAGTATGCAAACACACTTAAAAGCTTTGTTAACCTGACGTATGCTGTAAACAAAGGCATTTTTGCTTCCCACAGTACTCAAAAAGAGAACATTATCATGTGAGAACTGTGTAGTACTCCTAGCATGTTTCTGCAGTCTTTCACAGTCACTGCAATTCAGTGATAAGGATGCCATTTATTTTTAATTTATTCAGTCTGCTGTTGAGTCATAGCCAGGATTTGATTTTTCTTTCAATTGACAAGGATAAAACCCCCACTGTTTCTTAGAAAAAGAAGTAACCCCAAGAACCTTGACAATTTCTGCAGCCCCCTCTCCTCACTATTAGTGCTCAATATGTAATTCTCCAATTACTGTGTTTGCAAAGCAAACGTCAGGCTTTGAGAAGGTTTAGCAACAAAACTCATTACTGTCACTCAGATCCTTTGGAGTTAGCACACGACAAGTTTCACGTACATCAGTTACTGAAGGCAGCTGGTGTTATCTGCTAATCGATTCACTCGGCACAGTGTCAGGCTTGACTTTAATCCCTAGCCACTTGCTGCTCTCAGAAGATCAGACAGCAGAGTAGCATCAAGGGGCTGCAGAAAGGGTGTGTGAGAAGCGAACTGTGTGGGGGACAAAAGGGCATTCCAGATGTCGGAGCACAGGAGAACTATGTATCTTTTTTACAGCTGGTTCCAAATGAAAAATGGAAACGTTTATTTCTTTCTGACTGGATTATAAGAAAACACAGAAACTTTGGGTAAAACCTGCAAAGCTCCATTTTAGTAGATGTTTCACCAAGAAGCAGTAAGCCATTTTGCAAGAGGTCTTACCATTGAGGTAGTCTGAAAAAAAGTCTGTCTTGGAAAGCTAATTCCTGGAAGGATGAGGATTCTCTCTGCAGTATCTTCTTCAGATGCAGCCATCACTTTTGCTGAGTGCTAACTCCTCTTACTCCTCTTTCCCCAGCAATGTTCCCACTATTTGTATTGACTCTGGTTGATGTCACAGTGCATCAAATCAGCAAGTGCTGCAGCAACCTGAATAATTAGAAGAGAATAAACAAGAGCTTCCTCCCTGTCTCATGCACATTGATGGAACAGTGAATTTTCAGATCTCCTAAGAGGCTGTCAGGAGCTGGGGATTGCCATAGCTGCGCCACTCATCAGAAGTGCATGGACCCTCTAACCATCTACTTGGGATGCTCAACCTAGTCCTGACAAAGCTCCTTACACTTTGAACCCCAGATTACTATTTCACACCCTCTGGATTCTGGACGCATCCTGCCTCATGCTGACTTGATTGCCTTTTAGTAAGACACCTCTCCAAGTATTTGGGAGGGAAAGATGTGGAGAAGATGTGCTCTACGGCTGAGCTGGAGCAAAGCCAGTATCTACATCTGTAGTGAGGTAACCTGGGTATCACTAAAGATTGATGGGAAGCAACATGTGTTTCAGATGTTTATCTGCCACTATCTGTTCTGAACATGACTTCCATGCTTTTCACAAGCAGAAGTAATACCCCTAAGCCTCAAACCCTCTTTGTAGACAGGAACCGGAGGTGCAGGCAAGAACAGTGTCCTGTCCAAAGTTACACAGCAGTCTGAGGAGTACAGCTCAGATTTTCTAAATCTTGAAGCTAATCCTCTAGGACTTTTGTTCTAAACCCAAGCACCAAACTCAAGTAACTCTACCACCTGAGGAACCTGAAGTGATGTCTACCTATAACCTAGGGAGATGCTGGCTCTATTAGAAGTAGTACCTGCTGTTACACAGCTCCCAGTAGTGACATCCAGCACTACTGCTGGTAAAGATCACCAGCACAATACCAGCAGAAGAGGGCTCATGAACTGTCCTGACACCAAGAGTATTCCTGTGAAGCTGACAGAATAGTCAGTAAGACAGAAATGTTGTAGCTCACCAACCTACCATAGACGACTTCTTGTTAATGGCTACTGGAATTTTCTCTTTAGCCAAGGCAGCTGGAGCTTCTTCCTGCTTCCCAGTTTTGTCTCTGACTGCAGTGCAAAGCTCCAGGATGCCACAGGATGATCAAAAGGCATTCAAGATTTATTGAGTGGTCACAGATCTCTTACAAAACAGCAGCTTTATGGTCCTTTTCTGTACTGTAAATGCTGCACAAATATTAATTTACTAATGAAAGCTTCCTTTTTACAGTGCAGTAAGCTAGAAGTAGCATCTGAAATAGGTCATAAGTGTTCATGATAAATTGTCCTCCGGAGCACAATTTTCTGCTGTTGTTATTGACATAACTTCATGGGTCCCAGATGAGCAGACTATCATAAGCAATAAAAGAAAAGATGCTCAAGTATGCTGTGTATAAGATCAAACAAAAGAAGAGAGAAAAAAAAAAAAAACGGGTAACCTGAAAAAATAACCAAATGTAATCAGAATGGTTTGACATGGTATCAGTAACTTCTCATAATATGAGAAGATATTCAGATATAATTAGGCTCTATGTCACAGAGAATCAGAACTAATAACTTTGATGCAAATGTTTGCAAGCTGGGGATACAGTGTTCTCAGAGTCTCTGCAGGAAGCACCTTCTGTCTGTCATGTATGAGGACATCCTTTAAAGAGTTAGCAAATATTTTGAAGGGCCAGAGTTCTCTGGTGATAGTAATTACTTCCTTGCAACTTATTAACATTTCTTCTTATCTGTTGTAAGAGTTTACTTTCTGTATGATCCATTTATCCCCCTCTGCTTTCTGGAAAAAGACTGCAGATGTTAAATAACAGCAGGGGATATGCACGACAGGCTTGTTTTGTCGGGTTGATTTTAAGGACTGGATTTGTAATTGCATTCAGACAGAGTCCCACTGAAACCACTGATGGCTCCGGGTTGTTGAAGTGATCCTCCACTGTCTCACCTGCAAGCTGTGAATCTCATTGATGTCTAGGCTTAAAAATACTGTCATTAAATGGTTTGAAAGATTTTGATTTTATGACATTTTTATAGCTATACTGTGCAGGTGAGAACACCTACAACAAAAATGGCCATGGAGAACATGCTTCACATTTTGGGGTTCTGTCTAACACATTACATGGGACATTTGAAGTTCAGTTCTGCTCCATAGAACGATGGTAGCAGTTGTTACTTAGGAGTGCTCAAAATCTCAGCAAATCAAGCCACAATCAGTATCCTGACAGGTCAGCTAGCAAACATAGATGCAACATATTCCATATTCTATTGCTTACAGGATGATCTCTTCCCATGGTGTTGTGACCATTCCCACCAATAATGTTTTATCCTCTTAATTCCTTCAGAGTGATATTAAATAGAGTGAGATGAAAGTGGATGAAAGCTGGAGAAAGAAGACAGAATCAGTTAAGTTAATTAACGGCAGACAAACAAGAATAAAAAAGTTTCTCAGTAAATTGCAAGTGACATCAAATTCAGAAAGCAGCTTGGGGAGAAATAATGAGGTCACTGGACCTTTTTATTAAAATTAAATAATGTATGTTGTTCTAATCTAAAGAAAGTGAGCAGCAGCAGTAGTACTTGAAAAGGAACTATCAGCTTATGAGTTTGTGATCTTGTACCACAGGACTCTGGAGGAGAGGGCGTGGAGCTTGGCAGCGGAAGACACCAGCAAAACCTCTCAGGGCTGCTGTTTGCTTGCTGGGAGACAATAGGTAAGCTATTTACAGTTTCTTTAAGTGGGTTTCCTAAGAAAATGAAACTTAGGCAGCCATACTCACTTTGGCTGACACCTCAGGAATTTCCTTGGCCAATTTCCAACACATCTGACAGAGCAGGCTCCAAAGATACTACATTTCCTAAAGTTTCCCAAAGGCAGAAGTGGCTTCAAGGAAAATCTTATTGCTGCTGCCTCTAATGGAATACCCAATTATGCCTGAGACATCAGTGAAATTACTAGGAAATTACTAGGGATGTTAAGGACTAGTCTTTGTTAGTTGTGTCATCCACAGCAGTATCTTCTTCTATCCTTAATTTTCCTCATCTATTCTTCTTCAGCTTTTAATTCTTAATTCTCTTGGACTGTACCTGTTTGCTGCTCTATCTTTAGACCATAGCACTGGTGGGAGCCCATTATCAGCTTAGATCTTGCCTGTGATGCATCTCATAACAAAAAAAACCCCTATGTTCACCTCGTGCAGGAAGTAAAAAGGTAATTCCATTAACAAGTGACATTATTCACAGAGCATGCACAGCATAAGAAACAAATGGAGTTGTGTACATTTCCCTTCTGACACATACATATCTGTGAATGATCTCAAGGAAGAAAGCTATCCATTTTTCACAGCTTCAAAGGAAACACTGCTGCAGGTCTCTGACATGCATCTTCCCTCTGCCTTTCCACAGAGACAAATTAGTTTGCAAAATCAAGGGGAAGAAATAAGTCAAAGTTAAAAAAAAAAATAGTGTAGTTCTGCTGGAAGATGTTCCAAACAAATATATGCAGTGTTCCAATAGGTCATGCCTCAGAAAGAACTCTTCTGGGAATACAGTGCAAGCCACATTCAGAAAAGTCTACAGCAGCGCAGGAAGTGAGGAGATTAAAGTCTTATGGTTGAACTTTATTCTGAGGGAAAGTGGAATATAACAGAATTTCTTGCACAACTTTGGATTAGGACAGAAAAAATCATTCTATGACCTACAGTGTAGCAATATTACAGTTAAGCCAGTTTTAAATATACAGCAGTCTTACCTATCAGCTATTGATTTTACATTATTTTATTAACTATGCTTCTTATTTGCCTTTATTATAGGGAAAACATCTCAGAATTTATTATCCAAAAGGTATGATTTCCAGGTGACACAATGTTTGAGGCACAAGGAATAAAGAATAAGCATTTAATGTCCTGTTGAATATATTTTATGTAGCTGAATAATTTAATAGCTGCCTAAACAACAAGAAGGAAAGAAATTTGTGGTAAAATTTGGTAAAATCTTGGCATAAGACCTAGAAAAGGATTCTAAGTATTCACGAGTGAGGCTGTATCACAAATTTATATCACAGATGTGGCAATTGTTTCCAAATATTTTAGCACACCTCAAGAGCTGTTTTTTTACACAATTTTAGTTTGTAAAATCTAAATTTTGTGAACTAAAAGTTTACAAACCTGCTTGTCCCATTACTTCATCCATGGTGCTCAGTATTGTACTACTATAAACCTTCACGAAAGTCACAGTGGTAACTATGTACTTACTAAGATTAACCAGCCATCCCTGGAGGTAATTGAAGGGCTGGTATGTGCACGCTGCAGCTCCTTCACAGGTACAAGAACTGGGTTACTAAATAGTGCTATGAGAACCATTTTGGAAAGTAAAATGGATTAATTGAAAGGTAAGGAAATGCTGGAAGTAGAAGATTTGTTGATCATTATCATAATTTTATGATTTTTCCATCCATCAAGTACAAATCTGAGCACTGCCCAGCAATTCCCGCAGCTGTTAAGTCAGATGATTTTAGCAGGAGCAAGAATCAGTTCACTGAAAAGGTATATTTACTTCAGTTTAAGTGGAATTTAACTTAGATGGAACTCATAGCACTAGTGAGAGCAAGAAGTGAATGCAGCCTGGTTTGGGTTATTTTTAAGAGGAAGCTCTTGAGAACTTACATAATAGATTGTCTGTTGGCCTCAGCGCTCACAGGAGTGCATCGACTCCCTCTCCGAGCTGTCCATCTGCCCTTAGCTTCTGGATGAAGACACTATTTCATGCTCTTTTTTTTTCCTCTTGCCACTTCAGCAGCACTACCAAGCATTTCTTTACACGTTACATGACAGACCTGGTGGTGTAAGACTCAACACTTCTTGGCTTTCACCTTAAAAACACCTATTGCTTCTGTTCCAGCAATTGAACCTCTTGCTTGTGTTGTCCTCAAAGTTTGTGGTTACCTAATGTCCAAGGGGGTAATAAACACTTCCTCACTTTCCAGTAAGCCTTCCCAGCCCCTGAGCCGTGTGCTCACGAGCTGTCCTAACACACCATTTTCATTCTTCCAGCTGCAGCTATCAAGCATTTTGCTGTAAGGCTTTAAAACAACAAAAGTTGTACTTTGTTCTCAGTGCTATCACAAACACAAATTACTCTCAACTTAAAGTTAACCCGGCATGTTCTGGGTCATCGGGCAATATGATTTTGCAATGCTTTTTGTATGAAATGAAATGGACTGGATTTTACTAAGCCTTGCTGCTCTCAAGGACATGTTACAATTACAGGTGCTTTCCCTCAAAGTGTAACTGAGGAAGAGCTTTTGTTGTCCAAAAGCTCCCTCGACTGTAGTCAGCAGCAAAGTTTTCAGTGTCTTCTGCTGGATCAGGTTTTAATTGGAAGGAAATTAATTTTTATTTGTTAATGTGGGAAGGCTTTTTCTATTTTCTTATATTTGTTATAAACCCAACCCCCCATCTCATTAACTGCCTTAAGTTACAATATAAACACAAATATTTGATGGTGGAAATGTTATTATCTTACCCCTTTCTGAAATAAATAGATTGTGTCCACTGGAACCACTAACTGCTATTGTAGGGGAAATTAATTGCTTAATTCTGCTCTCTAAACTGCAAGCTAATTAACAGAATACCACTAAGCATTAGTTACCAGATCTTCAGTGTTTGAAATGTCACTCACTTTATTCACTAGTGGGAGGTGTACTGTATATTTCTATGAAGTTATGGCTACTCCCAAGCATAAAAGCTTACCATAAAATGGTACTGAAGGATTTAAACATAACTGGAGGTATTCTCTCCAGATTTCATATCAACCAAACAAACTGTTAATGCAAATGATCCTAATCCCAAGATAAATTTTACCCATTTTGTGGCAAATGTTTCAGTATATAAACACAGCGTAGATGCAGAATCCAGAAGGTAATTTATTCTGTGGTCTCAAAGGAAAATGTGCAGTTCCTTTGGATTACACATAATATTTCATCAAATAGCAGAAGTTCAACACATTATATGGTATGATATGATTCAAGAGCTCACCTTTCTTTGGAGAATACTGTTACTTGTACGTAAATCATGCAGTTATTATTTCAGAATATAACCACTGGGTGTTAATTTCTGGTTTTTGGTAATCAGCCAGTTCACTGCTGTCTTTCCAACATTGCCATGATGCTTTGAACGATGTAAAGGATGTTGTCCAGCACATCCACCAGCAATAAAAATCACCAGATGTAAACCCATGTATACACTTTTCCCGCTGTGGATAGGACTGGTGAAAGTTTTGATGGGAAAAAATATGAAAAATCATGTATTAGAAATAGATGAAAATCATATATAGTTATTTCAGAAGTAAAATGAGTTCAGACCAATTCCCATCACCTCAATTTCAGATCCATGTTAAATCAGAAGAGCTCGAATTCCATCAGTTTGCATTTTAAAAACTTTCAAATCTTTTTATCTCTAGATGCTTAATTTCTTTCATGCCCTGTATTTCAGAACTATTTTTATCCCTGCTTTCTTCTTTCTGTATATTGTATATTTTCTGTAGAGCACTGAATTTTCTCAAGACATCTCCTGTAAATTTTTGTCCACAGATGCTTTGGTATGTTTTTGTTTACTGCATCCAAACAGAGCATGTATGCAAAGGGGAACAGCCCCAAACTTGACTGCAGGCCAAATCCTGCAACAACATCTTTGGCATTAGTAGTTACATTTGTGATCTTAACTGTCAGTATAGCTGATGGGAGCTCCAGAAAGTACCTGTGCACAATGACACCCCGAAGCCACAGCTTTTTGCTTGGGCTGGACCTCTGGAGATCTAAGTTCAGATGGACATATGCCACAGAACATGATTACAGTACTGTTGACAGTTTAAAATGTCTGATTTCTGAAACGAGCTGAGAGCTGAGATAGCTGGATCCTGAAGAGCCACGGGCACACCTTATTTCATAGTTGTTACATATAGTGTGGCACTTCCCAAATCCCATGTCTTGTTTTAGCAATAACTAACATTGTGCCCAAGTGCAGAATTCCTAGGGTAAGGCCTATGCCATATAGCTGTAGAACAAAGGCCTGTTTACCTAGGACAGAATGCTCACAATTTAAAAAAAAAAGGAAAAAAAAGGGAAAACAAAAAAAAAAGTGCCATTGAGAAAACAAAAAAAAGTGCCATTGAGATATGTTCCAACATACAGCATAACAGGAATCCTGGTTATTGGCATTACCATGGAGGATACAACCACCACAGAATCACAGAACCTATGCTTCACTATACTAAGTCCACTGTAATGCAGACTGAGACACTCCCTGTCTGGAGTTTACAGTTTAAATATCTACATCTTCTGTAAGTAAATGATTGCTTTTCACCTCTGCTGAGAAGCTTGATGAATAATAGTTTGTGGTGGCTTCCAGGAGCTAATTTAAATGGATGTAGGAAAGAAACTGTATTGCAAGACAACTGTAAATTGAGGAAGAAGGCTGCATGGGCTTATTGCTGTGAGCTTTATGCTGCTGGGATGAATTTATAGACAGCCCTCTTGGCTGGCATTTCTGCCTCTGTGATAATAGAATAAGATCAAACCAATTGGAATAATTACTGGATAGCTAAAACTTTACTGCATGGCCCAGAGGCTGTATGACTCCTTGTCACCAGGGTCTGTGCTTTTGCCACGGTGTATGTGCTAGCTGATGAGAAATCACTACTGGTTTAACTATTTCCTTCGTTAGAGGTAGTTCCATACACCGACAGTATTGGTACCAACACATTGTGCCCAGTTTTTCTGAAATTTGTATTTGAAAGGGATCTGAGGTTTAGGGTTAAGGAAAGTTAGACTTTTAAAAGTTGTATTATGAAGGACACTTGGGCACGGTTGCTTTTCCTCCATTAAACAAACCTAAATGGATCAGTAAAGGCAGGAGACACCATTTCAGAAATGGAAAGTGATCACTGAGAGGGGAGAAATGTAAAGTGCAAAAAACCCTGAAGAAAAACAATGATGTCACACAGAGAAGAAAAAGATGGCTCAGTCAAATAACACAAGGGGTTATTGTTATTTTCCCTAAGTAGCTGATTTCATTATGAACATTTTATAATATTTTCAAGAGATAATTCAGTCAAACGACACGTCTTCCATTCGATCCCAAAAATGAAAGGATTGAAGAGGGAGCTTTATGTACATTTTATAGCTCTTCCTTTCCCTCAGTGAAATAGGGTGAAATAACCTCACATCCCATGCTAGTGGCAGAGCTGTACAGGGCTATAAAATAGCAGAGGTCTTCAACAACTTCTGTAGAAATTAATCTGGTGGCAAAATTCCTGATTTCAAATCCTGCCTTCAGCCTTACTAGGGCCACATAGAAATGCCAGCTCTGCTGAAAGAGCGCTCTGAAAAAAAGACCAAAAAAAGAGGTGCTCCAAAGGCAATCAGGCAATCGCTGCCTCTCACCAGCAAACTGATGCCCAGCGAGTCTCTGAGCTTTGGGGAAGATTGCCCCAGCCCTGGCAGCGCTCTGGCCAGACCCAGTCAGGTGTCCCCACCATGTCACCTGCCAGACTGCTGCCCACCCCGAGCCTCCTCAGTCTGGGGGAAGACTGAGAAACAGAGAATGACACTGGGAGAGCACTGTTCAGCAATGGCTAAAGTACTGGGGTGTTATCATCGCTGGTTTTGTCGCCTGTCTAAATAGTGGCACCCTATGGGTTGCTAGGAAGAGAACTAACCCCATCCCAGACCCAGCACACTAATGCATTTCAACTTTTATAGCTCAAATTTTCTTGTGACCTTGGCTGAAATTAGATCAATGGTGCTCTCAGAATGTTTTTTTTAAATCTATCTATAGTTGGTTTAAGTTCTCATCTCCTACAGGTGCTTTGCATTTCTCACTATCTCATGAGGTTTAGAGGAAAGTTGAATGGCTAAAATTAACTCATTGTGAGAATGAAGTGAGCTAAAGCAAATCAGAGTCACCGGGGGCTTGGGCATTAAGATGAGTCAATGCAATTTACTACTTTTTAGAAAATAATTTTCCTTGTATGAGCAATTTCCTACAGTGAAAAGACAGGGGGGGGGGGAAAGGCAACTCTGAGCAATTAGGATTTCAGAAGAATTTTGGGGAAGTGCCTTGTTATCATTTAACTAAAGCTGTATTAGAAAACGTTTACAAAAGGATCAAGTAAATTCTAGTATTTCTTACAAGTGCTTGATTTTTGTAGCTTCAGTGTTCCTACAGAGTAGTTTTTCAACTGCACTGTTGTTAATATTAACATAGCCTCTGACGTTAAGTAGTTATTTTTGTGCTTCTGGCAGCAAAGCAGATTCTGCTAAATAATAGATTGTTAACAATAAGATGCTGGGATAATTTGCTCACAGAGGAAGGAAATGTCAAATAGCAATATGTTTGCATACAATTAAGTTACTGTCTTTCAGAACATCCTTATGTGTGCAGTGTTAGGCACAGTAATCAGACAAATCTGCAGCTCCAATTGCTTCTGCACTCTGAGGTCTGGTTAGGTGTCTTAGTTCTTTCTAGAGGCAAGAGGCCAAGGACAGAGGCTGCAATATGCTCTGCCTGTGTGCATACACAGCACTATCAGCTGGTAGTTTGGTGTGCAGTTAGAGCAGCGTTAGGCTTTCTAGTGACATTTTCTAAGAAACAATTGGCTGGTGAAAAGGACACAACTTAGAAGACAGGTGCAAGAAATCACATGCCTTTGTTCACCAGCATGCTTGTGAATTTACAGGTGGTAGAAAGGACTTACTTTAGTTCTTTCTGTTCTGGCTCTATTGTCCTTAAACATCAACAGCTAGAACATTTGATTGGGTTTTAATAATCAAGTCATGATTGAATTTTTAAGTTCCTTTCAACCACAGGGTGCCATAACGAAATGGCAGAGAAGGGCCTATTCCAAAACTGGGTGGCTGTCGGTGCTGGAACATCACCGGTGATGGCAAGGAGCCTTGCAGTCTTCCCTTCCCTTCCCTTCCCTTCCCTTCCCTTCCCTTCCCTCTTTCCTTTCCTTTCCTCCTGTGACCATGCAGCTGGGTGTGGTGGATAGAGCAGGTGGGAACTGGTGTCAATGAGCTGCATCACTGAGCTCCAGCCTTTAGTGGGAAAAGCTTAGAATGAGAAAAATGATGCAAG